>OW240914.1:204883231-204893393 GCA_933207985.1 Pelobates cultripes
ATTCTGGCCATATTTTTAATGATTCTACACTTCTCAAAAGTGTCCTTGTTCCTTTATATGTCTGTGAAGCCTCTGAAGACTGTTTAACAGTCTTTTGTGCCTTACTGCATGGATAGAGGCCCTCATCAAGGAAGTTAATGAGTGATAAAAAAAAAAAAAAAACATGATTGATTTTTTAAATGGTTTCTGCTTTCCCAATGTAAAATGCAAAAACATTTGTGTGTGTAGCAGTAGCGGTTAGTGAAGTTTAAATATAATGGGGGCTATCCACTGACATGTTGGATTCTACCCATTGAACCCCATGATATACCATGTCCTGTTCAAAACCAGTTGCATCTCCTGTATTCATAAAGAGAAGACTGGAAACTTAAGATACAATAATAACAGACACGTGTCTTTCCTAGCACACACTCATGAGTAGTCTTTCAATGCCAAAAGATTGAATTTGTTTTGTTTTTTTTGTAACAAAAGGTGGGGGGCACTGTCCCTAAAAAGCAGCCTCCACTGATGTATATTTTATTTGTATTTCTCATCTAAGCCCAGCTAAATACAACTGAATACAATTCATCCACTGGTTTAAATGAAGTGTTAGCCTATGATTGAGTCTGTTACAACTGTACCACACCTGCTGACAATGTACTGTGCCTGTTGCACCAAAAAGGACCTAAAACAGTAACACTCAACAGCATGGTCTGGTCTGCATTCCAGCTCATTGCAAAACTGCAATTACTCATTTGGGAATCTCATTGATCCCACAAATCCCAAAAATTGCAAATATGCAACTAATGTTTGGAGCTCGACATTGTTGTGCAGGAATAATAGTCTTAGTAATAACATTTTGTCATTATGTTTATTTAACATTCATGGACACACTGTTAATTGGATTTCTTGCATAACTGCCAGAGAACTGAAGTGTAAATTCGGTTTCTGAAGTCATTGAATGTAGTCTTATAAAAAAAATGAGTGAGAAATGATCTTCCTGTTTCCCAATCATTGTTTAACGTTCTGATGATTATTGATCTGTGCTAGGGTTCCACGTAACTCTGCAATGATAACTATAATGTAAAATATAAACATATAAAATATATAACCTACCACTTGTAGTTTTCTCTTATCTTCCACCAATACCACACCAAAAAATCATATCCTTTAGGTTCAATACTATATCATTCAATACACCAATTATGGTGATCGTGTGGGTAGCTAGAAAACACCCACTGTTTTTCTGGCACTATCAAATAAACAATTGGTGAGCAAAAAAATTAATTTTTTCAGAATACTTAAAGTTGTTTTCTTATAATTTCTTGCACTGCACTAGATCTGAGTGGATTATCTGCCACTCTCACATTGATTGCCCTGGAGGGATTAAGCTCCTGGTGATCAGTGAGTCTCCAGGAATTTGTACTGGATCAACGACATGGAATGTAAATATTTCAGCAGATTTTATTTGTTCAAATAAAGACATTTAAAAGCAGAACAACAGTAAAAACAAAAATATAACATTTGTGTAATCGCAAATTGAAGTCACTCATGATCTCGCTTCAATGTCTTTATTCTGTAACAGTCTCACTTCAACTGCCTCGCAGTTTGGAGCAAAACATGTTATGTGAAACGCCTTAATGAGAGGCAGTTAGTGTGAGACGGTTACAGATTAAGAATGTTTTTGGAGTAACCATGAGGCACTTGAATATGAGATTCCATAAAGGAAAGAAAGCTTTGATTTCTTGTAATCAGTTATTCCCCTCCATACTTTATCCCTGTAAGTGCTGAGTTAAAGGAACACTCCATTCCAATTTAGTTCCCTTGGGTCCCGAATCCGGGACCAGGGAACTAAGTCAGGATGGTGGGACAGTCCCACCAAAATAAAGACAGTTGGATGGCCTGGTCTACATAATGCATTAAGAATATGTGAGTGTAGACTCCATAAAAAAAGTAAGTAATGGCATGTTTTAACAGAGTGAATGATGTCAGTGCTGCTATAGATTATGCAATAAAACGTTATAAAAAATGCTATAGAAACAATAAGTGCAAAAAGAGAATTTTCCATCTAGGGTTTACCTTTGATATAGTTGACATAACACACAGCAGTGCCAGTGAGTCAGGTTCCTTCCTTGAAATGTACTTTCTGCCACTCCTGTGACAGCCTATGGTCTTAACGTGACATTCCACTGCCCAAATACAAAATAAATCAAAATCACTGATTAGTAGATATGAAAACGTGCATGCATTTAATTATGCATATTTTCATTAGAGTTATATCTAACAACAGCTTGCAAAATATGCAGATCTCTTGTCTGCTGCATCTGCAAACCCTCCCCTTCTATCCCCGCCCAGACCTTATGAGGCTGTCCAATCACATACTTCCCAATGCAGCTCAATCATAAGTCTTTGGAAGGCAGGTGTTCCTGGCAATTGAAAAAAAAGAGGACACACTCTTCACACTGTGGTCTGCAGTGTCATTTAATCTCCTCTTGGTAAAAATGAACACATATTTAAAAAAATACAAATACATGCAATTGTATAAAGAAAATCCAGCAGTAGTTGTGTATAATGCATGGTGCTTCACACCACATATCACTGACCTCTTAGCATTAGCCTGTTATAGTTTTAATGCATGAAAACTTGCTGATTGTCTTATTTTATTTTTTTACATTTGTTTAGTGGAGGTGGAATGTGATTAATGTGAATTATGTAAATAGCTTGCATTGCTCTTCACTAACTTTCCAAATGTATGCACATTTTTTCTATCCATACGTGGAAACATCTTAAAGGAGTCTGTGGCCTAAATCTGGACATGGCAGGTGGGAGATGACGGGTTCTTTGTTTTGCTTTTACTATATGTGGGAGGTGCCACATTCTCCGTTTTGGTTTTACTATAAAGGGGAAGCTGCTGAACTCTCAATTTTAGTTTTCCTATAGATGACAGGTGTTGGGCTAAAATGTAGCTCTGCCTGCCATTACTGATACAGAAGAGTTCTTGTATTGACAGAAAATCCCCCTGAATAAACATATCATCAATCAAGGAAGAGCATGAACTATTGTAGAAACTACTGTTGGGGTTCTGCATTGGGTGGAGTTACTATAACTCTAATCGCCACATAGTACCATAATACTATGAGGAACTGTCACTGCCACCATTGAATAAAAATGCTTCTTTGTTCAACCAGAGATTGTGACAATTCTAGGGAGTGCCATTTTTATACAGATGGAAAGTCATATGTTGGATACTGCTATTTTAAGAACTTCTGTGTGAAATTGTAGTGGATGAACATAGTGTATTTTTTTTTTTTAAATCACTCAACTGTAGCCAAAAAAAAATTGGCCTGGACAAGACAATGCCACTGTAATGACAACACACTCCAACTAACAATGTGTACACTTAACACATCACCATTTATAGGTGTATTTTTGTAGGGTTAAAGAGATATGTGTTGTCTATGATATGGTTCTATTTTCCCTACTAAGTCACTGCTTAAGAACAGACAAAAGACAAGAGAGAGAAATGCTGTCCCTTTATAAACATATACAGTATATCACAAAAGTGAGTACACCCCTCACATTTTTGTAAATAGTTAATTATATCACATATTTAAGATGATCTTCAGTGGATATCACTATATAAAAGATTAAAGAGGTTTCTAGCGCTGACAATGTCAAAATGTGCAAGGCAGCTGTTACCCACAAACCAGAGTCTTTCTTGTCTAGTCGTTGATATGGAGTAGAGGAGATCAAAAATTGGGAAAAGCGCCTTGGAATTTGATGACCCCTCCAAGGATATCGCTATATGATTTTATATTTACATTTTTGACATTGTTGAATATATACAGTATCTCACAAAAGTGAGTACACCACTCACATTTTTTGTAAATATTTTATTATATCTTTCCATGTGACAACACTAAAGAAATGACACTCTGCTACAATGTAAAGTAGTAAGTTTACAGCCTGTATAACAGTGTAAATTTGCTGTCCCCTCAAAATAACACAACACACCCCTTAATGTCTAACTAACACATACACACTAACACATACAGATATACAGAAGGACAATCATACAAACACTGACACACAATGATACAATGGGGCACACACTGACACACATGCAGATACAGAGACACACGGATATACCTGCAGATATAGACACACAAATATATACACAGACACACAGATACACGGACACACATACAGACACATGTAGATACGCAGACACACAGATATACATATACAAACAGATACAGATAAACAGATACACATACAAAGAGAAAGATATACTAACAGACAGACAGATAGATAGATAGATAGATAGATAGATAGATAGATAGATAGATAGATACCCTGATACACTGATACACTGATACACATACATACAAGCAGATAAACAGACACACAGATAAATACACATACAGATGCAAATACAGACAAACAGATACACAGAAAGACATAGATAAACATCCAGATACACACACTTGCACACAGATACACACAAACAAGCAGATACACAGACAAACATATAGATACAGAGACACACAGTTACACAAACAGAAACACATACATACACACACACACACACAAACAGACACATGCAAAATGAACATTATTTAGCCACCCTCCCTCCTGTTTCCTACCCTTAGGGGAACTTCCCTGGGGTAAGGTCTGGTGGCTCAATATGCTGGGAGTCAGAGGATCTCCCAGGCTGCACTCCCCTCCTCTCCACCCACTCCTCACTGTCTTCCTCCCGCACTGCTCTTTGATGGCTGGGAAGTTACAGCGCCCAAGCACAGACCGTGGCCCTGAAGACACATTGCCATCGAGTGGCCCTTTGTGCATTTGCCACCTGATGGCCCACCTCAGCCTTAGAGTTTCCCTCCCCCAGCTACACCACTGCCGGGCTGGTGCAGCTGTGCACCGGCCCTGAAGGTATGCCGGTGGCCCATGGTTGCAGGGGTCGCCCGAGGGGACCTGGCCGCAGCAGCGACCCCTGCAACCGTGGTAGGCACACCACTAGTAATATTGGCTGGGTCGCAAATATATTCATTGTGGTCTGCGAGTTTGATATGCTTGCTCTAGACATTCTAAGTAAAAAACAAACAAACAAAAAACTGAATGTTAGTAAGGTTTTACCATCTATGTCCTTTTTTGTTTCACAACTCACACTATAACATGACTATAGGAAGACCTTAAAGGGACATTATAGTCACCAAAACAAGTAGTTGTTCTGGTGTCTATACCATGTACCTGCAGGCTTTTTGCAGAGAAAAGGTAGTGTTTACCACTAGAGGTGCTTCCTGGGTCAGTGCTGCACATTCTCTGCATGGAGCGGCTGAACTTTCCAGATATAGATGCATTGATTCAATTGTGCATTGGTAGAAATGCATTGAGATGCATGTATTCAATGCATGCCTATTGATTCAATGCATCTCTATGAAGATATGCTGATTGGCCAGGATGCAGTTTGGACTCTCCCCTGCCCAAACCCCCTTGATGATCTCAGCCAATCAAATGCTTTTCCTATTGGAAAGCATTGGATTGGCTTAGATCATCAATTCTGAGTCAAGGAGAAGAATCAGGGAGGGGTCATCGCCAGCTGACCTGTGCGGTGCTTTTAAGAGGGGCAAGCCAACTAAATAGTGACTTTAATACTATAGAGTCAGAAATACATGTTTGCATTCCTGACCCTATAGTGTTCCTTTAATTCAGTTTTGCACAGTCTGCAACTGCTATCAAAAAGAAATGGCTATGTTTGTAGGTAACCATAACCTCTAAAAGTTCATAATATTAGCTCAAACATTGGATTAATGACTCAAGAAACATTTAAAAAAAAAACATAAGGAAAATGTTACTCTGAAAATGAAAAACACTGCATGCCAATGTCATCCCAGATTGGGCTTCTGCAAGCCAATAATCTCCTCCTTCTGAACATTAGAGTAGTAGTAATTCTGTTTTTTTACACTTTTTTTTTCTTTACGTATGAATAGATATTGATAATAAAAGCAGTTTAGAAGGGTACGTTTTTTACCCTCATTCAAAGTTTAATCGTATATTACCACTGCCTTATATTTAACTCTGTCAAGGATTGCGTTTAAATAAATTGCTCCTTAATGAGATCATTATTATATCAGCGAACTCGAAACTTGGCAAGCCTTGCATAGCATTATACATGTTATTGCAAACACCCCATAAATTCATTGTAAATAAACAAGTGGCTATAGTTGACATTCACATATGTGTGGTTGATCTGGAAACATTAATCAGAAGAACATTCCTCTCGTGTGGGTTTCCTTCTTCACTTTCATGTTTACATATGTCAAGGCAATCGTTTCAAAAATTATTTTCTTTTATAAATAATCTGTTTTAACAATCAATAGTAAAATGTTTTATGAGGGCTTTGTTTGAGTCCACTGAACCTAATGTGGAGGAGGTTTGATAGACTGAAGCCTACTAGGTGGATGAGACTGATGGAAGTTGTAATCCAAAATAATCTACAAACCATATGTATTCTTGCTCATGGTGTCATACATTGTACATACAATATGTGTAGTTATTGGTGAATATTTATTATGTGTTAAGGTGTTTGAAAGGTGTTTGTGTTCAAGGAACATTAACCCTTCCATTTGCTGTTTCATGTTACCCATAGGACACTTGCCCCAGCATTTAACCAACTTGTGAGAGGGAAATGGTCAAGATCAATTCCTTGGATACTGCTAGCCTAATGTCTTATTCTTTTTTTTGATGAAGTCCAATTTAAGGCCAATACAGAGATACGGAATAATGTTGAAAATCCATTTAAATACAGTAATTTGTACTGAATGAGCATATCTCATTCTATATAGTCCAGTGTCCTGATTAAGATCAGTCATTCTCATATTCTAATACTATACAAAGTATACAACATGCATTCTTATCAGATTTTTCAGACACCCGATTTCTAGAGTATGTTGCCAGGAATGAGACAAATCTCAGACAAACAGGTATTTTGTTGGCAATTATCAAAATAAATATGTAAGCACTGGTAGCACATGCAGCCAGTCAATAAAATACTTAAAAGACCCCTATAGTGCCAGGAAAACATACTCGTTTTTCTGGCTCTATATGGTCTCTAGGTCCCCCCCACCCTCAAGGCCCCCCTCCCGCCGGGCTCTAGGGGGTGGAAGGGGTTAAATTTACCTCTTTTTCCAGCGCCGGGTGGGGGACTCTCCTCCTCCTCTCCTCCTCCTTCTCGTCGTCATCGGCTGAATGCGCATGCGCGGCATTAGCCACGCGTGCATTCAGCCAGTCCATAGGAAAGCATTCTCAATGCTTTCCTATGGACACTGGTGTCTTCTCACTGTGAAAATCACAGTGAGAAGCGCCTCTAGCGGCTGTCAATGAGACAGCCACTAGAGGCTGTATTAACCCTATTATAAACATAGCAGTTTCTCTGAAACTGCTATGTTTATTAAAAAATGGGTTAACCCTAGCTGGACCTGGCACCCAGACCACTTCATTAAGCTGAAGAGGTCTGGGTGCCTATAGTGGTCCCTTCCTCTCCATCCAGCCCGGCGTGAGGGGGACCCTGAGGGTGGGGGCACCCTCAGGGCACTATAGTGCCAGGAAAACGAGTATGTTTTCCTGGCACTACAGTGGTCCTTTAAAGGGAAACTATAGTACCATGAAAACAAACTTGACATTACTGGTTTCCACTATCTTGGGGAAGTGACCTGGGTCTTTTAATTACCAATGAAGACTGGCAAATAGTGATGTCCCGAACGGGAGGGTCTGGGAGGGAGGGTCTGCTGCTGATTGGCTGGAATGTGTCTGCTGACTGTGAGGTACAGGGTCAAAGTTTACTCAATGATGACATAGGGGGCGGACCGAACAGCGCATATGCTCGCCATCCGTGGCGAACCGTTCAGCGAACCGTTTGGCAAACCGTTCAGGACATCACTACTGGCAAATAATATTAATAATCAATGGGTATTACCTTATAATTCATGTACTTTTATCAAAGAGATCGGGTTCAAGATTATTAGCCGTTAGTATTTAGAACCTGTAGTAGTTTATTATTTATTTGCCATACAGCTTCACCACTTTGCTCAAGAGGGAATGGCTAACAAAGGAGATAATCCTATGCCTTGTGGCAGCACAGATTCATTCAGCTCTTTTATAGGGAGGTTACGGCAGTTCTGAACATTGTTTTTGTGATAGTCATAAACCCAGACCATTGAATTGAATTTATGTAATGGCAACCAGTAAAACATGAAATGTCACCAACACACAGTGCAACTGATGTAAACAAATAGTAAAGTAGCACATATGTCTTTTGGTACATATGGGAAAGGCCCACCGTGAAAGAGATACAGTACATACGTGAGATGGAATGCCTAGCTGCGAAAATTTATTGTAGAATTTGTCAATGACCTGTACATACTACTAACCAAGTTTCATTAGTTTCCTGTAATACACTATAGATTCTTGCTAATCAAAAATAAATATATATATAGATATAGAAAAGAGTTGTAATAGGGGCTAACCAGGCTATTTATTCTAGACCCCCTCCCTTAACAGGCCATCACTTTACTGTGGTTGCCCCTCCCACCTTTTTAAATCTATTTTCCCTAAGGTTGACCCTCTTAACCGCCCAACGGATTTGTATGAACGACACACTATAACTGACTTGCACACCACAATTGACTTGCTTCCATCTAATTCTAGTCATAGCAACTAATGTCCCTGACCACAAATATATATAAGTTGGTAATGTGGTGTCGTTCATACAAATCTACAATATATAGATTAGCACAGCTGCTGACCATTTCACTTTTGGTCAGTGCAGTTTATTGAACTTTGTTGTTCATTGCTGGCAACAAGTAAACCTTTCAATTGAAGTGATCTGTCCTTACTAAAATCTGAATGATCTGTCCTTACTAAAATCAGCAGCAACGGATAGAACGTGGTACTATGCCAGTACATGTCCCTAAATGCCTCAGGTAGCTAGGGAGTGGCCAATAGCATCATCTGATTTGAAGTCAATAGATGAGAAGAAAACCCTTACAGTGATCATTTAGAGGTATCCTCTTAATTTGGTTACAGTGATTGTAGCTGCTGCAATAGAATATGAACATACAGTTCCAGGATTTCTGTGCTACAGATAAATATGTAATATCTGCCTTTTCCACTCCTCTTGTTGTGATTGTTAGAATTCCAATAACCCAGCACATCATGTATCTCTCATTATTATCCAGAGTCTTTCACAATATGTTCTGCTGTTTTCATTTATTTGCTAACTCTTCTTTGACGTCCCAATAATTAGCAATAATCATAGCTGTTCAATAAATGAGAGAAAGTCCTTTGCTCCAGGATTGGCACAGAACATAATGTAATAACTCAATGTACGTACCACCAGGCACCCAAAGGGATAGAAGGATAGCACACATAAACAATACTTTTCCTGTCATGCTTCTTATTGAACAAAAACATCACTTAGTCAACATGTAACCCTGGAAACCTAGAAGAGGTATGCCCAAGAGTGCAATCCATTGGTAAATGGATACAGAAAACTTGTCTTTCTTGGTACCACTCAAATTAGGTAACTGCTTGAATGCCGAAGAAGTGTAGTACTTTTCCCCATTTTAGCTTATAAAAGACTATAGCTCGCAGAGTGTGTCTATACAACATATGTCACTTAAATACTGCTTTCAATGTGAGTACATGATTTTATGTTTTGTTCTATGCAATATATATATATATATATATATATATATATATATAAAAAAAAAATATATATATATATATATATAATATATATATATATATATATAATACACAAGATCCATGACTCCCTTATCTACTAAAATGTACCAGCAACTTCAATTGACAGATTTTATTAGTTTTTTAAAACACCTAATCTTAAATAATGGGGGTTTAGTTACATTATATGATCATACATTGCATAAGCCTGCCACAACGTCAATGTACCCCATCTTTGGCAGGTCCTACTCTAGCAGCCTAATGTCTGCTCTTCTGAGATTAACCCACTTACTTGGGGAAAAAAATCCATCTGGAGCTCTCTGCAGTACAAGTCTAAATAGGGCCCTGGGATGAGGCACCTGTGACAGGGAGGGTTGCAAAACCAAGGAGTTGGCTAGACTCCCAAATATATATATATATATATGTGGAACCAGAG
>OW240914.1:204893493-204908259 GCA_933207985.1 Pelobates cultripes
CTCCCTCCTTCTTACCTTTAATGAAGTGGGGGGGGGGACAGCGATCCCTGGTGGTCCGGTGGTGGTAACGACTGCAGGGGGAGGGCTCCAGGAAGCAGCTCCCCTGTCCTCCCGCGCAATGCTGTGTGGGGCGTTGCCATGGTAACGCGCGGCAACGCTCCACACAGCATCGCGCGGGAGGACAGGGGAGCTGCTTCCTGGAGCCCTCCCCCTGCCTCCCGACCCGGAAGCAGAGTAGGCGCCTGCCGTTTCGGGCAGGCAGGTGCCTACTCTGCATTGATGGCGAACCTGTGGCCGCGTGCCCACAGAAAGGGCCCGGCGTGCCACCTGTGGCACGCGTGCCATAGGTTCGCCATCACTGATTTAGAGGTATCTTCTTAATTTGGTTACAGTGATTGTAGCTGCTGCAATAGAATATGAACATACAGTTCCAGGATTTCTGTGCTACAGATAAATATGTAATATCTGCCTTTTCCACTCCTCTTGTTGTGATTGTTAGAATTCCAATAACCCAGCACATCATGTATCTCTCATTATTATCCAGAGTCTTTCACAATATGTTCTGCTGTTTTCATTTATTTGCTAACTCTTCTTTGACGTCCCAATAATTAGCAATAATCATAGCTGTTCAATAAATGAGAGAAAGTCCTTTGCTCCAGGATTGGCACAGAACATAATGTAATAACTCAATGTACGTACCACCAGGCACCCAAAGGGATAGAAGGATAGCACACATAAACAATACTTTTCCTGTCATGCTTCTTATTGAACAAAAACATCCACTTAGTCAACATGTAACCCTGGAAACCTAGAAGAGGTATGTCCAAGAGTGCAATCCATTGGTAAATGGACACAGAAAACTTGTCTTTCTTGGTACCTGCAAATTAGGTAACTGCTTGAATGCCGAAGAAGTGTAGTACTTTTCCCCATTTTAGCTTACAAAAGACTATAGCTCGCAGAGTGTGCCTATACAACATATGTCACTGAAATACTGCTTTCAATGTGAGTACATGATTGTATGTTTTGTTCTATGCAATATATATATATATATATATATATATATATATAAAAAGATCCAGCGCACTCCCTTATCTACTAAACAGCAACTTCAATGCTGACAGATTTTATTAGTTTTTTTTTTTTTTTTAAACACCTTATCTTAAATAATGGGGGTTTAGTTACATTATATGATCATACATTGCATAAGCCTGTCACAACGTCAATGTACCCCATCTTTGGCAGGTCCTACACTAACAGCCTAATGTCTGCTCTTATGAGATTAACCCACTTACTTGGGGAAAGAAATTCCATCTGGGGCTCTCTGCAGTACAAGTCTAAATAGGGCCTTGGGATGAGGCACCTGTGACAGGGAGGGTTGCAAAACCAAGGAGTTGGCTAGACTCCCAAATATATATATGTGGAACCAGAGGGCTGCACTCACCTGAACATGCAAAAATGGGGTGCTGCTGGGGGCCAATTTATACAATACACAAGATCTAGAACATTCCCTTATCTACTAAACTGCAACTTCAATGCTGACAGATTTTATTAGGTTTTTTTTAATATATACATATCAGGACTGAAAATCTGGTAGGCTTCACTTCTATTGTTCTTGGGCTGATAGGAGATGTGCACATAGGCCAAAAAACTATTGAGAAAACTATCGAGTGAGGAGTTGGTTTTCCATATATATTATTTATAGGAACCCCAATAAATTTCAAGACTTAGGGTCAAAGCAGAACATATGTTATCTTATATGCTGAGAGGTGTTTTTCCTATAATAACAACTGTTTGCCTTAATATATCATTTGCTTTTTGCTTTATAGCCAGTTCTGTCTGGGTTACTAGGTACATGTGATATGGTGAATAGGTCCTTCAGAGATGTTTTTTGGTTTGGGGTCTGCGCTGTGCTGTCTAGTGTATGAAGTGCAGATTAGATTGCATCTACTTATACCATGAATTTGCTGTTACATTGTAAAAAAAAAAAATCAATTAATTTGGGTGAAATATAGTATTTGTTTCAGTACCAAATGGTAAATATAGCAGGGTATATTAAAATCTGTGTTTTGGAGTTCTTTGGCCGTCTATGCACACATAAAAGAATTTTAATTTATTGTGTAAATAAAATGTGCAGACATGTTAAAGATGTTTGGGACAGTTCATATAAATATATTGAATTCCTTGAAACAGACAGGATTATCATGTGCTAAAATGTTTTCAATGTCTGAAATATTATTTTCTTAACTTTCTAAATCCTATGTCATGTCTTGAAACCTATTTATCAAACACCAGTTTACTGAAGAGAAACATTGGCATTTTTATATGTATACTGCTTGTTAAGTTATTTTGTTCTCACCTTTTGCTAAGTCTGAGCATTAGTGAGACATTCATTCCCATGCCTTACACACATATTACTCCATACCAAGCTCTGACATCACCAATATTAAATTAATGCACTCCTTTGGGCCATTACCAAATATCCATACTATTATATCCAGCATAATTATTTTTCATAATTTAGTATATACACAAACTAAAGCGGTCTGTATGTTGTAAAGAATGCAAAACAAATTGTAGCCCAGTAAATCCCACATACCACCTTCTTCTCTTCAATGCTCGTATTCACATGAGAAGACTCTAATAGC
Source organism: Pelobates cultripes (assembly GCA_933207985.1). NCBI lineage: Eukaryota > Metazoa > Chordata > Amphibia > Anura > Pelobatidae > Pelobates > Pelobates cultripes. Next base: position 204,896,139 of record OW240914.1, read on the forward strand.
TCTGTAATGATTTAGGTCATTCTGTAGCCTGGTGAGGTGAGAGAGCCTGGGAAAACAATGCAAGTTGCAACAGTATCTTCACTGCTATGTATAGTACATTTACATAGCTTTAGCCAGTAAATTGTACTTACTGTATTTATCTGCCTTTCCAAAAATACCAGCAGGTTATTTACTATTTGTCTGAAATAGTGCACAAAATAAAAAAACATGAATTTTAAAAACAATATATTAATCATTCTCCTAGTTTATTCCTGTCAAAGATTAATTAAAGATGATATTTTTAATTACCTATGTTTAATATTTAGGTGTCCACAAATAAGTGTTGTGAGTTGTTATTTTATCCTAAATTCACATAACTATTCATTTTAGGCTTAAAGTAAGTATTATGGTAAGTTTTTGACATAAGTAACCCGGTAACATTGGGATTAAATGTGGAATTTGTTCACTAACCAAAGTATTGTGGTTAGTTAGAAATTGACTTGTAAAACATGGACCAAAATATCAAAGCTGGAAAAAATATCATCGGAGAACTCATCTCAAGTTTTCCATTCAGTGAACAAACTCACAAAGTTTGTATTCTACAAAATGTATCTATTACACGATTATTCATAGTGGATTTAATTTACTAAAGTGTGTATTTGCATCTAAATTACACAATTTCTGTATTTGACATGCCATGGCTGTATAGATAACAATAAAAAACAGTAGCAAGCAGTGATTGAAAATAGCAGTAAAAATAAAAATGAAATATAAAACATATCAGTGTGAGTCCCTAGGCTTTTAACACAAAGAGATTGTTACTGATAAAAAATAACCAAAGATTTCTGCTGAACTGCTGAGAGTAAAATATAAAGTGTATCAGAGTGAAACCCGGGGTACTAGGTTTATAATTCACAGAGATATTTCCTGAAAAATTAACTAAATATTGCAGACAGGCTGCTAAGCAGCTAATAGTTTCTTAAGCAGACAGTTCATAAATCCACACAGTGGAGCAAAATAATTTGGGCACCGAGTAGCACTCTACGCAAAATAACCACTAGAGATTGCTGATTATGTTGCCTCGATAGGACAACCTCTCTTCAGCCACATTGATGCCGTAATATTATTATTATTATTATGTTATTATTTATATAGCGCTATCAAATCCCGCAACGCTTTACAATTAACATGTTTGTATAATCCACATTAATTTCACAAAAACTGGATGATATAGACTGGCTGAGAGGACTGGGCTAACTTGCCCCCTACAATCTCAATCAATCAATATCAATGTTGGGGAAAATTGGCAATTATAATATTGGTTATATTACTAAGAATAATATTTAATAACCATTGAGTTATTTACTTAAAAAATATTTTTCCTCATCTGACAAATCAGTTTTTAAATGTAACATACATAAATGTTAACTTTGAAATGTCACTAAAAATGCATTGTCAACTGTATAAAAACAGTGAATTTATGTTCTGTTTTTTCCACACAGAAAATTAAAGAAACTGTTTAGAAAGCTAAAAGATGACAGGAAGGGACCAAGAGAAAACAATTTGAACAATTCTAGAGAACCTCAACAATGGGAACGTGATTATGCATTAGAACCCTTCACTGGATTAACACCGGAATATATGGAAATGAGTAAGAACTTTTTTAACTGTTACATTTGTTTCACTGGAACAGCAAAAAAACATTAGACATAATTCACTTGGGTTTTTAGGAGATGGGATTTTACATGTGGGATGCGATTTATCATAATTAAAACAAGTGCTTTGTTAGGTGTAAAGTGCTAAATGCTGATAAACATTTAACTGGTTTCCATGATGATTGCTTCTTAATTAGCTTTTTGCCCCAGAATAGCAACTGTTTTTACCTTGAGAAATATCCCCCACCATGCATTGCAGCAACATGCATTTAACATGCTGGTACCCTATCCAGCTTTTCGATTCTATCCAAGATTGTGGAATCTTAACATAATCTACTTTTTCAAGGGACTAAAGTGGTAGCCCTGTCTACTTGTCTGTCATGACAATCTACTTGTCCTGACACAAAATAATATAAAATGCCAAGATTGGGGTTATACCAAGACCCTGGACATTGACAGGGCTATTTGCTCAATTTAGAATTTTCATTAACTAGATATAAATGGAAAAAAACTGAGGCAAAAATAGCTGATCAGGAAAAACTCTCTAACTTTGCTATAGTCACAACATGGATATTGTTGCCTCAGTTTTGCCATTTGGATATTTCTTGCCAAAACTCAGAGGTTTGTGAATTACCCTCACCATCTGCCCTTTATGATAGTGTATGTGTGTTGTTTGTTGCCTGTGTGTCATGTATGTGATTTGTGCTGGCTGTATCTGATGTGTGTGGTGGCTGTATATGATGTATTTGTCTGTTGGGTGCAGGCTGTATGTAGTATGTGTAGTTCTCTGTCTGTTGGCTTTTGTGTATAAGTATGAATCGTGAGGCTGTATTTGTAAGGTAGTTCTCTGTTAGCCCTTCTCCTGCATGGCTTTTTACATCTCCGATGGTACAACTGGGGGGGTGGGGGGGGTGTTATACTCCCGGTGGTCCAGTAAGATTTAACTCTGTCTAGTGTTCTATTGGGGGTCCTGGGTCCCTGGTGGTCTAGGTGGGGAGTGCAATGTCTTCAACTTTGGTGGGTAATCATTCCCTCATTGTGCTAACATTCAGTGATTCAGAGCGCATGCTGTGAATGTGTACGTGCATTCTGACTCACTAGAGAGTGCCAGAATGCAAATGAGTGATTACTGAGGTCTGCATCCACCAGAAGCAGTCCTGCCCCTTTTCCTGCAGCAGGAAAATGTCAGTAATAATGTCAGTAATAATATTTTTTATTATTACTGACATTATTATTCTTAATTTATTCCAAGCGCTGTACAATGGGGGATAAAGACAGTACTATATACACAGACTAGTATAAAAGTCTAGAGGGCCCTGCCCGTGAACTGAGAGAGTCACTGAAGCTCCTTTATATAAAGTACTTGGCTAGATAGCCATGATTTTACAATCTAAAGAAAAACCTGTCTGGAATTAGAGAAATACCCATGTATGATTCTTTCTAATACAACCAGGAACGGAATTATTTACAAAGCGAACTGAAGATGCATTTTAACTGTTTTTCTTGTTATAGTCTATAACAGAGATGTATTTATGTCCTTAACAAAATTAAATTGCTGTCCTCTCATTTTGTCTGAACTTGGTTATGCAACCTGCTTATTCATTTCACATGTCTATGACACCAGCACAGTGCACGCTGCTGCCATCTAGTGGATAAATCAGATGGCTTAGCTCACAATTACCACATTAGAATAAAGAGAGAGTCATTGAAATAATATTATTATTATAACAGTTATGTTCCATCCGAATTGTGAAAGATATGCATTGTATTACGAATGAATAAATGATCCTCAATTTGTGCAGAAGAATTCTTGGCGAATTTAATTCAGAAGAATTGTAATAAAAATACTAATTGTATCAGCCCTTACCTAGTAATATAGGCGCTCATGCTTTCTTAAAATTTAAATAAATATTAAAGATATATTCATCCAAATCCCTAGAAATATCCAAGTACAGATCCCATCTTTGCAACCAAGTTTCTGGTGTTGGCATACAATAATGGAAAGGGGCAGCCCAACAACACATCATATTGCTCTCGATAGTGGTAGATTAAGTGAGATACTATCAATCATTCTGGTCTTATTGCACATTTATTTGACTTAGTTTGGTGTAAATATAAGAATATATGTACACATTGGAGGAGTAAATTATACATCAGTATGTCATATCGGAACACAAGCAAACCATCTTACTGTTTTATTTTCACTTAGACAAAATCTATCAATGTTCTAAAGACTTGGGGGGGATTGTCATATGCATTCCTTTTGTATATACCATTTAAATGTGGAGACACATGGGCAGGGTTACTGTAAAAAGAAAACAGTAATACATAGGACCCATGGGTTGAAAGAGCTGGAGATCCCATTTCGAGATGTGTCCTTCAACTCAATATAATTTTCAATATGTGCTTAGATATACATCGGCTTTTTCACCTCCACATATCTTGTTGCATCCAACTTCTATCACCCATATAACAAATAAGAAGCACAATGCTCTTGATGAAGACACATGTCATTACAGAAAACATTTGCTGCTTAAAATGAGTACTATTTAACAAGAAGAAAAAAATATATACTTTCACATAATATAGTAACTATTATCTAATTAAAAAGTGACACAAAGTCCACCAGGCCTAAAGTGCCCGCATATTCATATTTTAGATGTGGCTTCAAGTAGCACCCTGTCTTTAAGCATTTTTGTGAACTGCAATGCCTGATGGGAAATCCAACATCTCCTTCCTAACAGCCTGATCACAGAGATATTTCATGCAGAAATTACACCAAATACATTCATCACTAGCGGTTAAACAATATATGTCAAAGTGTATATTTAAGTAGATTTATTGCTTTAATAATTTCCTATAAATGGCGACATCATTCTTGTAAGATCTGAATTTGAGGGTCAGGCAAAGCTAGTGCGGAACTAATGGTGAAACATTAAATCATTACGTGATAGAAAGTTTTTAATGTCTCAGTTCCAGTTATTGCCTGTGCAATTCCATATTCATAAACTATGTCTGAAAAATGCTTCCAGTGAAGAACAAACATATCACACTCCACATAATTAACAATATGATTCATATTGTTGACATCTGACCATGCTCATACTCAGTTGGGGATTTTCATTTTTCATTTTATCCCTAATAACTATTTTTAGAGAATTTCTATTATCTGCTACTTCTGATTCAGATTTAAATATAGCCTGACCTATGACTAACTAGTATTATACAAAGGCTGTTTGGGGACTGTCTTAAAATAGAAAAACATGGATAAAAGGAAAAATAATAAAAAAACGTTTTTAGTGAATGCAAAAATTACAAGTCATATGATTAACACAGCTTCGTCGTGCCGTTGTTTGTTAAATAAGAAGGCCTTGATCATTTTTATGTTCACATGATGAATACTGAATAGTTAGAATAGTGGCTGTATAGAAAGAATTATTGTATTACAGTAATACTGAAAATGTTGCTTAAGGGAATATTGTAACCCAATAACACATACATTATCATTTAGGCATGAATCAGAGATGCTCAAGACTTACATAAATGGGGAGATGCCAAGCCAGCTTTGTTCTTTAAAGTAATCAGTCTTTACTCTAATAAACTTCTTTAGTCAATATAAAACGGAACTTAAATTGGGGCCTTCTGCATATAGCAACCCCACAGTTTCTCACTTTTAATTATATAAATGCATTAGAAAAGCAAGGAAAGTGTGCAGTCTCTTGCATCATGAACAACCACATAGATGAATTGATTGAACTAGCTGACTAGGCTAGGCTATCACCTCATACAAAGTACATGGTGCCTTTTGACCCTGCTGAAATATGGCCCTGCACGTGACCTATCTCAGTGGTTTGGGTGCTGTGCACATTTTATTCCCAGCATTATAGAGTTCTTTTAAACCATTTTTGGATGGTGTAGCACTGTATCAGGGTCCCTGACTGTCAACAGCCCAGCCTCCACTGCATGTATGACTAAGGCAGAGGTCACAAAAACCTATACCAGCAATTGGCCGCTTTGATTGGCTGTCAGCTGACATGCTCAGCCAATCACACACTAGCCTGAGCAGCACAGAGAGGATGGACTGCTTTTAGCATAAAATTATTCAAAAATAGTTTAACAATAAATGGAAGGATGGTGCTAAGGCACTCCAGACACTAAAACCACTTCAATGAGAATGAGCGATTACAGTGCCTAGATTGTCTCTTTTCCCGATCTCCCACTTGTATATAGGGTACTAGGAATCATAGGAACATCTATTGTGCCAAAGGTTATTCATCTCAGGTATAAATAATTACTAGCAAAACTTGACAATGTGAATGATGCAGAGTCTCCTTTTGTGCTCTTACCGTAATATCGTATGCTGGAGGCACCATGCTAACTAAACAGCAGCTAATGGCTCTGCATCTAGTACAGTTTGTAATAAAGAATTTACACTTTTCAACCTCTCCCTGTTGATAAGTAATGGTAAATATTTTCTTAACGTGGTAAATTCTTTTTTTTTTTTGTCATTCCAATTAAGTGGCAATGTTCAGAACATTTTGTGTTATTCTTGAAGTTTTAGAAGAAAAGAATTTTATTCTTTTTTTGTTATTGTTTTCTTTTTTTGTGTGTGCTGAATGACAGTGACATTGATGGATGAGCACTCTTTGAAATACAAAATACAAAGCAAAGCAAATATATCATCACATCTATTGTTACAGACTGTTTGTTAATAGAGTAACAATTTTTATTTTGGAAACCTTTCAGGATGTTAGTCACTAACCTTTCCCCGTTGTTACGTTGCTGGTTAAATTCTGAAACGTATATTGTAAAACATAGGATAAACATACATATATAATACAACATATATAATATCGTATCAATGTCGTATTATATATTTATGTTTATCCTATGTATTACAAAACAAAGATTAACATGGTTACTTACTAATTCCATTAAAAAAGGCAAAAGTAGCTGATTTGAAAAATCCTCCAATTGCAGCTAGGTGATTTTAACCTATTTTTATGAAGACTTTTATTATATACTTGACATTGATTTGGTATCCCATCTAGTACAATTTGTGATGACCAATTAACACTTTTTGAAATGTTATTAACATTTTCTGACCATTTTTCTGACAATTTCAAAGTGTCTGACCAATTCTTTTTTCTGTTTCAACAAAAAATATTCTAAACAAAACTATGCAAAACACCATCTCAGTATCCAAGTGATGTTTAGCACATATTTCATGGCAGAGCTGCCATGGTAAATTATTTATTGTTGGCAACTTCCTGAAACCTGATAAATACGACACAACATGTCTTTTTCCAACCAGTGCTGACCCAATGAAATGGCATGGGGACTCAATTTTGAATCCCAAACAAGGAGTTAAAGTAAACTAGACATGATGAGTTCACCTTAAGCTGTAACAGGTCCTAATGCAGTAAGTATATAATGTATCATAAATATAAATTATCTATTTTTTGCTTTAATATACTTACTCTCTCTCCATCTCTCTCTCCATCTTTTAAGTGACACAATTCTCTTGGTTCCATGGGAGTTACACCATTGTAACACCCCATCTTGTCCCACCTTGATCCCATCCCTATGTAATGTGATTAGCTATGTCACCAAAGAGAGCAATTCCCCCTAATGGCACTGACAAACTTAATTGCTAACAGAACTGATTCAATCCATTCCTCTATCCCCCTAACAACAATAAGTAGTGCTTGTTGGGGAATAGATGTGATGTGAGCAGGAGAGCTATCTATAGGAGTGTATTCAATGCTTAGCATTGACCTGTAACTGACAGTTTGACAGAAGGGGATGGGACCACAGTTTTATAGAGCTTGAAATAAAATATATGCATTATGCTCGTGTTTATAAAAGACAGTTTACAGGAAAAAGTGAGGAAGTAAGTACGAGGGGGAGTGATATATACAAAATCTATAGAGATGATGAGAGATCTGTAAACTGGACGACCACGAAAAAAAGCTTGTTAGAAATGGGATGCACCTGTCAAAATATTCATGTGACATTATTATTTTTAATTTATTTTTTTCGGTAACAGGAGCAGAGCAGAGAGCTTACTTGTTATATCATCATTAGCAGCAATTCATCATTAGTTAGTCGGTAGACTCAGGAGATCTTCCATCTGCCAGGAATAGCTCAGTTTTCCCATTCTCTGACTCTTACCACTACCCATTCATTTTGTGACCGTTTTTCAAATAAATATTCAGAAAATTGGGTTATGGTTTTTTTCGTGTTTTTTTTTTTTTTGCATCTTAATAGTTTTTCTAGTGTATTTACAAATTAAGACTTTTGGGTGGTGAAACATAAAAGCCATGCCAGTAATGGCATGACTTAATGTCGGGTCAAAGCCTTCTTCAATCATAAACACAAATCTATCCAAAACTTCCTCTGCAAAAAAGGTACTTCTGCTCTATTCCTAGCACATACTGACAACATTTGAAATATTATAGTGTTAATATGTAATTGTTTTGGCTTTTCTATGCAATTTCTGATTTAGTAAATACACCTTAATGAATAAATCCTAAAATTTGGGAGGGATAATTAAATTTTAGTAGTGTGAGTAGAAGTATGGCCTGGGTCAGGGCTGGTCTGAGAAATATTAGGTGACTTACTAATAGAAAAAATATGCAACTAAGAAGTAATTTAGAACAAAAACAATGTATCTTATTTACACAGATTATTATTCAATATTATCATGAGTATTTTTGCCGTGGAGCTCTGTAATACACTTAGACACCAACAATATGGAGCTCCTAGAAAAGATGGGCATTTGGATAGAAAAGAGGAACATGGGGATTTGGTCCAAAACAGGGACTGTATCAAAACAACTCCTTTGTGGGAGTTCTTGATTCTAGCTCTGATAAAACCCAAAAATATTTTCATCAAGCATGTTAAAATTGCCTTTCCGACAAAACTAGGTGTGGGTGAGAAATCAATGGCAAAGCTATACTTCTGTTTACTAATTCAACACTAACTGGGCAATACCAGAAGAAACACACACTTTTCTGTTGTTGTAGCAAAACGTATTGGAAATGTGTTGGAAATAACAAGCACAAAACAATAGGGATGGCCAGCAGCACATACCAGACCTTTCAACATAGCTTAGTAAAGATATTGCAGTATATCCAAGCTCCTTTGTATGACACATACCATAGACATCTTTTAAAGCATCAGTTAAAAATCTATTACGCAAATGATACACGATGAGCTTAGAATTCTTAGACGGAGTTAAGAATCCTACAAAACAAGCTGTGAATTTCCAGATTGCTTCCAGATATTAAGTAATGAAGGGTGTAGAAAGTCAGAAATAAGTCCTTCCATAGCTTTACCCCTAGTTATCTTTCCAGACAACACAATTCCCTAGTCTTCCACTCTTGTACTATTGAGTTTCCCCTTGAGATTGGTATGTTCCTTCTGACGTTTCTTTTCTGCAACTCTCTTCCACTTCTTTTAGCCAGATGCTTCACCAATTTCTATCACTTGTGTTATTACACACTTTTATTTTTAATTCTTGTCGTTTTTTGCCCCACCCACATATACAGGGTTAATCGCTAAAATGAGAATTCAAGGTGAATACACAGTGAATTTCAAATTTAAGGTCAAAATTGTTGAACTGGAAAACATATCAGCTATGTTGATCTTGAATTTGAAATTCACTTTGAATTCCCCTTGAATTCTCACTTTAGTGAATAACCCTGATACTATGATATTTTTACAGTACTGGGGTTTGTGATGGGGGCCTCATTATTCTCTTTGAGCATCTTTAAACTATTTTTGAAAATAGAACAGTCATTTCAAACTCATCTATCTGAGTAGTAATGCACCAGCTGATATATGCTGATTTTTTTATTTTATTTTTTATTATATAGAATAAGGACCAGTGAAAGATGGAAATAAGTCCTCCCACAATAAATATCCAGACAAATGCTAAAGGTCACAGACACCTATTCTGGTGAAAGTTATATAAGGCTCTTATGCCACAGGCACAACACATTTACATTCTTTACCTTCTCTGTGAAAATAAAACCACTGTTCAACATAAGACACATTAGCTGTTTCTTCAATTACTTTAACTGGAACTATGTGACTCATAGTACCTAGAGGCTAAGCAAGATAATAATAGTGCTAATAAAGAAGAGTGTATAGCTACTGATTCCCCACATATCAGATGTTTGTAATTACATAGAGGTTTCCATATTCCTATAGAGTATAGAGCATATACCACTTGCTACCATGAAAATTATAATAATGCAAATATAATCAATGTTTATGAATGAAAAAAAAAATTCAACATACTTCCTCACTGAAAAAAAAATTGCAGGGTTACTCACTAATGTGAGGATTGTCAAAAATGTAAAGCAAATTCAAAATTTAACTTCAAAATAATAGCCAATGTAGAAAATGTTTTCAAGTCAGCTATGCTTCCAGTTCAGCCACTTTGGCCTTAGAATTCACAATGCTTATATCACTAAAATGATCATTCAAACTAAACTCAAAATGAATTTCAAATTTACGGCCTGAATACCTGAAGTGAAAGCATAGTTGGCCTTAAACTTGAAAGTCATTTTGAATTTAATTTTAATTTTCACAACAAGTCTCACTCTAGTGAATATCTCTGTTGGAGATTTTCTTTCCAATTCATCTATTTTGGACTAAAAGGGATACCATAGGCACTCAGGCCACTTCATCTTAATGAAGTGATCTTGGCGGTGCCACCATCAGAGAGTGACAGCCATGACGGTTGTCTTGGGTCCGGCGGTCTTGGGGGTTTGGACTGATCTAGGAGACTCGGATCCCACAATTCCAATATGCACGTATATATATTGTCGCTATATATGTGCACCTGCGGACCCCCTGCTGCCTGTATACCGCAGAGGGGGCCCAGCCAGTACCATCTTCACTTTCTAGCTGCTCCTTACCCCAATTCACTGGCCGTGGCCAGTGTTCCATGGGTTAGCCATGGTCGAGAGAGAGTTGCATTGAGGAGTAACTGGAAATAGAAGATGGCACTGGCTAGGCCCCCTCTCACTGCTGAGAAATCTTCCAGGTGACTTATTGTTGGCAGTACTAAATATCACTAATACATACAATGGTATATTGTCTGCACTACAACTGTCTCATTAACACTTCTTCACAATGCACTTTTCTGTCTCCTTAATACCCTTTCACTCACCAACTGTCCCCTCTCAAACAGCACTATATCTGTCTTAATATCCTTCACTCACTTTTTAATTGTCTACTTAGTAGCCTCTGTGCCAACTTGACTGCTGCCCCAATATCCACCTCCCGCTGCCCTCCACAAATAAACACACACCACCATAATTATGGGTAAGGGCAACTGCTACAGCTTTATTATCTTATAAACAGACCAGCTTTCCATCCAACTTTCAGCTGTTGAGGGCTCCCCCCAACAGACAGATTCCACTTCCTTATCCATGAGTTCTTATCAGTCTGCTTACCGCCATCAGCCCTCGGCAGGCTGCGACTCCCCAAGTTGAATCATCATTTCCTTCAAATTCCAATGCGCTGGCCAGGAACACCGCTGCAGCTGTGACAACGAAAAGAAAGAGAAACCAACCAGAATACAACATACCACACAGTGCACCAATATCGGGAGGGTGGGCGGGAAACAGCCCGGATCCACTACGCTTCTTCTGGATTACTAGTCCCCTCCCTGCTCAGGCCTTTTTATCCTCCTTTTGCAACATAGTATCCCCTATGGCCACCCCCTTACTGCTGGCCAGCAGTCATGCCCTCCCTTCCTTTCGGTCCAGGGAGTTACTGCCCCTTCTCATGCTGCACTACCTGTCTCAATAATACCACTTCACTCAACTACCTCTTCTCATACTGCACTACCTGTTGTCATAAAATCCCTTCACTCAAATGCACACTCTCTAACACTAGCTTGGTATTTTTAAAAGCTCTTCACTTAACAGTCTCCCTACTCTAACTCATTCTCCCAAATAACCCTCCACTCTTCCAAAGGCCACATTCAGGCTGCTGCTCCATCGCCCCATACTACTCTGTCAATCCATTCAGTTTATGCAGCTACTAGTGATGTCCCGAACAGTTTGCTGGCGAATAGTTCCTGGCGAACATCGCTTGTTCGCGTTCGCCACGGATGACGAACATATGCACTGTTCGGTCCGCCCCCTATTCGTCATCATTGAGTAAACTTTGACCCTGTACCTCACAGTCAGCAGACACATTCCAGCCAATCAGCAGAAGACCCTCCCTCCCAGACCCTCCCACCTCCTGGACAGCATCCATTTTACATTCATTGAGAAGCTGCATTCTTAGTGAGAGGAGGGACAGTGTAGCTGCTGCTGATTTGATAGGGAAATTGATAGCTAGGCTAGTGTATTCAGTGTCCACTACAGTCCTGAAGGACTCATCTGATCTCTCTGACCTCACTACCCCCCACACCACCCTCAGCATCACCACCCCCCACACCACCCTCAGCCTTACTACCCCCA
>OW240914.1:204908359-204947162 GCA_933207985.1 Pelobates cultripes
GGTCTGCAGCTCTTCTCACTGCGGAGCTGCAGACCTGTGTCTGCGATGGTGGCCGGGCAGCCAGGAGGGGCCTCTCACCCGGCGGCATACCGGGCAAGCCGCCGGGCCCCCTCCTGGTGTCAGGCCCTCAGTCACTGACCAAGGACCTGACACAGTCTGCCATAAGGCTGTTTAGGCGGCCGCGAGGCCCCAGCCAGCGCGAGGCCTTAGGCGGCCGCCTAAACCACCTAATTAGAGAGCCGCCTCTGTTTGTGGTTGTTTGCAGTGCGTTAAACGGGGAGTTTGGTCTGTCACTGTGAAGCTGGCGTAACCCTTACACTACCTGATCGATACAACATCATACCTGATGTTTTAAAGCACTTATTCCAAACAATTTAGGAATGTTAGGTGATTTATGCCCTTTATGGATTAAAACCAGACTCTGCATCAACTATGTAATTTTCCATGGGAGTTTTGCCATGGATCCCCGTCTGGCATGCCACAGTCCCAAAAATTTTTTATGTTCGCGACATGACTAGCAGCTACCTTTTTTTACCCAGTTGTACTAACTACCAAACTAATCTTTTACCCCGACACTTTTGCTTTTGCCTAAAACCATGAAGTTTTATATTGCACAGACTGCCCCCCCCAATTACTGCATGCTGTAACCTTTGCATGTCCCTTTCAGTAAACAGTGCTTACACTGCTTCCTCTCATTTCATCCTGACATTTCACCAGTTACCTCCTTATACGTGACACACTGCCACTTCCAACTTCCCTCTGCCATCTTGCACTATACACACTGCTTCTTTTTTCTATACACACTGCTACTATACACCATACATACTACCACTTTAACACTGCTACCTTGAACTCTACAAACTGCTACTTTACACTATATACACTGCCACACTACACAAAGACACACTCTGCATCCACTACACAAACACGCACTCTGCATCCGCTGCACAAGCACACACTGCATCCATTACACACACACACACATACAGCATCCACTTGACAAACACACTCTACATTTACTATACACACACTGCATCCACTACACACACACTAAGTATTCACTAAACAAACCGCATCCACTACACACTACTTCCTCCACACACACTTCAATTATTACACACAAACACTACATCCGCTACACACACTGCATTACACAAATATGCAAACTGTTTTAAAATGGTGTGACAAAAACAAAGGCTCACCATGCTGGGATAATTTCCCATGATAGGCACAAGGTATCACTGACAAAAATGGTTTTGGGTGTTTTTTTTGTCAAACCACTTTAAAACAGTTTGACAAACAATAGAGGGATGTACATCAATGCTATGCACCATTGTAAATGAAAAACCTGCAGTTGTATTGGTGAGTCCAGTGCCTCTCTAATTGTACATATAATTCAATTTTTCTCATTCTAACCAGTAAAAGGTTGAAGCTTTTGGTTAATATCAAGTGGTATATTAGACACTTCCAATACTTTGCAATGTTTTTTTTTTGTCTTACTATATGCTATTTCTACTGATGTATGAATACTTAAGTGAAAAAAAAATTACACCTAAATAATAATTATATACAAATAGTTGTGACTCATCGGCATGTGAAGTATCTGAAAAGGAAAGCCATAATTCAACATTGACATTTGAAAACATACACACTTCATTCTTAAAACCAGTCTGTTTTTGTTCTCTTGGCAAAACGCCCACTGTGAACTTGTCAAGTACTGCCCCTGGCATGAATACTTGTGCAAGATAGTCCTGCCAACATTCTGAGCTTTAAAACATAGCCTTAATAAGTGTATTAAATAATCACACGGACGCCTAGATTTCTTGTGTGCATGTATTAGAATAGCAATATGCCAGATTAGGAAAAACACTTTTGCTAGCCCAACAGAGTTAAGATAAGTGGTAGGGATAACATTTGCAAGTGTACTGCCTTATGTAGAAAATTCCTTCGTGTCTGCCAGCCTATTGGTGCCACATAATGTCTGATCTCACATGTCAGGACATTTGTGCCAAAATTATTTACTGAAGCTTAATGGGAGGTCACACCAAGTATTTATTATGCTTCAGATTACTTATTTTAGTGGTTTTAGTGCATTCCATTATCATTTTACATTTTTCACATTCTCTCATTTTTTTGGCATTTGGGACTTTATTTTGAAAAAACAGGCAAAAACAAGAAAAAGAGAATCACAGTCAATGTTACAGTCAATGTTCATTACTAATGGCCCTAACATGACCCACACACCTCATTAAAGAATGGTACATTTATGGTGGTTTCATGGTGAAGCATTAAATGTTCTGTCTGGATGCCGCTCACACGCATATTCCTAGAAAAACTGAAGTTGAAGATACATAGAGGTGTGACTATGTTTGAATTCACAAAGCGATTTACCTCTTAACTGGCAGAGAATTGAGCATTGAGTCATCATGGGAATGATATATACACCACAACTGTTTCATTAAGATAAAGTTGTTTTGGTGTTTAGATTATCCCTTTAGAAACTGTTGTCTCTTAGCTCAGTGATGGGGAGCCTGGGAACTCCAGATGTCCCATTTGCTCAGTCAGGTTTCAACAAGGTAGATCCCTGCTATTTTCAAATGGATCCCTTTACTGCAGTGTGGTTCATTTTAGAAATGTAGTTTTGTGTCAATGTGTTTTTTATTTAGACATGTGAGAGACAGTCATAGACTTGATATGAGTGACAATCGCAATGCAAAATATAAAATCACGTGTGCACAACATATAGAACAACGAAGTAAGAGAAAACAGTAAAAGAGAAAGTGCTATAGAAATGTGCGTTACTTGGGTGTTGAGTTGTTCATGGGTGATGTTCGACAGAGTTATGGTGACGAATAATTGATTATTGATGTTCAGGTGATCTTTGTTCAGCTGACTGGTTATCTTTGTTTTTCACATTCTGCAGGTGTAGTTGTATAATATTTTATGTATACATGTGTGGTTGATTATTGATGCAGGGGAGATACATGGGTCAATTTTATTCAATTTATGTCATGCTCCGGAGCAGGACCAGCAATCCCACCACGATAAGGCAAACAAGAAAAACTCACAGGCATTCCAAATGTGAAGCCGCAGGCAGATTTATTGCAACAAAATACACAGCAACGTTTCGACCTGACTAGAGGTCTTTGTCAAGCTAACACCACAATGTGAATAAAGTGCATATATAGCAAAAAGTGCCAAAGAGGATAATTCACTTCATTGATTAACAAGAGACATTAATTAGTGCAAAAATAATCTAAAATACACAGAATAAATATCAAAATTGTACAGAATCAATATTACAAAGGAAATCAAAGAGTAATACATTAAATTTAAAAATTAATGCAAAAGTATGCAGTTACTATAGAATACATATAATATGTATGTGTGAGTATAATCATATGACATGAATAATCAAATCAGCTTACCTATTTGTGCCAAGTAGAGGAGACAGCATAAGATATAAGGGAAAAAAAGAAATCAACATAACACAAAATAAAAGTGCCTATGATAGCTTCCAAATGCAGATCATTTCCGGATTGGTGGAACACAGGAGTGTAAACTTCCCATCTACAGGCCGGCATAGGAGACATTTGGAGTGCCTGTGAATTTTTCTTGTTTATATTTGGGAATATATCCGAAGCCCATTGTTGAGCTATGTGTTGCATTCATTTACTTCCCATACTGATTTTTACTTGAACACTGAGCCAGGGGTTAAATTAATTGTTACCTCTAGATATCAGCCTCTATTGTCAATGGAAGCATGTGTGCTCCTTCCTACGTAGGCATCTGTAATAGAATATGCTATAATAGCTGTATGTAGGCAACATTGCAGCATGTAATGGAGAGGCGTATGATCTTTGTCAGGTAGACTCCCCATAATTTTTTTATTTTTTATTTTTGTAGTGTAGAAGATAGTACAAGTAGGCGAGAGGTGCCCCAAAAGCAATCCTCTAGCAATATCCCCATTTAACAGGCTGGGCACAAGGTTAACATGCACATTTTTATGTTATGGTCTAGCTAGAACATTCGATTGTAAACATAGGTGTAAATTATAATTAGGCTATGTCAGAGCACAAACACATTTTTATGAACTAAGCAGGCTCAACATTATAACTTTGGCTGTAGCTATATATTTATGCTATAAACAAGTTTGATCTAAGCATAAGCTAAGTTATTGATAGTTAATACTGGTATGAGTTGTAAGTCGAGCATCAACGTTAGGTAACAGATCATAAATACATATGTCACTGTTGCTAAGGGTCCCTGAGCCCCACCAAGTTTTTGCTAGTGAGCTGAGTGTGATGAAAAATAATGCATAGCAAGGCTAGGTAAGCAGAGTTACTGCGAGTTAAGCATGAAAAGGTGCCCTCAGTCCCCACATAGAGATCACTCAGTCCCCTCCACCATCAGAATTCCATCCCAGCACACTGGTATGAGACTGCCAGCACTCATCCAGACTGCCACCCAGGTTGTGTCCCGCCATTTTACATTGTATCACTGCATGGTCTCCATCTCGCGGTGGGTGCAGAGGGGGGTCATCTTGAGTCTTCTTGTTCTCCACCCCGATTACGTAGGACATCAAGTAATCTCCATCGTGAGGCCTCTGTGTCGATTGGTAGCTCCCAGTGCGGGCCTCTAAGGCCACAAGTGATCCGGTTTCCATGTTTGCCCACAGAGGGCGCCAAGAGCCCCGAGGGAGGACGCCATCTTCGCAGAGTGCTCGAGGTCCGGAGCAGTCTCCGCCGTCATCTTGCGAGTTGAGTGTGACCTCTGACCAGTTCTGACATGCATAGGGCCCCAGGGTGGACCGAGAAAACCCCCTGGTCCACCCTGGTCCACCCTGGGGCCCAATGCATGTCCGGGCCTCTGATGCTGAAGGGGGTTGTCATTTTACTGCCTCCAGGCAGGACAGTGGAATGGCGGCCGTCCACCCCACACCCCGCCCGGGTAGGCCGCAGATGCTGGGTGTTGTCCTAACGGGGGAGCAATATGTTGGTTTGGGGTTTTGAAGGTGTGGTAGCACCCCTGGTTGGTATGGGGTCTCACTCAGTAGCTCTGGATGCCGGGCTGAGCCCACCGAATGAGTCAAATAGCTGGGCCATTGCAGGAGCTGATCTTACATGCGTCCAGCCGGCATCTTCAGTTAATAAAGTAAAAAAAAAGTACAATCTAAATGGTGTCTTTTTTATTTCAGCATTTAGTTAAAGGGACACTCCTGGGCATTAACACACTTCAGCTTGGTAAGGTACTCTATGAGTAAAGAATGTGTCCTCTTTATTTAATTTAAAAAAAAAGTGCAGATTGCAATCATCCCACTTCCGACTGTCCCTCCTTGTTTGGTTAGCTCAATGGAGCTAAACTCAAGAGGCAACAATTGCCCAGAGCACCTGCTTGCAAAGACTTCTCAATGAGCTGCATTGGGAAGTCTGTGATTGGAAAGTCACAGAAAGTCTGGACTGAGGAAGAAGGGGAGGGATGAAAAGTCTTCATAAAATACTTTTTCAAGCTGTTTTTATATATACCCACCAAGAAAAAAATGCGTAATTCAATGCATGCATGTTTTCATTGGAGATATATCTACTAAAAGGGAATCAATTCTTTTTTGGGATTTTGGCAATGGAGTGTCCCTTTACACTGCACAAGAGAAGATCGACAACTTAAAGAATAGCTGATTTTTAAAAAAATATTATTATTTAACACGTTATTTTATTTTCAATTAATGTGACATTTTGGAAACAAAATAATGTTAAACCAACTGTGTCTCTTATCTTTATACCTCTATTATAATAAATATTGCAATTCTTTTTTCTACTTAGTTATCCAGTTTGGCTTTGTCACTCTATTTGTGGCATCATTTCCTCTGGCTCCACTCTTTGCTCTTCTCAACAATGTTATAGAAGTAAGACTTGATGCAAGAAAATTTGTAGCAGAGTTAAGAAGACCAGATGCTGTCCGAGCTAAAGATATAGGTATGTTAAAAATAATATTTTAATATTTGTATAGAATTCCCATTTAAAGTGCAAATCAATAACCATAGATCAAGCTTTGCTTCTATACTAATTCAAAAGATATGAAACCTCAAGGTTTTAATGAAGGCAACCTGAGCACGTGGGTTACAATTACAAGAATGAATATGAATATGAGTATGGGAAGATGCGAAAACACCAGCAAGATGAGATTGTTAGAGCTTACAAGTGGAGGTATATGCTCCTAATTGAGCAGGACAGATTAACAAGTGTCAGCTTTGGTAAGAAATGCTACTTCTGGTGGAACCTGACAAGTCCAATATGTATGTTTAAACTCTTCTGCTTCTTACTAATGCAACAATATGAAATATTAAAATATGAGGAAATATGGTGGAACCTTGCCCATACACTGCATGTACCCATAAGTGCATGTTGTAATCAGTAGTTATAGCTGGTAAACAAGTTATATCTGACAAAAATATAAGAAAGTTTTGCTTAGGGGTCCATACAGTTGACAGCGATCCCTGCTAGTTTTGGTAAGTATAAGAGATAACGTTATTCATAAGGTATTTGTCACATTTTGCTGTGCAACAATATGTCAATAGCGCTACTGTGTGTACTGTGCAATATAAATAAATATATCGAGTTAAGACAGTTACACATTCCTGAAATATTATTTTTTTTATAGGCATTTGGTACAACATTCTAAGTGGCATTGGCAAATTTTCAGTGATTATAAATGTAAGTATTCTGTTTGCTTTTCCTTAATGCCATTTTAATCCTTTTCTGTTTGCTAACTTTATAATTATAAATCTGGATTGTGGAGAACAGTAGACTGTGTATGTTTGTATTTCTAGGTACTTAGTACTAATATTAATCTATTTGCAATACACTGTCTGAAGCAAATGAGTCAGTTATTTACCCAGATGAACATTATTCTTAAATGTTTGAAAAGAGAAGAGAGAAAGCTGACTGCAGCTCAGATGCATGCAGAGACAAAGAGGGGAGGCAAGTTCAAAAGTTGCACAGAGGTTGGATGGCAAAAGAGGAAGTAAATGTCTTCCTTTAGTGTCATTGCTCCAGGGGCAGTCTTATAGCTGCAGGCAGAAATCATGAAACTTTTAAAAGTTTACAAGATATTTAAGCATTTTACAAGACACTGAGCAGGGTAGCATTGGTTGTAAAATGCGTAAAAATCTCAGCTTTCTCTCTTCTCTTCTCAAATGGTGCTTAAAATGATCTTGTTATGGGGGCGGAGCTAGCACCCGACGGCAACGGTCGCTCTCTGCTTGAGCTCCGACAAATGGGCACGAAAAATGCCCTAATCCTGCTGAACACAGGGGTATAACACCCCCCAACAAGCCTTGGACAGCTCTCCTTAAGATGGGGAGAAAAACTAAGAAACCCCGTCCGGATCGACCAAGATTCTGTGCCGATATCGGCGACCTCCTGTGGGGACCACATGGCGCGGGGAGAACGGACATGGCGGCGGACATGGGAGATTTCTCAGATGACTCGGCTGACTACTCCCTCCACGATACAGAAGAGCGGGGAATCAACCCTCCAACATCTGCCCAGCCAGCAGCCAAAGGGTCAGAACCACTCACCACAGGGATACTTACCGGCCTCCTGGCGGACCTCCGCCACAGCCTCTCCTCAGAAATCTCCCAGGTGAGAGAAGACCTCAAGGGGTTTAACGGGTGCCTAAATATAATTGAGCAGACAACCACAACGCATGCAGCCCTCCTAGGGCTGCAGAATCAGATTGCCACTCTCACTGCAGCTCACACCACTCTGAGTCACCAATTAGCAGCAATGGAGGACAAGAGAAGGTGGAAACACCTAAAGATCAGGGGCCTCATGGACACTATCACACAAGCAGAACTGCCCCACTGCCTGCGTAGGCTCTTCACAGCACTGTTGTCACCCAAACAAGCAAAAGGTATCACACTAGAGGGGTTGTTTTGGCTCCCAAAGCCTCCTGCAGCTGCGGCCTCCAACACCAGCGACCTACTGGTCAAATTCCAAAACGGCCAAGATAAGGCAGCCATCTTGAAAGCAGTGAGGGGGAAACCCCCATTCCGCTTTGAGGAAATGGACATTACCTTCTACTCAGATCTCTCCCGACCGACACTTCAGTGGCGGAAGACGCTACGACCCCTCACATCCATACTATCAATGAAAGGAATCAAGTACCGATGGGGCCCAACACACATGCTAATTATCCAGCACCAAAACACGGAGATCAAGGTAGCGGAGGCATCGCAGATAGAGGCAACCCTGACCAATCTGGGCCTGAACCACGCAGCAACTCCGGCACCGACAACATGGGACCCGGCCAACTCTGTCCCGTTCATCTCGGCAAATCGGAACATACCCAGCCGTGCAACTACTTGACTCTGGACATTACATCTTTTCATTTATATAGTTTATTTTATATATGGTTACTTAACCTCTTGGGATTCTTTTTTTTTCGTTGTTTTTTTTTCTTTTCTCTCGTATTATAAGGCACAGGCACCTCATAGGGCCAGCCTCACGCTGAGAAACCGTAGACGCAGCATAAGTTATACCGTTTGTATTGTAGCCCCTCTGTTTTTTGTTTGTGTTACATACACCGCATAGACACCGCGCAACATACCACACCATGCACTAACAGCGGGCCGCACCCATCTCCGCCACCTCCCAGACCTAAACAAGCCGAAACTCAGAAACACTAGCTCCTTAACGAACACCTTACCCCCCCCCCAGCTCCGCGCTAGGAACCACTTACACTTACTCAACCAAGTGGAGCTGTGCCTACTCAGCACCCAACCCACCATAAAAATATACTTTCTCTCACTTTCTGAAACAACAGAGCCATACATATCCCTGACACCTACACTAACCACAACCATCGCTAAAGACATGACCATGGCAGTAACAAGCTACATTACCATAAAAAAAAAAAATCACAGCCAACATCGCTATCCCATCAATGTATGCAGAAGATTAAAAACAGTGATATGCTTCATTGAATGTATTACACGCAATATATATATATCTTGTTGAATGTGACAAAATAAAGAATTTAAAATAAAATGATCTTGTTATGGTTTAACAATGAACAAAACAAACAAACATCTAATTACAACAAAAGAAAAGGGAAGAAAAGGGAAGAACAGGGTCGTTGGCATTGCTCAGACTTAAATATTCAGCATGTACACAGCAATAATGTATAAACTGAATAAAATAATTCCAGGAGTTTAATGTGGATATGATCCAGTCACAGAGGATTGTAAAGTGAAAAGTGAAATGGAGGGAAAAAAAGAAAAGAAAAACATTTGTCTCCACAATATTTTGCTGCAGCTTAAAGAACCAATCCAATCACCATAACCGCTATTGCCTGCTGAAGTGGTTATGTTACTAGGAGTGCCCTGGAACCCTGGCAAGTTTAGTAGTCAAACCCATTTAAGGTCGTTTTGATATATTACCTGGTCTTTGCCAGGTGATGGTCGCTTCCTTCTGTTTCCCCAGAAGCTCCTGCACTAAGCTAAGCATTGGCTGAGAGTGCTAAACTGACACTTCCCATCAATGCGATGAGCTCCAGTGGCTCCATTCTGAAATGATTTAACTACGCACCCTGGTAGGGGAAGCCTGATTTATTAATTTATAAATGCCAATCAATCTTTTCCCAGTATTAGTTGTGAATCCAATTGCAGATTTTGAAATGATTATGGTAATTTTCTGATTAACAGTCAATTTCACATAAAAATTGCACAATATATAATGACAACTTTTCATCCATACTTCATACATACTAATGTTCTGATCTAATATTCTAATGACCTTTGTATTGATCTTAGTTCTTTAAGGATCATGCAACACTTCCAAACAAATTGATCAATATTAAAAATCATTGTATCTTAAATTGATTATTATGTCTCACAATTATGTTGCCTTGAAACATCAAAAAACAGATTTCGTAGCTGCACCTTCCTTGTCTGGCAAAAGACCCATACTATAAAAATGCCACTCTTACATCTTTGATTACCTACCCACCACTCAGTCTTAGTTTATATATTTAAACATTTGTTCATGACTCTCTCCTGTATAAGCTGATAAATATATATACTGGGTAGAAATAACACTCTTAGGACTATGTAATAAAACTGTCCTGATGAAAGCTTGAGGATATCAAGCTGAAACATTGATTTTTTTATGTAAGACATTAAAAGCTAAGTTTTATTACATATTCCTAAGAGTGTTATCTCTCTCTTTATATATATACACTCACATATTGTTTTTCATCTTACAACATTTACCCAAGATTACCATTTAACTGTTTTTCTTCTATCCTTTAGGCATTTGTCATAGCTGTCACATCTGACTTCATTCCTCGTCTTGTATATCAGTACATGTATAGTGAGAATGGAACCATGCATGGCTTCATCAACCATACCCTTTCATATTTCAATGTCAGTCATTTAAAACCTGGTACACAACCCGGAAACTCACAGTTTGCTCCTGATGTTGTGTTATGCAGGTAAGGTATTGTAAAACTCATTTCTTTGAGCTTTGAAGTAGAGAATGTTGGAAAATATTTTGCATTTACTGTGCCACAAAACATCAAAATGCTAATAAAAGTCTAGTTGCACCGACTTTGCTACCAACTTGCAAATGCCTGTTGGAAAAAAACCATCTTGGTGAAAAACCTCTAATTCAGTAATTTAGTAACATCAGGTACGACTCACAAGCTTGTATCAACCAATATCCAATTGTGATACCCACAATGTGCGGGCAGGTCCACCCACTGGAGGGGCATGTCATCAAACACTGTCTGCAGGATTTTAGTCCCCAAAGGACAGTGCAAGCACATTTAATGATATGCTTGCATGGTGCTACTCAGGACAAAATCAAGACTGTGGGACAAGACCCTATAATAATTACTGTCCCACCAAAATCCATGTTTTTTTTTTTTATTTCTCTGGCTCACTAACCAAGCATTAAACGCTACTGAGAGCCTGTATGCAGGGAACTCTGTCAATAGGCCGGCTCTTCTAACCAATGAGACATACAATCTAAGTGTTGATTACCATCTTGTTGGCATCTCTACACATTTCCTCTCTACAGGATTATCATGTATGGTGTTCAAAATGGTAGCACTATAAAATACCATGCAAAATTAGTGAAGGCAAGTTGATGCAGTAATTTCACTGTTCACACTTCAAATGTTTGTCATTTCATTCTACATGGATTTTTGCATCAACATCCAAAGGTGCAAATGTTTATCTTAAAGTGGGACATTTGGTGTAATCCACATTTGGTGTAATGACAGGTTCATTTTCACCCATGACTATATGACTCTTTAAATCAATATTGCCATGAAAGAAAAGAAAATAGTTTTACTTTCAACTTTAAATAAAATCAGTAAATCATCCTCAGCTGTAGTCTGAAAGAACATGTAAAATGGCTTCTCTCCAACAATTTAGTTTCACTGGTTTTTATTCATACGTGCCAGAAGATTTTTACTGTGAATAACAAGAGGATGGTTACAAGAGAGGCATAGAGCTTTTTATTTTTTTATTTTTATTTTTTTGATATATAAATAAAACCATATGCAATTTATTTTACATATAATTTCCATTTAAGTACACATATGATTAAAGGTAAATCAAGTATTGATATACTTGTGTATATATTTAGAATCAGATATTTTACAGGAGCCTTTTTTTTCCTAGCAACTAGTGTTAAATTAAGTGAAAAAAAATAAGAAAAACAAATTGGGATCACAACTAATACCAGGTTCGATAGTGTGTGGCTGACAAGGCCATAATTATGACTCTATTTAGAGTAATAGAATAGGAATATACTCCTATAATTATCAACAAGGCTCAAATGTTCCACAGGACACCGCCTGTTACAAAACACGTGACTTGTCTTATACACCTACTTTAATTAAATAGAATTGAAGTAGCAGAAAAATAATATTCTATTTGTGACTCACTCCTTCCAGGATAAAGACAAATACTCTCCATGTTAATAAAAAGATTTGCCAGAACACAGCAGCTTAATACCACTAATCTATATGAGCGCATTCTCATTTGCATTTAAAAAGAATAAAAAATAATATATTGTATATACTAAAACTAAGGTAGGTTTATATCCCTACTACCCGAGGGCACAATTTTTTTAGCCTGCCAATTATCCTTGATTCAATTTTTAATTCAAGGTGGTGTATAGGCTCCAGACATTATGAACTACATCTCCCCTGATGCTTTGCCAGTATTATGGCTGTAAGAAAATAATGGAAAATGCAGTCCTCAACATCTGGAGTACCGAAGGTTTCCTATTCCTGCACTCTACTATCTGTTTAATTAAGAACCATCATCTGTGTATATTTTGACAACAAATTAAATAAATACATCAGAAGTTTTCACTCTCATAAGAGATGCCCAAGATATATTTTATAGAATGCCTGAAGCCAGCTGTCTTTTCCTCTTTAAAATATGTTTTAAGGGTTATTAGCACCTGTCGTGTTTACGAAGATGAATAATTAAATACAAATGGCGCAAAGATATTCACTAGACTGAAGGGGATATATTTTAGACAAGAACCATCCTGCATTTCTGTAGCTTCTAACTATAAACATATTTTGCACATTACAAGATATGTCTGAGATTTATGGTATAGTTAATTCCTTTCCATACACAGCCATGACATCATTTTAGGTGATTACATACAGATATATTTTAAACCTTTACTACATACATTGGGATGCGTTGTGAATGTAAAATTTCAGGTATTGCAGAACCCTTTGTGATTTTAAATGATGCACCTGTAGAACTGAATTTAATACCTGTTAATTATGTACTTGTCAATACTACTACATTTATAAGTGGAATAAAGTGCATATCATGTGTTGGTAGGGGAGAGAGGGCTAATTGGTCAATCCGGTAAAATCTAACATTCCAAACCCAGTGTGATGTGTAGTCTTCTATTCTGCTTGTGTCATGCTTTGTCCTGTCATGGTAGCTACTTTGACATTCACACAATTAGTCGGAGAACACAAGGTAGAATTGGGGAGGCACAGTTGAGTTTCACTGTCACCAGTAACTGTCAATACTTTGAAATTTACATAATAGAATAAAACACTGTGTTACCCTTTTTCACAGATGCTTTGTTTTCTTTTAAATGTATATTCAAGATTTAGCAACTGACATCACAATTCAGTTAATACAACGCAAAGTCAGGGCATGCATTGCAAGTGAAGAGGAGAAACAGAAACATGGTTTCATTTCTCCTTTATCCCTTTGCTTTCTCTCATATTGACTGCCATGTATAAGCACTCATAACAAAGAGTGACAGTGAGTTGCAAAATAAAGAGGTATGGATTTCTACATTTAGTTTTATTTAAACCTTACCTTTGTTAAATATAAGGATAAGTAAACATAAAAAATCATGGGAAGTAACAATCTCTTTTAAGTACCAGCATTATCGGCCGGAAGAGTAGAATGCTAAGCTAGTCTAACTACAGCCACATCTACTTTGTGGGCAGACTCCCAGGTAGCCGCATCTGAGGACTCAAAAAGGGATTAAGCGTGAGATTTGACCATGAGGCGAAAGCTTTATGTCAGTCTTAGTCCATTTATTCCAGTCTTGTCTTGTCAACTAGAAAGGTAGCTCTTTTCCTTCTGAGATCTGTAAAGAATTTGCCACATGAAGGTTCAGGCCTTTTGCATGACTGACTGGTCTCTTTAATACCCTGGGACACCAGGACAAAGTCCATGACATCAGGAGTCAGATTGGAGGGGCTTGCTGCTGCCTTCGGGCAGGTTGCGCAAAGACACTTCCCCTCTATAGCTTTAGAATCGCAGGCTTCACATGTAAGCTTCCTGTGGGACTTCCCTTTTGAAGCTCTTTATTTCTTCCCCATTGAACTATAACGAAAGCGAATATAAGTGAACTGCTTTCTTCTGTTTATAGACTAGTGTTGACTAGGAAAAATGCTAAAAACTTAATGGCTTACCTATGACTCTTATTGTATGAAGAAAAAAAAATTTAAGGAAATATTTAAGTACTATCACTTTAACAGTAATATAACTTTTAATACTCAAAAAGTAGTCGGATGAAAGAAACTGCTCAAAAGCGAAACGTTTTCACTTTAGCCTACACCAGTAACTACTGAGAATGAACGCCAGGCTCTAGAATTTGATTTTGGTGCTTAAAAAGGTTTGTTCAACTCAGAAGGATATCAGCTCAACATGGCCAACTTTAAACTATCGCACATGCGCATCCCCGAATGTTTGAGCATGCATGCTGCATCATGCAAACCTTATTCGGCCCACACATGAACAGTAGCATGGACCAAATGCCAAAGTTAGGTGTGAATGATTAGAGGTTTTAAAAACCCCAAATGGCATTTGACATAGGGAATTGAAAGGAACATATACTTACACAGCATGCACCAAAAATTCTACTTAGATCAGATCGAATTGGGAGAGAGACAAATATCCAAAATGGTGAACAAAATAAAAAATGGTGAAATGAAGGGAAATAAGGAGGAAAATACCAGTGGATGATTTCCAGGTACCACAGAATTGTCAGGGAACTTCAGTATTTAAAATCCTTGTCTATATATGCAACATTCCAGGAAGGAGGAGCTAGTCCAAGAGATTTTATATTACTTGCTACCACTTGAGTCATAGCAAGTTGCCCCTCGACACTAAAGGGATTATCCTCAGGGGGACAAATTGGAACAGTGCCATATCATGAGGCTTTATAAGAAAGAGAGGCTTTACTCCATTAGGGCAGGGGGTAATGACCCCCAGGTAAGCCCAAAAGAAAAATTGGAATTATAAAAGAGTCCCTAAATTGTTTTGTCCAAGTGGCAAGTACAAAAAGACTCAGGGGTGAGGGGTAGGAGGGGGTACTTATACACTTATTTGTAATTAGTTCTTGAATGTTAGGGGATGGGAGGAGCTAACCCTATTGTTGTGCTGCCATTGATATAGCCAGGAAACTATCTATATGAATATATGTATATATGTGTGTGTGTGTGTATATATATATACATACATACACTCACTGGCTTTGTCAATCTGTTTCTTCCTTTATTTCACAATAACAAAGTAATGAAGCGGTGTCAACATTTTAGTTGCCGATCAAAACTTTGACAAGTAAAATGAAAACAATGCAGAATACACTTATATATAGGCAAAAATAATAAACGTCACAAAACTCCTTTCAAGTGCTCAATATTTGGGGTGCCCCTGTAGGCAGGTACATGTTTACAATAGACACACCTCCTACATAGTGCAGACGTGTTGTGTGTTTACCATTGCCATGGATACCAGATGCATTCCTCAGCCATTTCTGAAGCATGTAAAGGAAAGAAAACTCTTCTTACAAATATATTCAGTGAAAGCTGACAAACACTAGATACATACAGACATTATAGTAGCTAACGTCTCTCATATCTACAGCGAGACAATACAGAAAATGTTATCACACTTTACGTAATTTTCTTTTCCTGACTACTATTCATGGCAGCATCACTCATGAGGTTGCTCCGCCCCAAAAAGCAACAGAACAGGAAAAAAATCAACCAAACAGAACAAGACTGTAGGCATAAAAGGTCCGTCCTCCTTCTACCCCACAGTAGAAAAGTTTAAAAGCTGGAAAACAAAACAAGGGAGGGTTGCTGATGCTGCCATAAATAATAGCCAGGAAAAGAAAATTATGATAAGTACGATAACATTTTATGTATTCCTGGCTAATCATGGCAGCATCACTTATCGGTAATACCCAAGCTCAACTTTTTGGATGGGATCAATAATATGCCTTACACCTGAAGATGCTTCAACAAAATTTATCAGTGAGATACAACAGAAGATAGTACACCTCTACCGAAGGCCGTAGAAGGTAAAGCCAAATCCAACTTATAATGCTTGATGAATGTCATTGGGGAAGACCAGGTAGCTGCCCTACAAATGTCTTCAGAAAAACCTCTGCCCAGTTAACCCAGGAGGTTGCCAATGCCCTTGTGGAGTGAGTTTTAACTTTACTCGGAGGAGAAAGGTTTTTTAAATGATAAGCTTTTATTATAATATTTGAAATCCAACATCTTATAGTGGACGTAGAGGCTGCTTCTCCACTTCAGGCTCCTATCGGAAGAACAAATAGGTGTGATTTCCAAAAAATTTTAGACACTTCCAGGTATTTTATTAAGCATAGTCTGACATTCAATTGATGAAACTTTTCTGATGGAGAAGAAGGGTATGGATAAAATGAAGGAAGAATAATTTCCTGGAGAATGTGGAAATTAGAAACCACCTTAGGTAAAAATTCTTGCCTAGGTCTCAAGACCACCCTGTCCTGGAAAACTTGAATATGGTTCTCATCACATGAAAAGGCTTGAATTTCAGACATAGGTTTTGCCATGCTGATTGTTCTGCCGCTTGATGGTCCGCATGCAGAGAGTAAAACCTGGGGACCTGAGCATTCCTGTACGACGCCATCAAGTCAATTTGAAGTCTGCCCCACCTCTGAGAAATCAACTGAAAACCTTTTGATTGAGCTTCCATTCTCCTTTTTGAACTATTGTTCTGCTGAGGTAGTCTGCCAATAAATTTTCTGACCCCGGGAGGTTAACTGTCAATTGGATTGGGAAAAAATCACTAGAGGTGTTAACTATTTTGGAAGAGAATTGCTTCAGGTGCCGCCCTGGTGTTTAACATATGAGGCCACAGCCCTGTTGTATGTCTGGATTCTCACCCAAGCATTCTTCAGATGATGATGAAACCCAAGCAGAGCCTTGAATACTGTTTTTAGCTTTAAGATTTGAATTAAGCTTTTTCTCCCTTGTAGACCATAGTCCATGAATCCATATGTTGTTCAAGTGCGCACCCCAACCTAGAAGGCTGGCATCTGTTGTACTAGTTAGCCAACTTGGTTCTTCTAGTGGAAACCCCAGAGACAGGTTCTTCTCTTTGGTCTACCATGTTAGATTGCCTTAAATGCACGGAAGAAGATCCCAATAGGCTCATAAACTCTCTTGCAGAAATGTAACGCTTGAGATGTAGACTCTTGATCTTTGTAATATTTCTTCCTATTCTTTCTGTAGATAGAGATGTGGCTCTTTTGACCGTATCTATATTTGCTCCTAAGAAATTCATTCTAAGGGCTGGAACTAATGAACTCTTTCCCATGTTTATTAACCAACCATGTTCCTGGAGACACTTGATAGTAGTTTGGGTATGGAGATGCACTATTTGACTAGATGGGCCTGTGATCAGGAAGTCGTCCAGATAATGATATATCTCGATGTTCTTTTTCCTTTTAAAAGCCAGAGGGCAATGAGAATTTTTGAGAATATCTTTGGAGCTAAGCTCAATCCGAAAGGAAGACCCTTGTATTAGTAATGCTTTAATAAGATCCAAAATCTTAGGAACCTGCGATGACTATCATAAGTAGGGATCTGATAATAAGCGTCTTTTAGATCGATAGATGTCATCCAGTCTCCAACCTTTATATTTGGTAGAATAGTTGCGATAGACTCCATCTTGAAAGTTCATATTTTTAACTTTGCATTCCAAAATTTGGAATTTGCCCTGAGTCATTGGTGCCAGAAAGACTGTAGAATAATGGCTGCTGAAACGTTCTCCGTATGGGACGTCTTCTATGACATGATTCCCCAGGAGCTGTGAAATACAATTTATTTTCCTCTTTTGGCTATATGTGAAAAAGTGTAGGGAAATAGTTGAATTCGATCTTGTAACCTTTCTTAGAATCGATAGAACCCAGGAATCTGGAATGTTTTGGGCCCAAACTGCTTTAGATGAGGTGAATTGGTAATTCCTCCAGTTAGCATTCCTGGAATACTCCCGTCCAGGCCTATAAACTCTACAGTCCCAAAAGGACTGTTGCTAATTTTAAATCTTTGAGACCCTCCATTAGGTGTTCTTTATGGACTCCTCTAGTGATATCTTCTTTCAAAATCTCAACCCAAACTTTTAGAGCTTTGGATAAAATAGTTAGGGCTATCGCTGGATGCAAGGCTGATCCTATAGCCAGATAGGCTTTGATAAGATTGGTGTCCAACCTCAATTACCACCTTGACCTACATATAATCTAGCCTTGCAATTTCATTATGTTCTGTTTTAAATATTTAGGCTTGTGCACAAGCCCCATTACAAACATATGTCAACAAGCAATGTCATTCACAAATAAAGAATAAAAAAAAAAAAAAAAAAATATTGGTGTCCAGCGCTTTTCAATCGACTCTCTTAAATAAGCCATGGAGTCTATGTGAAGAGTTGTTCTTTTTCCATGTGAATAACTGCTGCGTCAATCTTTGGAACTGAAATCCATGACTTGCAGTGCTCTTGAGCACAAAGATATTTTGGATGTCTTGCTTTTTAGAGTTGCTTTTCTCTCTGGTCTATTCAATTCCTCATGTATAACTTCTTTGATTGCAGAGTGTACCTGAAACATAGGTCTATTTGTTTTTGATCCTCAAAGTATCTGTCAGACTCTTTTTTGTCTGCTCTTTCCTCTGGAATACTCAAGGTGTCAGTTTATCCACTGCTCTGGAATCCATGGATTTTGAGGTAATCTCATCATCTTCTTCTTCTGATATGTCCTCTAACAATTCAGAGTCTTCATCGGATTCTGCATAACTTCTTTCAACTTGGACGTTTAGATGAAGCAATTCTCTCTGATGTGGACTTAAAACCTTCCACAATAGCTTCTGAAATCCATTTTTTCAGATAATCCTGAGGAGAACGTTTTTTCTCCCATTCTTCTGCCACCTCTGCCAGTTATGTTCTAAACAGATTTTTTTCCATTAGGGGCCACTTGTTTGCAGTTTGTACATCTGTTCGACTTTTCTTAATACGTCCTTGGAGAATCGTCTTGCAATCTATCTGGGCTGTAAGAGAGCCAATGTATAATATATTCCTGACCTACAGTGGCACTCTTTTAACCCCACCATCCATAAATATAAAAATTTGAGGCTCACTTATGTCTTCTAGAGGCAGAAGCAACCATCTGATAAAATAAATTTCTAGAGGCAGGAGCAGCCATCTGATAAAATAATTTTTTTTGAAAGATTGTAAAAATTACCTCTATTCAGACAGGTTGAGACAGCTTTACTGAAGATCCTTGTGAAATACTGACCAATTCCAAGATACTAAAAGCTTAAGAGGCTTAGAAGTACTGTCTTTTAAAGATTTGAGGCAATTTTAATTTAGGCGTGAAGTCTTTTTAAGCGCGAAAGTAAGTTTGTGCATGCGCAGACAAAACTTTGGACACCACCGCTACTGCACCTGCTCCAAAAAAACGAGAGCAGAAGAACACGGCCGCTGGCAGGAACACAGACTCTAGAGAAGAGACGAATCAAGGAAAGCAGAGAAAACTCCCAGGTAAGAGAAAAATACCTAATAGACAGTAGCCAAGAAGAAAAAAGGGAAATACAAGAAAAGGAAAAGAAAATTAAAAGTATAACTTACCATGGCTCTGCAAACAGATCATGGGGGATATTGATGCAGCAAGGGGAATTTTTAAGGCAACAGCAGACCCCACATCAAACATGAATGATTATTAGCCCATATACTGTAGTAAAGATACTTGACTGGCCCACAAAGAGCCTTGATCTTAACCCCATCGAACACCTTTGGGACGAACTGGAGAGGAGATTGGCCTTCTCGTTCAACATCAGAGCCTGACCTCAAAAATGCTGTATTGGATGAATGGGCAAACATTCCCACAGAAAAACTCCAAATCATGTGGAAGCCTTCCCAAAAGAGTGGAAGTTGTTATAGCTGCATAATGGACACCAACTACACATTAATGTCTATGTATTTAGAATGCGATGCCATAAAAGTCCTTGTTGGTGGAATGGTCAAGTGTCCTAATACATTTGTTCTTATAGTGTATATGTATGCACTGCCTTCAAGCCTTTTGTCAAACAAAACGTAGTCATATGATTGGATTTAACTACAGCACCATGACCCCATATCCACTACAATAAGATGTCTGCGTGGTTCTTTTTTAAGTAATCTGTTTCATTCCAAAATAATTGTCCTTTTTTTTTTTTTAATAGTTAAGACAAATTTGGTTTTGTATGCCACCTTACAGCCTCAAAACGCATGGTGTAAAACAGCCTTGAATTCATATATCGTTTCTGAATGTTATACTGGATTTACTGCCTTTTTGTATTACCAATGTCGCTATTCATATACAATCAAATGGATGATGAGACAAACAACATTACGGAATTACTGATTACCATATGTTCTCATCCATTGATATGCTCACAATTTGCCATTAGCAGTACCCTAATATGCTCACATTGGTAAGCAGCTTGTCATTCATTCGTATGTAGAAGAACCATGATACACCATTGACGTCTTTCGTTGTAATTACATTGTTTCCGAGCCTGTAGGCTTAATTCCATAGAGCTTTGTCCATGGAGGAATATGTATTTATAATTAATAAATGCATGCTTTTTGGAGTGAACACTGAGAGCTAAGTGTATTACCACAATGTTTATGCCCAGAAGGCAGAAAAGCCCTATAACATGTTTAAAGTCAATAAGTCAATAAAATAGTTGCTGATCATCTTTTGTAATATTACAATGTACTCGGTGGTCATTTATGTAATGTATTGTTTCATAGAAACATAGAATGTGACGGCAGATAAAAGCCATTCGGCCCATCTAGTCTGCCCAATTTTTTTCAATACTTTCATTAGTCCCTGGCCTTATCTTATAGTTAGGGTAGCCTTATGCATATCCCATGCATGCTTAAACTCTTTTTTCAATATAGATTTTTAAACATAAGCAGAGATGGACTAAACATTAGACAACAAACTTTACAGCAAAATGCTTTTCACAGTGAAATAGACCAAGGACATGACTATAGAAAGTGTTTTGTTATTGCACACTTATTGTAGCCCACCAACACTGTGAACTACCAGAGTCTAGATAGATATGCTATTTTTCCCAAGCATTTGTTATTCATTCTTTTGTAATATGATTAGAGTTCAGAAATTCTGTATAATAAACTTTTTTTTAAACTTTAATTACACATGTTTTGCTGCCTGCAAAAGAAAATCAGCTCTTTGAAAACCTCAGAAGGGATGGTCCACAGATTTGAAATATTTCATTAATATTTAGCTTTAGGTTGTTTTTTGTTTAGTTTCTTGTTTGTTTTTTTAATCTGTCTTGTTTAATTTTAATTATGGACTTATTGACATCATGGCACTTCTTTCTGGATGCTTTCTTTTATCCAGTTAAAATTGTATTTGTCTACTGATGCTTACACCCTGCTATCTTTTACTAAAAACTCACTTTGAAGAACTTGATATTTGGATGGCAAAGAGAATCAATCAAATTATATAGGAGGAAAAGCCAATCAATACTCTGATAATGTCAGAAGTGAAGTCAGTGTTACATGAAATACCTTTAATTAGAATATAATATGGAATATTAAGCTAAGGATATTTAATTGTATGTTTATCACAGAGCACTTTGGATCAATTATAATTAACAATTTAATTTAAAGTACTTTTTTTTCTTAATTTAAACTATACACTTCAGAGAGTTTTAGCACGTTTTATTATTTTTTTATTTTATTTATTTTTATAAAAATGTTTGTTTTTCTCTTTAGATCTCTCACTAATAACTAAATGAGAAATAAGGATAATGGAAAAACTATCAGGAATTTGCACCAAATTAAAGCCCAAATCATTTATTAGAACTGTTATTAATAATCTTCATAGATTACCTGAGATATATCTACAGATTTATTAGATTAATGTAAGACCCTCGTATATATCCTTCATATAATATTGTTGGGATTACGTTCCTCAGATAAACTTTATAATAAATAAATATGTACAGGCGTAGTTGATATTTTGTAGTGTATATACTTTCTCTTTAAAACTAAGTCTTGTCTGGATTAACATTTAAGTATACTGGATCTACCGTAATTTGCTAAACATGAAAATCAAGTTCTTATCACCACCAATATTTGTTTACCCCTGAATTAAGAAGGAGTATGTTTGAATTTCAGGGGAACCGACAGATAAGGTACTATCACATTTAGTTTTTGTAAATATGTTTTGTGTTCTTTGTGTATTTATGTAAGAAATGTTGGTGGTGACTTGTAGTGCTGAGGATACTGTTTGGAGTTGAGTGAGCTTGCAGGTTGTGAATTGCAGAGACAATTGTATAGAAGAGGATTTAAAGTTAAACAATGTCAATTAAAAAAAAAAATCTATAAATACCCAAGGTTTGAATAATCGTATTAAGAAGGGTATACTCTATAAAAAACTATTAGATAACAATATAGATCTATGTTTTATACAAGAGTCACATTGGAAAGACAATTGTCAGGATCAGTGGACATTTTCTAGATATCCAATTGTTTTATGTCCAAACCTAAGAGGGAAAAAAAAGAGGGATGGCTATCATTTGTTCTGAAAAAAAATAATTTGAACCAATATACATAGAGAGAGACTTAAATAGCAGATATTTGATAGTAATTTACTTTGGCAAATGTATATGCCTCCAACGATTTGTTGCAGAAATTTTACAAAAATATAATAGTAAGCTGGATAAAATTAAAAAAAAGGTATATTCCTTATAGGTGGAGATTGGAACGCTGTGGTAAATGAAAAATGGGATTGAAAATCAGAGACAATCAGTAAAAAAATGTAATGAAAATGAAAGTGTATAAAAATAGAGCTAAATGGTTACAAGATATTCTTAACGATTACGATCTCTTTGACATATGGAGAGTGCAACACCCAAGGGTGCAACACCAAAGTGGACTGACCATGCTCCAATTGATTTTATAATTAAAAATGATCCAACCTATAAAACTAACCATCAATGGAGAATGGATGAAACAATTTTACTTAATAAAGAGAATAAAAATTCCTTAGAATTATTAGCTAAAAGTTTATAACAAATAAAGATATAGGTAATGTATCCAATGAAGCAATATGGTCATAGTTCAAATGTGTAAAAATGTAAAAAAAAAAGGAGCTGAATTATCAGACCTATACATAAAGCTCACTAGAAATGAACAAGCTAATAAAAGAAGTCCCTCTAAATAAATAGCTGACTAAATTAAAACAATTCAACTACAGATAAACTTTTTACTTGCTGATAGAGTCAAAAAAAATGGTCATGTCATATAAACAAAAATGATACAGCAGTAGTAATAGAGTTACTATCTAAAAAAACTTAAACCCAAGAGGAAAAAACAACCAATGAAAAAAATCATAGAAGGAGGTAAAACTCTCTTTTCTCCCCAACAAACAGGAATTGTATTTTCAAACTATTGTACAACTTTGTACAATCTACCAGAAAACAAATTTTCCAAAGAGGGGCTTAACTCGTTTTTTTATAAAATGACTCTCCCTTTAATTAAGCCAGATAAGTCAACAGAACTAAATAATGTTATAACAAACAAAGAAATTAAGACAGTAATACATAACTTAGTTAATGGATAAGCTCCTGGCCCAGATGGCTATCCTACCCTCTTCTATAAGACATTTGAACCTATAATATCTCCTTTGCTACATAAACTGTTTATTGAAGTAAACCTAGCAAAAAGTATATCTTCAGAGTTATTAAGTGCCACAATATTGACTATTACCAAACCAGGGAAAGATCCAAATTTTGACACCAATTATCGTCCGATATCTCTCATAAACTTGGACATAAAAATACTTTCAAAAATCTTTGCAATTAGACTAAGTAAAGTTATACCTGAATTAATAAGTAATGATCAGTCAAGGTTTGTAAAAGTAATATTGGAAAGTGACATTCTCTGGAAAATTGCTAATATGACATTGAATATTAATAAAGAAGTTTTTAGATGAAACCTTGACAAAATCTTACTCATCTGGAGAGCTCCATTCCTTCAGCTATGGATTGTATAGATAACTTCAGTCGTTTTTCCAATTATAAATTTAATTTACAAAAACCTCAAATAATACACTGAAATTTATCTCAAGATCAAGAAAAATCACTTAAGTTAAAATATAAATGTAATTGGGATTCTCAAACAATAAATTATTTGGGAACCATACTTAATTTTGATATAAAAACTTGGATAAACTTAAACTATCTTAAACTTTTCAAAGATATGAAAGATCAAATTAAAAATTATGGAAACACAATACTTTCCTGGATGGGCAGAATAAATACACTAAAGGTATACTTAATACCTAAATTGGAATATCTAATTTGTACGATACCATCAAGAGTCCCAAACAAAATATTGAATCTTTTTGATAAGCTATTTTATTCATTTGCATGGTCGGAGAAGAGAGCAAGAATAACCAGGAAAATGATGACTCATTTATGCGAGGGGGGATTGTCCTTTCCTAACATCCAACTGATCAACAGTTATGTTCTCCCACTTTTTAGAATGGGGTAACATAAATTCTTGGGGGAAAATATGGTATAAGATCGAGAGTAAATTCTGTGGTGTTGTAGACTCCTATCTATTGTTCTGGATTGATAGTAAATTATTTAAAAATCTAAAGATTGATAATATGATAATTTCTCAAATATATAAATCTATAGATCCTATAAAAAGGTTATTTTAGCTCAAAATTAAAACTCCTGTAAAGCCCCACTAGAAGTGGTTAAATTGTTTATAAAAAACCTTAATATATAAAAGACCTTAATATAACTAAATGATGGAAAAAAGGTATAAAAGGTAAAAATTGGGTTCAAATATATCTCCTAATACCGTCCAAGATTTACAACATAAATACGATCTGTCAGATAATGAAACATTTAATTATTTTAGAATTGTTAACTTTTTGAAAAAAGTTCAATTAGTAGACCAGTCTCCTTTAGATCTACTCTTGTTTGGGTCAAGTCTGAAATACCTTTAAGCAATTACAATATACAGGACACTTACTGGGGAAAAAATAAAAAGTAAACATCATCTAGCCAGCCTATGCAAAATATTCAATTATACTATAATCATTCTTTTTTATTAATTTTGACATTTATTACATAGAGATAATTAACAATTTGTCTTTGAAGTATATAATTCTACATTTCTCTCATATCATATTGAGACACATATAAACATCATGTTAATCAATTAGACAAACAAAATACAAACATATTGGACACAACTAATCAAAACTCCTGTGTTGTGCGGTGAGACTAGGGCCTATCCTATCCGTTATCTCACTTAAAACACTACAGAGCATAGGTCTATGCCAGGCTTTGGTTTAAGGTACTTGAGGCGTCAATCAAGATAAGCCAAGAATCCCACTTATCCTGTTTCTTTTGGGATTTAGGGTAAGGCAAAATCAAGTCTCTTTCCATTTTAAGTTGCAAAAGTAATTGAGTTTGAATAGAGTCCCACGTCAATTCATTATCATTCTTCCAATTTCAAACTAAAACAACCTTGAAGGCAACAAAAAAATGCGTTATAAAATACAGATTTTCCAGGACATTTTGGGCCAGTGCACATGTAGTGAAGTAACGACAGGAAGCCCCTCCAAATTTATATTAGTTTTATAGTTTATAAATTGAAAAAGAGTTTCTAAAGCTTTATTGATTTTCTAACAGCCCCACCAAATATATAAAAACCATACCCTCTTTTTGAAAACATCTCCAACACAGAGAAGAGGAACTTTGATACATCCTTGCCAGTTTAACCGAAACCAGATATAATCTGTACATAACTTTATGTTGTGTTTCTATTAGATTTAGATATTGAACTTGTGTTTAGAATTAAAAGCTTTACACCATGCATCGTGTTCAAGATTACATTTAACATCTCTCTCCCATTGTCTCTTCTGGGAGGAACTCTCCAAGAAATTGGTAACATGGATTAATTCAATATCTTTAGTTAATATCTTTGGAACTATTTTATTACAAAAAATATTTTGTAATACCTTATTTATATTAGGAATAATTATAATTAGATGATTTTGTAGGAAATATTTAACTCTAAGGTAAGTAAACATTTCAGAATTAGGCAAATGAAATGATTGAGCTAAATTTTCAAAATACACCAGTTTACCTTGATATAAAATCTGATCTATTTGATGTATTCCCAGATATAAAGATAGATTTTCTACATTAAATTCAATAACTGACAGGGTTATCATTATGTATTCCACTAGTCTTTTTAAACTCGATCCATGTGGTAATAAGTTGATGTAGTATTTTGTTTTTTTCTGTATAGGGAGTCTGAGCTTTACTATTTTACTATTTCCAAAAAAAGGCCATTGAGATCTTGTATTCTAAGGGCATCAGCTTCCACTCTATACCATCCTTCTCTAATAGCTATATGAGTTTGAGTTCTGTGGACATGAGATATCAAGTTGGCTGAATACTGAAATCTAATATTTAGGTAATTTATGCCACCATCTTCAGGTCTGAGATAGGACACGTTTGCTTATCCTGAGCTTCTTACCTTTTGACATAAAAGAGGAGAAAGAGGTTTGTAGAAGGGCTAACCAGCTATCTAGGACTTTCAGAGGGATCATTGAAAGAGGTACAGTGAGGGAAAAAAGTATTTGATCCCCTGCTGATTTTGAACGTTTGTCCACTGACAAAGAAATGATCAGTCTATAATTTTAATGGTAGGTGTATTTTAACAGTGATAGAATAACAAAAGAAATTCCAGAAAAATGCATGTCAAAAAAGTTATAAAATTGATTTGCAACAGCTCAACCAGATTTACCTGACACAAGTATCCTCAATAAGTATCACTTTAACTGAAATCCCTCCAATAGCTAAAGTTTCTGAATATTATTGTCACTTACCCCGAATCCAGCGTTGCTATAGCATCAGCTCTGGAGTTCTTAAATTATCCTAACTCCCACCTGTAGTCCCTATCTGCTCCAGTTTAACTTACCCTGCTTGGACACACCTTCTACAGGGTACTTACACTCTGGCTTCATTGCCAGCATGACTATGTCTAAACATACTGACAATGGTCACCCTATCCTATACTCCTCTAGTCAACACTAGTGGCATTGACCTAAGGAGTAATCATAGCAACCACAAAACATGCACTGTTGTTGCTATGATGTAGAGCAAGAGACACATCTGAAGAAGGGTTCTCCTGTTCTCCTGGTCTATGTCGACTCTATACTGAATGATTGACAGATTGAAGAGGAACCTATTTTTCTGCTAGTGCAATCTATATGTAATTTAATATATTTTAGCATTTTTAGAATGTCATGTACACTTTAAGCTATTAAAGGGACTCTCCAAGATAAACCTCTATCAATAAGCTACAGAGGAATATTAAATGTAACAAAACCAGATAAATTGCCTTTCATGTTAAATTGGGAGAAGGAGCTAAACAACGAGTGGGAGCCCTTTAAATGGTATAGGGCTATGAGATCAACTAAGGCTGCCACACATAATATACAACACATAGAAGCAACATACAAAATGTGGCTACGGTGGTACATGACGCCACAAAAACTGGCGCAAATATATCCAGAGAATGTGGGGACATGTTGGAGATGTGGGGAAATGGAAGGATCTATGACTCATATATTTTGGCAGTGTAAAAAAATTATTGATGTATGGAAACACATACAACAATTAATTTTTAAAGTTACAAACACATTGATACCCCTGCAACCAGAAATATTCCTACTACACATTATGCCAGAGAGAATATTGCCACAAGAAAAAGTGTTAATTATACATATTTTGATGGCTACAAAAAATGCTATAGCCAGTTTATGGAAAACAAAACAGGTACCATCATTAAGTATAATAAGAGAAAAGATCTCTACTACTAAAATTTATGAGGAAATGGCATATAGGCTAAAAGGCAAACAACACATTTATGAAAAAATTTGGGTGAGGTGGAAATGAAATGAGAGGAAATTAAAAGAAAATAAGGGGAATGAAACAAGCAAAATAGTCTCATTAATACAGATGGTAAATAAAATTTAGGTGGTTCAAAACAAATGAAGGAAGAGGGAAGGGAAGAGAGACAAGGGAAAGAGAACGAGAACAGGAAAAAACAAAACCAAAAAAAAACAACAGATTGATATAGACGTTTGATATGGAATTCTATAAATTAAATAAAATTGGAAATGTAGACTTATAAAAGGAAGAATTACTATAATTGTACTTTTTTATTTTTTATTTATATATTTATCTATATATATATTTTTTTTTTCTTTCTTTTCTTTTTCTTCTTTAGAGAGGGAGGGATAAAAATTTACTTTATACATATCCTGATTCTTGTAATAAATTATCTCAGAGGGAAAAGGAGAAAGAAAAGAAAAAGAAAGGGAGAAAGGAGAAAAAGAGAAAGGAAATGTTTATTGTAAAAAATAATTCAGTGAAAAGATATAAAAAGCTGTGTTACTGAAGCCGAAAACAAGTTAGATGAGATTGTAAAAGATAGTAATAGAATATCTCGAATTGTGAATGGTATCTCTCTATTTCTGTATATTATTTTTTTTATTTTTTGTTATTTCTATTTTTATTTTTATTTATTTTTATTAATTTTTTCATTTTTTTTTGTTATACTGATGCACAGTGTTGTGTTTTCTCTGTAATTTGAAAAAGTGAAATAAAGATTTAAACATGAAAAAAAAAGGGACTCTCCAGTTACTTACCTGTATCCAGCTCTGATGTCTCTCGACGCTGGTTCAGGGTCCGCCCACGCTCCTCCCCTGCCGATGTAATCCGTCGGGGGAAACCTATTGCACATGCGCGGCCATCGGCGGGGGAGACCTAATGCGCATGCGTGGCAATGCTACGCACGCGCATTAGACCTCCCCATAGGAAAGCATTGAAAAATGCTTTCCATGCTTTCCTATGGGGATTTCAGCGATGCTGGAGGTCCTCACATAGCGTGAGGACGTCCAGCGACTCTATAGCACACGGAATATGTGCTATAACCACGGAAGTGCCCTCTAGTGGCTGTTTAGCAGACAGCCACTAGAGAAGGAGTTAACCCTGCAAGGTAAATATTGCAGTTTATGAAAACTGCAATAATTACACTTGCAGTGTTAAGGGTAGTGGGAGTTGACACCCAGACCACTCCAACGGGCAGAAGTGGTCTGGGTGCCTGGTGTGCCCCTTTACTAAAAACTGTGCTTGAATTTGTTTTATTTCTCCACAGGTATAAAGATTTCAGAGAGCCTCCATGGGCACAAAATCCATATGATTTTTCTAAACAGTACTGGACTGTTTTAGCTGTTCGTCTGGCCTTTGTTATTCTTTTTCAGGTAAGTGTAAAGGAAATATGTATGTGTTTAAATCTGTAAAGTATTTTTAGTAAAATATTTTGGTTTGTGGTTCTCTCTCAATGTTCCACAAAACAGCAAGTGGTCTAGAATGGGTTACATTGATGGGATACTATGACACATTTATCTATAATACATGAATTAACTGAAAGTTTGTGTGGAAAGCTGTCTCTGCCACTGATGCAGGGAGATGCACTTGATCCATTTCAGTACTTACTGGAAAGTGGTACTACTGCAGTATGCTCCATAAATCACCACAAATGCCATTGTTGCCAGA
The DNA here is from genome assembly GCA_933207985.1 of Pelobates cultripes. Classification (NCBI taxonomy): domain Eukaryota; kingdom Metazoa; phylum Chordata; class Amphibia; order Anura; family Pelobatidae; genus Pelobates; species Pelobates cultripes. The sequence goes on from OW240914.1 coordinate 204,937,859, forward strand.
GAATACAAAAATGCATTTATTGTGCTCTACTTTTTAATTAGAAAAATACTTTAAGCTTCAGTACAAATTGTTAATGTCAATAAATCACTTTTTATGATCAAAACATATGGTGCTATTTTCTTGTTTTATCCATTTTATTTTCCTGGCATCCTTAGAATTTATTGGAGATTTATGAAACAAACAGCAGGTATTTTAGTGTTACAAAACAAAAACCAGTACATCAAATATACAACTGTTAGGGAGCAGTGGTTTTTTGCTGACTGCAAATTTTCAAACGTAGTGACAAGGAGTCACTAGCTGGCCATATTTAGGGCTGTCCCTAAGTAAGGAGACACCCGTGAGAAGTCCTGCAAGCGTGAGTTGGCCTACGGGTGCAAGCAGCAGACAGGAGAAAGTCACGGGCAGAGCAGAGAGTCTGAGAAGGGGCATACCTGTGGATCAGTGAAGAGATATAGGAGGGGCTAGAATTGGTCAGTGCTTTATAGGTGTGGATTAGCACCTTGAATTGACCCCTATAGGATACAGGAAGCCAATGTAAGGACTGACAGAGGGGTGAGGTGTGAGAGGAGCAACAGGAGAGGAAAATCAGTCAAGCTGCAGCATTCATTACAGACTGTAGCGGGGCAATACAATTTGTGGGAAGACCTATTAGGAAATTGTTACAATAATCCATGCGAGAGATTACTAGAGCATAGACAAGCTCCTTAGAAGCATCTTGCGTAAAAAATGGGTGGATGCGGGCTATGTTTTTAAGGTGGAATCTACAGGATTTGGTAACAGACTGGATGTGAGGTTCAAATGTGAGGCCAGAGTCAAGTATAACACCAAGACAGCGTTCTTGCAAGGATGGACTGAAGTGATTACCACTAACTTGAAGGGAGAGTGAAAAGGGGGGATCAGCATTAGGAGGAGGAAAGACAAGGAGTTCTGTTTTAGAGAGATTGAGTTTCAAAAATTGGAAGGACATCCATTTAGAGATGGAAGAAAGGCAAGCAGTGACACATTGCAGGATGGCAGGGGGGAGGTCCGGGAAGGAGAGGAATATCTGAGTGTCATCAGCATAAAGGTGGTATAGGAATCCAAGTAGGTAATAAGTTTGCCAAGAGAAAGAGTATAAAGAGAAAATAGAAGGGGACCAAGTACAGAGCCTTGGGGGACTCCAACAGAGACAGGACGAAGGGAGGAGGTATCATTAGAAAAGGTGACACCGAATGAGCCTTGGGAGAGATAGGAGGAAAACCAAGAGGTAAATTGCTAAATTTTAATTAATATTAAATATTATAATGTAAAAAATATACATAAAATATAATATATATACTCACAAATACAGGAAAATAAAAGATACAGCAATTATAGGTAAAGGATTCTTTTTTACATTACATCATCGTTTTTATTATATATCTATGTCTAAAAGTGGACCTATCAATCATAACTGTGTGGATGGCAGAGTCTCCATTAAGTAAGCAATATAATTTCGTCTATACATTGAGCTAGCAAATTTGATTGCTCTCACAATGTCCTTGGCTCAGTATCAGGAACTGATGCAAGGAATCAGGTACGCTGAATTCTAGCATTATAAAAATTGCATTGTGAAACCATGCTTGTGTGTACAGTTTATTATAGGTCTATGTATGCTGAGTTCAGAAATACAAACTGGAATGTGTTACTAAAGACACACACACACACACATATGTTATTTTTTAATTTTTTAATTTTTAATTTTTGTATTTATTTATATATCTATTTTATTTTAATTTATGTGTGCATACACAGCTCAAGGAGAGATGCTTAGTTATTTTTTTTATTTTTATTTGTATTTAAACAAAAAGGGAAAAAAATAAAATAATAATAAAAATAAATCATACCAAATCTGCTCAATTTTCTTAGTTGTACTTTATGTGAGCTATGTTAACATTATTTATTAAAAATCTGGCAATGTTTTCTTTTGTATCATTTCAGTATTATTACTATTTTTATTTCATTACTTATATAGCGTCAGCAAGTTCCATAGCGCTGTACAGTGGGGTCTTCTATTTTTATGAAGGCCAGTTAGAATGTGACTTATCCACCCATGTTTAAGATCTTTTTCTTTTTTTCACAATTATGTTTGTAACTTGACTGATAGCTTACAAAGGTATGTTCCCAGACATCTATCAGGTTACACAGCAGCAGAAGCTGTTTCACATTCTGATATCAGAAAAACAAATATAAATTAGCTCCCAAAACATTTAAAGTGAGGCAAAACAAAACATTTAAAGTGAGGCAAAAACACAGAAGACAACATACAGACACATTTTGAAGTGTCACTAGGTCTCTTTTTCATGAATGCTAAAATATAAATACAGACTTACTGTTTAACATTATTTTTTTTGTTTTGTTTTTTTAGAATTTAGTTATGTTTCTAAGTGCAGTTGTGGACTGGTTAATACCTGACATACCTAAAGACATAAGTGAACAAATCAAAAAGGAGAAAACCATGCTTGTTAATGTCTTTCTTAAAGAAGAACACAAAAAACTGCAACTTATTGAGAATTTTCTAATGCACGACAAGCAACGGGGTAAAACCGAAAACAAAGGTCGTAGAAGTCGAGCAGCGAGCTTTTGTCAGTTCAATCGCAGTCAGCGTGGCAGTTTTTCTTCATTCAGCTCACACCATACCGACGTGTGAGCCCTCTGGAGCATTGTAGACATGCAATAAATATGTACAATTGAAACATATGATTTTGAAACTGGAGAAGGAAGGGGACATATGGAAGAAGTGGGATACAGAGAAAAACAAAAGAAAAAAAAAATGTTTCTCGTAAATGTCTCCAAATGATCTTAAGCAGGCTTTGTAATATTTAAAGAACCGTCTTGTGCAACAATATTGCACAGATAAATTTAACTAAGCTGTGCACTTTTGTCTGCTATTCGTTTTATTGTTTAAATAGCAGAAATCTGCATACAGTACACGAGGTAGGACGCAAGGTATGACCACACGTTTCATAACTTAAATAGTACTAGCAATGCTCATTTTTTAATAATGAGTGGACTTCTTTAAATTGCGTGATGATGTTTCCAGTACAATGCACATTACTGAGAACTTTGCTGCTGTGCTTTTACATTGAGATGCTATCAGCATTACTGTACTTTACTGAACTGTACAACTGACTTATTAAATAACTAGACTGTTAACTCAATGCACTTGAAGCATATTCAACGCAATTGGGTTAACAGTACATCTTTTTCTTAATATTTCTATAAACAAAGCTGCTGAACTCAACAAAACACAAAAGAGGATATAAACATACACAAGTATGTATGTGTACATATATATATATATATATATATATATATATATATATATGTAATACTGGTTAAGAAAACCTGTTTTCGTGTTTATGAATGTGATTGACTGAGAATGAAGTAGCTGATGAGAGAAGAGAGAAGGTGTTTAGACCAACAGGACAATGTGCAGCCAATAGAAATTGGTATCTCTCCTACTGGCTGCACATAAATGTCATTTAAGCTGTTGGAATACAGATAAAGATTTTCCATTTTTGCATATTATAATGTTTATAATGTAATCAAGGTCACTCAAAAGGTGTGCTAGAATGCTGTCTTATGTTCACTTGGGTGCTCATGAGATTTATTTCAATCTGAATTTACTTAAAATAAAAAAAGATTTCAAAATGAAAAACCTCAGGGCTAATTTTATATTCTATTATCCGTGCTTAAGATGATATATTAAAAATAATTTTGATATTGGGGGAGGGGTGGAAATAACAAAATATCTCCATCAAAAACTTGTGACCGACCTTTCTTAAATTACAGGAAATATTGAAAGAATGAATGTATGGACAGAGCTGATAATAAACTATTTTTTCTTGAATGGTGCAACTGTTTTATTTAAAATAAAATGCAAATATATTTGTGTACATTTGTGAATAATGAGCCTTATAGTGATATCACAGTATCACTGTAGCGGAGCCCTAGTCCTAGCAGGGACTCTCCTCCACTGGTTACTCCAAGATGTACTCCGGAACAAGTAAGTTACTTCAAGGGAACAGCCAAATACAGCAAAAGTAGTTCAAGATTCTCCCCACACCTCCCCAGCAACGTTCGGTAGTTTGTGCGGTTGTCGAACAAAACCATGGAAAACACTTAGGGGAACGAAATCAAACAAACGGCCATGTGAAACAGGGGGAATGCTTGGTTTTCAAAATAAAGGGGAGAATGCCTCGCACATTTATTGTACATCTCAAACATAGAGGACAACGGAAGGGGGTGAAAATGGGCACGGACAACACACAGCCGGTATAAGAGTACGGTAGCATGGTCCATTCTGCTACAATCACGATATTAGAAGATTGTTTCCAGGACTAAGCAAAAGGTATCTAAATTACCCCTTTCCTAATTAAAATTAAAGATAATTAACCACCAAATAAAATATTACATATATTTTTGTTTTCTCATATTCTGAAAAAATCAATACAACAGTTGCTAAGAACACTAAAATTCACCTTTTGTTTAAAATAATCACACATTAAATTCCCCATCCAAGTTCTCTATAGCAGTTAGGTGGATGGAAGGCACACTGTCATAGAGAGGCATTTATGATATTTCAATCTTATAGACTTCCTTAAAATTTGAAACCTTTTCTCCTAAGTGAACTAACTGAAAAGAAGGGGTTTATCATATTTATCTTATATGGGGGAAAGTATTCCCGAGACATAAGACACAACTATGGAGCCAATGACCATCATATCAAGGAGTGGGCCCCAGGAGAGTACAGCTACTAGGAGATCGAAAGGGAATTAAATTACTAGGCCCTGAAATTCTTGGCTACCCAGAGTATATCCTGTTTGAGGCCAAAAAGCATTAGACAACAAATATGTCCTTTTCCTTTTGGAAATTAATGATGACAAAAGTTGTGAAATGTTTCAAACGCAGGGAGGATCTTGGTGTCTGCTGACACTTGCTTCCTAATGACCTCTCTCCCTCTCTCCCCCTCCTCGTCCCCCCCCCCATACATGTGGCATGTTGCTTACGTAAAAAGATGGACCTTGAATCCGTACACCCCCCACCCTACCCTTTTCACTCTATACTTTCTTTAAGGCAAGAAAGGGGGAGGAGTGACTCTGTATGTGAAGGATAGCATAAAATCTAGCCTAATAAAAGTTAGTGAGGTGAACGTAGAGTCCGTTTGGGTTACGTTAGAATTTGGTAGTCACACAATAACTCATGTAGGTGTGATTCATCGGCCCCCAGGACAAATAGAAGAGTTAGATAATCTACTAGTTGAAGAAATAGCTAAAATGACAATGATGGGGGAAGTTATCATCATGGGTGACTTTAATCTTCCTGATGTGAATTGGAAAACAAAAATATCTACTTGTGCCAGGAGCACACATATTCGAAACTCCCTACTGGGATTGTCTCTAAAACAAGTCGTTGAGGAGCCAACTCGTAAAGAGGCCATACCAGATTTAGTGTTAACAAATGGAGATTTGGTATCAGATATTACTGAAAGTTTAGGATCCAGCGATCACCAGTCAGTTTGGTTTAATATAAGAACAGTGACTGAGTCACACCACACAAGAACAAAAGTTTTAGACTTTTCTAAACTTAAAATATGTGTAAAGGAGTCATTATCAGACTGGAACAATTTCAATGGAGTCCAAGAGAAATGGGATAATTTAAAAGTTGCACTGCTGAAGGCAACAGAAAATTGCATTAGGCTTGTCAGTAAAAGCAAAAAATTGAAGAAGCCACTGTGGTACTCCACTGATGTGGTCAAAATAGTAAAAAACTAAAAATTGGCATTTAGTAATTATAAAAAAATCCAGAGTGAGGAAGACAAAATGTTCTATAAGATTAGGCAGAAAGAGGCTAAACAAGTTATAAGAGCTTCCAAATCACACACAGAAGAGAAAATAGCGCAGTCAGTAAAAAAAGGGGACAAAAATTTTTTTAGATACATAAATGAGAAAAGAAAAGTAAAACAAGGATTAGTTAGATTAAAAAACAAAAGAAGGAAGGTATGTAGAAGAGGATAAAGGTCTAGCTGACTGCCTCAATTAATATTTTTGTTCAGTATTTACAGATGAAAATGAAGGAAAGGGACCTCAGTTAGAAAAAAGGACATTTATTACATGTGAGTTTACAGAGGAAGAGGTTCTATTTCAACAGTCAAAAGTAAAGACAAATAAGTCAATGGGACCTGATGGAATACACCCAAAGTTATTAAAAGAGCTTAGTGGTGAACTAGCAAAACCATTAACAGATTTATTTAACCAATCATTGTTAACAGGAGTAGTCCCAGAAGATTGGAAGTTAGCGAATGTTGTTGTCATGTATTCATCCGCTTACAAAAATGTGGTTAATGACATTTACTGTCCTCACAGGAAAAGTTGTGCCGAGCAACAACCAAATCCACAGAAGGTTAATGCTGAGCAGCAATTATGCAAATGGGATCTGGTAGCTGCCTTTGGGGTCAAAGGCTGGTTACAGCCTATCAGACCTAGAGGAGGAGTATTTAGGCCCAGTTCTCATCCTGCTCAGTGCCCTGTCGTGGTTTCCCTTGTGGTTGTCCGAGAGCGCGTTATTGATTCTGGTTATTCTGGTTATTTGACTTTGGCATTGTTTTTGACTTCCCTGTTTTCTGGCATCCCTGACTCCTGGCTTTTCCTTATCGCTGTGTCTCTTTCTGTTTCCCTTGACCTCGGCTATTCCTGACTATTCTTTGGTACGTTAGTCCGGCCATTCTAAGGTCCGGTATACGTTACCTATCAGTCCTCTGTGTTACATAATTCTACGTGCTGGATCATTCTGTAATCCTGACAGTTGTGCCCATTCACAAGAAAGGTAGTAGGGAGGAGTCGGGCAACTATAGACCAGTAAGCCTTACTTCAGTAGTGGGGAAAGTAATGGAAACCATGTTAAAGGATAGGATTGTTGAACATCTAAAACACATGCATTCCAAGATCAGAGACAACATGGGTTTACTTCAGGGAGATCCTGCCAAACTAATCTAATTGATTTTTTTGATTGGGTAACTAAAATAATAGACCAGGGTGGTGCAGTAGACCTTGTTTACCTAGATTTCAGTAAGACTTTTGACACTGTTGCACATAGACGACTTATCAATAAATTGCAATCTTTAAGTTTGGATTCCAATGTTGTTGAATCGGTAAGGCAGTGGCTGAGTAACAGGCAACAGAGGGTTGTAGTCAGTGGAGTATATTCGAAGCTTGGGCTTGTTACAAGTGGGGTACCTCAGGGATCTGTACTTGGACCCATTCTCTTTAATATTTTTATTAGTGATATTGCAGAAGGTCTTGATGGTAAGGTATGTCTTTTTGCTGATACTAAGATTTGTAACAGAGTTGATGTTCCAGGAGGGATAAAGCAAATGGCAAATGATTTAGGTATACTAGAAAAATGGTCAGAGTTGTGGCAACTGACATTTAATGTGGAAAAGTGCAAGATAATGCATCTTGGACGTAAAAACCCAAGGGCAGAGTACAGAATATTTGATAGAGTCCTAACCTCAACATCTGAGGAAAGGGAGTGATATACAAAAAATGTAGATAAGGACCAGCGCTTATTTTGTCAGATTTTGATATACAAATGTGTAAAAGTAACTTAAAACTAGCTGCTAAACATTCGTGTAATGCCTTCCAACAATACAAACAAAATATACAAAATAAAAAAATGTAGTGCTTAAATGGTAAATCAATAAATTATCGCTTTTTAGCAATTTCAGAGGAGTTGGTGTACTTGAATAACCGGCAGATAAATACCTAAAAGGAAAATAATCGAATATAGTGCAGACGGTATATCACTGAATAATTTTTAAAGTAAAAATTATTTATAAACTCACAAACAAGGAGCTATAGACCCAGCTCTAGTTTGAATCACTTTTGGATCCATTTAGGCGATCCTCCCCTTTTGGTGTTGCAAATCTTGTCCTGAGGGGGGGATAAAAGCAGAAATGATTGCGCAGTACTCAGTACTACTTATGGGTTTTCCATTAACTAATAAAAATTCCCAAGTGGGTACTTACAAGCCCAGAGTCAAATAATATGACTCAATTCACACGTGTTGTGCAGTTATGGGACTCAACACAGTAAAGGAGGAGACTATATTTAAAAGAAGAAAAACTACCACAACAAGAGGACATAGTCTTAAATTAGAGGGGCAAAGGTTTAAAAAATAATATCAGGAAGTATTACTTTACTGAGAGGGTAGTGGATGCATGGAATAGCCTTCCAGCTGAAGTGGTAGAGGTTAACACAGTAAAGGAGTTTAAGCATGCATGGGATAGGCATAAAGCTATTCTAACTATAAGATAAGGTATTTAGAAAATTGGGCAGACTAGAAGGGCCAAATGGTTCTTATCTGCTGTCACATTCTATGTTTCTATATGTTTCTATTTCTCTCTATTCTCTTTACCTCTCTCCCCTATGTCTTGGGGAATACTTAACACCAAAAATTGTGACTGATGACTTGCAAACTTCATATGTAATGGTTGATGCTATGCACCCTACTGGTACTCCATGTGTTATATCATCAGTCAATTGCCTTACCATTATGTTGATTGGATACTTTATTTGAAAGTAAGACGCTATTCCATTCCTGTCATTGTTTATTGCGTGTCATTCAGGGCCGTCTTTAACAAGGGGCAAACGGGGCAGCTGCCCCGGCCCAATAACTCTTGGGGGGCCCAAAGCAGCTGCCCCGTGGGCCCCCTGCCCGCAACCAGGACTGAACAGCCCACCAGTATACTGAGAAATCTTCCGGTGGGCTGCGGCAAGTGAAGTAATCAGGGCCCCCCGGCCCTTTAAGAGAGCACCTGACCGGGCCCCTGTCTTCCTGCCTGCTCGGAGGAAGTGAGGTGAGATCACTTCCTCCCAAGTAACAGAGTACCGCTGGGGAGGACGAGACACACATGGAAGTGGAGGAGAGGGAGGATGCACACACAGGAGGAGGAAGTGGAGGAGAGGGACTGAGGTAAACATGTTCATCAGACTCCCATCAACCTCAGCCATCCAGCTTCCACTGGACCCCAGGGAAGCCATCCTTCTCTAAAGGTAAGGAGACAAGAGGGTGGCTAGACTTAAATTGATATAAATGTGTGTATATCTGACTATGTGTGTGTATCTGACTGTGTGTGTGTATCTGACTGTGTGTGTGTATCTGAATATGTGTGTGTATCTGACTATGTGTGTGTGTGTATCTGACTATGTGTGTGTATCTGAATATGTGTGTGTATCTGACTATGTGTGTGTGTGTGTATCTGACTATGTGTGTGTATCTGAAT
>OW240914.1:204947262-204959393 GCA_933207985.1 Pelobates cultripes
TGTGGATGATGGATATTTGCTAACTCATACAGAGCTCTGGAAATTGGAAATGAATAGCAGAGACATGTTCAATAACCAATTCAAATTGTATTCATACGTCAGTTATATTTATACCCCATTTTCATAGCAGGATGGGAGGGGGGAAAATGAGCATATGGGCGTGACAATGACATTGTTTTTCACAAGTTATAAACAGCTGTTTTTAGTTATAATTCAATGTTACATAATGTATGCATATTGGATAAAACCCAGATGATTACAAATACCGAAATCTTGGACAATTAACAAGGTCATTCCAGAATCCTTATCATGTCATGTCATGTCATGTAAATATCCTTTTCCAGGAACATAACAAAATCATGTTCCAATAAATAGATAAGTTTTATTTCCGAGAATTGGAGATACAATTCCAAATTTATTCTTGGGTCAAATTAACCCTTATATGAACAGCTAGGATATTGAGCATAATGGATATTCGCATCTACAATTCCCCTCTTAGATCATATCATGATCTACCTTACGGAATATCCATGGGAGGCCTGCGGCAGAGAAACCAAAGGAGGTATATTCAGATGTGCTAATCACGTCTGCGGGACTTTCATTATTTCTTCACCTCGATTTCCCCCATTTGCTCTGTGCCGTAGGTGTTACCTTTAAGAGGAGATCGAGCTGTCAATTTTCAGCTTCTGTAATCATCGGTTGTACACATCTTTTAAGTACTGTATACAAGTTAAAAATTTCAAACAGCTGACATCTTAACCAATTTTAAACAGACTGCACATCGTGTTATCTGTAACTTGAGCCTTGGATCAAAACACGCAAAGTGTATTATTCCCAACAACGGGAATATTATTATTATAATTCACAACGTAAACACATATAATCAAAAATGGGAATAAAATCTATTTCCCCTCTTTGGACCAGGGTCTTGGATTACCAGTCCACCCAGTGAACTTGGGCCAGGTCAAAAAACCCAGTGGCAAAAACTCATAATTGAGGAAAAAAGCACATCTGGGTAAATTCTAAGTGAGGGCCATGACTGTGTAAACATGTCATCCCCTCACGTTGACAGCATTAGTGACTTATAAAACCTGCACTATGTAAGTAAATAGCTCAGGTATCGGGATTGGGAAACACTTCTTGATTAGTTTGAAAAGGCCCACTTACATATTAAATCATAAGATCATTTCTAATCAGTTTGCAATTCTAGCAATAATCCCAATCATGACCTTGCGTCCTATGCCTCCTAATCAAATCCCTATTTCGATGGTCCAGTCATATCCACACTTAATACATTGGAATCCATCCTTGGTACACTCAACATACATCAATGACACACATAGTACATCCATGCCTGAGTAAGCTAACACTTCCTCTCTCTCCGGCTAACTCTACAAAAATAAAAATAACAAAATAGTTCAATAGTCCAGCATAGTCCAGAAAAATATTATAAGTCTTTCAAGGAGTATAAAGAATCTTAGACACCATAACATAGCTAAGTGTAGCAATATGGCTGACAACAAGACAATGTCAGCTTCCGCATAGTTCTTAATTCTTCTGTTTGCTGGATGTTCACCACAATACTCTGTGCAACACCCCAATTGTTGAAAGGGTAATACAGAAATAACGGCATTAGACAGCACTGCATCTTCAGGACTTTCCAAGTTACATAGAAACATAGAAACATAGAATGTGACGGCCGATAAGAACCATTCGGCCCATCTAGTCTGCCCAATTTTCTAAATACTTTCATTAGTCCCTAGTCTTATCTTATAGTTAGGATAGCCTTATGCCTATCCCACGCATGCTTAAACTCCTTTACTGTGTTAACCTCTACCACTTCAGCTGGAAGGCTATTCCATGCATCCACTACCCTCTCAGTAAAGTAATACTTCCTGATATTATTTTTAAACCTTTGTCCCTCTAATTTAAGACTATGTCCTCTTGTTGTGGTAGTTTTTCTTCTTTTAAATATAGTCTCCTCCTTTACTGTGTTGATTCCCTTTATATATTTAAATGTTTCTATCATATCCCCCCTGTCTCGTCTTTCCTCCAAGCTATACATGTTAAGATCCTTTAACCTTTCCTGGTAAGTTTTATCCCGCAATCCATGAACCAGTTTAGTAGCCCTTCTCTGAACCCTCTCTAAGGTATCAATATCCTTCTAAAGATACGGTCTCCAGTACTGTGTACAATACTCCAAGTGAGGTCTCACCAGTGTTCTGTACAATGGCATGAGCACTTCCCTCTTTCTACTGCTAATACCTCTAAATAAGTTAGTTTATGTCCTCATAAGTAAGCATCTCAGTTTCTTCAGCCAGCATGGATTTTGACCAAACAGATTTAATTGCAAAAAAGGTAGGTAGGCAGGTAGGTCAGCCAGAGAGATTGGTGTAAGCATCTCAGTTTCTCAGTTGGTGTAACTCACAGGACCAGTCTGTAAGGTCCCCCTGTAATTGGGAAGAGGGACCAGCTGGCTCCTCTACTGGTGTATCAGGCTGTCGCTGGGGAGATGGACTGGTTGCCTCCTCTCCCTGTTATGTAAACTGCCGCTGGGGAGAAGGACCGACTGTCCCTACTCCCGGTAATTCCGTCTGTAGTTGGGGATCTGGGCCAGCTGGGCCCATCTCCACCTGCCGACTGGGGGTCTTCCCAGGACCAGTGTATGAGGTCCTCTACTTCTAGAGCTGGTAGTGAGACAGGGGGTACCTACGCCAGGTCTCCCCAGCTGTGGTAGGTCTGGGTCCGCCACCCAGCACTCCTGCTTGGCCTGCAGGGTATATTGGGGTCGAATAGAGCTGAGCAGGTGTTGGTAATGCTGCTCCAGCTCCCACTTTATGGTGGCCAGATGGATCAGGTCTGGTCCCAGGTCATCAACTCTAGCAAGACCCAGCAGGGCTTTCCTGGTGCTCTGGATTTCCCAGAGCCGAAATTCTGCCGAGCTGCCAAAGTCAATGTCTTTCTCAAAGGCCTCCCACAATAAGCCTGGGCCATCATATTCCTCTCCCTCTGGCATACTGTCATCAGTCAACCAGTGGCCGCTACGGCTGGCATCCCATTTTAGTGCCCGGTACACCTCGTCCAGCCACAACTCCCTCCGGGTTAGGTGCCACAGTTTCTCCACCCACTCATCCAGGGGTTGCTCTACCAGGAGAGGCAGCCATAGGGCCAGGTGTACCTGTAGCCACTACTCCTCGCTGGGGAGACTCTCACCACGCCGATGCTGTACATCCTATAGGGGCTTGTGCCAAAGCTTCGTCCTAGTGGCATCTCTGTAGTCCAGCATGTGTTCCTCTGACACAGGCCCATCCTGTAGGGCTAAATAGTTCAGCAACCTCCAGTGAAACTCCTCCTCATATGCGAACGCTGTCCGCGGACTAGCTGGTTCCATACCGCTGTACGAATACTAGCGTTGCCCTCACTTATAATGCACACGGCTGGTGTCTCCAGGATGCTTCTCCTTGTACTAGGAAGCCATCCCACTGCTGCCACCAGATGTGAAGGACCGTCTGGCACCCCAACTGGGTGCCTCCACCAATCGCTGCTTCCTAGTAACCTGGAGTACCATAAGCACCACACCGGACACCATAAGCACCGTAGCCCTTAGCCGCCGCAGCTTGGATGGGGTCTTGCTGTCCTCCACCCACCCTGGACCTAAGACAAGGATCCAGCTTCCAGTGGGTGGACCTCTCCTCCTCCAGAGAGTATAGCAGGTATAGCTGTGTAGCTCTTACAACAGCTAGTGAATATAGCCAGTATAGTAATCCGAAGCAGGTATAGCCGGAATAGCTGTACCCTACTATCACGAGACAAGGCTGCTTGTTAAGGGTGAAGTGAACTGACTTTAATGGGACCACACTTGGCCTTTTATGACAGTCCCAATGCAAGAGGGAACTCCCTCCTGGACTCGAGAGTAGACCACAGTAGAAACAAATACACAATCATATTGGCTCTCAGATCCACAACACTCCTATACAAACTAGGTCAATCCCTCCACTGTACCTGGGAGATAATTGAGTCAAGAACTGTATTAACTCAATTAACTCCAGACACAAAAACACACATTTTTATAAAACCCCCAAAATACCTTTAAATAATAAAAACAAAACCCCCTCAAACATCCCCTGAACAACATATCTAAAAATCACCCAGATCGGTTCAGGGATTCAGGAATTTCCTAGTTTTAACAGACCACGCGTATAGTCATATGCCCAAAACAGTTCCATAGAATTGCGGCTAAGTGCCGTTGGGGATCGACCGTTAACCGCAAAGTCTTCCTACTGAAAACAGTTCCAGAGAAACGCGGCTAAGTGCTGTTGGTGAACCGACCGGGAACCGCAAAGTTTTCATGCCGAAAATAGTTCCAGGGCATTCGCAGCTAAGTCCCCCTGAAGTCTATTCGCGGTTTTGGTCCATGCAAACTGCTGTCAGTGAGCTAGCGCTCAGTTCTATGGAAAGTGCCAAACCAGGGGGGATAAAATATGGGTCTTTACAGTCGTTGACCCTACCCATAGTCTTTTGGCAGGAGGCTGGTAAGCAGGCCCCTACAAAAGCCTGTGGCGAGGTTCTGTTCACCACATATCTTTGTGTTGTTTAAATGTTAACTTGCTTGATCAGGCGTACTAAAGATGTGATAGACTCAAAACATTGCCAAGTCCCTTATGCTGGTTATAATAAAGATATATTAAAATGTATATAGGGTAATAGAAATCTTGTACATATTAACAGCTGATATATAAATCGGGCCCTGACCTCTGCACCTTGAGGCATTCCCTTGTGGATTATGCTGTGGATATAAAAAAAGGGTGTAACGTCTGCTAATTTTGTGATGGACCCCACCTGGACCCCACCTTGGTGACATCATCAATGCTTGGTTACATCATGCTGAAAGATACTGTTCTACATAAGCAATGACTCCCAGGCTTCCAGTACTGACATGCTCTAAGACTCAGAGGGGCCAAATAGCAAAGGCATTCTATGTTTCAAATGTATGATTTGTCATCTTTGATGTAAATCTCAAGTTGTGTAGTTACACTGAATGCCTGAGGAAGGAAGCTTGCAGAGGCAGCTCAGGCATGCAATGGGGTTGCTGAGCTCAACAGTATTCCAATGCTTAATACATATATACTTAAAATATCCTTGGTTTACGCTTGTATTTATTTTGAAATAGTGTGCATCTTATTTTTAGTAATCTTCACATTTCCCCTGTTTCCAGTATTAATGTGAGAGGACACAAGTCTGCAACTATTGTACTCAGAGGTATTGATTCGAGTACAGAGATTCTTACGTAAGGAATGCGCTTTTACAGAGGACAACAATTAAAATATGCATGTTTCACTGATTCCCTTAAGGAATAGGGCACTTTTTTTGCATTGCAAAAATGTCCACAGAGAATACCACCATGGAAGCGTGAGGCTGTGTTTTTTAGCTCTTCATACAGTGCTGTGAAATAGTGTTATGAACATTCAAAGCAGTTAGGAAATCTAGATTTCGATATATTGAGAGACCATAACAGATCTCCAAGAAGGCAAATTGGATATTTATTTTTTTAGGATAGCTCATGAGGCTAAGAGGGTAGTGCTCAGTGATCTGATCACTTTCTTATAAGATCTGCCAATTTTCTAGTAAACTCTTCCCATTTCTAATAAAATTGAATTCAATCTGCATATTTCTTATAATAAGAATTCTTGAGCTTTGCCCATCTGTTCTCCACCCTTCTGTTAGAATGCAACATGAAGGATGTGTTTACAAATAACCATTTAAACTCCATGTACCATAAACATCTTATTCCGTAGCCCTGAATTCAGCCACTCACAGCTGAAACCTGAATAAAATTAACATAATCCTAGGTATAATTCCCTTTAAACACTAAATACCCCAAAACAAAATCTAGCTCAACTCAAACCCTAAACATAATAATCCTACGCACTCTCTGTACCTGGCTACTAAATTAAACCCAAATCTAACCCTAACTCAAAAATCCTAAACAGCCCTTATACTACAATTTTAACCCCTTTAACACCTTAACCCCTTAAAACCGGAGGGCGTACTATTACGCCCTATTCTAATCGTCTCTAAACGCCCTCCAATTTTTTCTTACTTACCCGGTCAGTGGATCCTGCCTCCTCCGGCCCCCCTGGGCCATGTGAGAGTGAGGTCCTTGCGAGGACCTCACAATCACATCGGGTTAGCTGGCTGCTGCATTGCCAGCAGGGGGACTGCCTGTAATGACAGTTAGTCCCCCTGGTGGCTGGAAATCAAATAATATAAAGTTAAAATCAGTGTAAAAAAAAAAAATTATGTACTTAGATCATATATATATATTGTTATATATATATTGTTATATATATATATGATCTAAGTATATATATATAAACACATATACATACACACACATACACACTGTCAAGGTGTATTTTACTATTAATATATATATATATATATATATATATATATATAATTATATATATATATATATATATATATATATATATTAATATCAAATTACACGTAGACTGATACTGATTAAATATATATATATATATATATAGATATATATAATTATTGTTATATATATTTATATATAATATAAAAAAAATGTAAATACGTTAAAAAAATAAAATTCAAAAAATAATTAAAAATAAATTATTAAAAAATATATAGATGTGTGTTATTTTGTTCTAACTGTATTGTGATATTAATATATATATAATATATATTTATATCAAAATACACATAGAACGAAATAATATATATCTATATACATAAATATATACGTATATATCACTATATATATACCTATATATAAATAAAAATATTTAAAGACAATTATATATATATATATATATACATTCATATATATACACATACGTATATATATACATATATTAATTCTACATATATATTTATGTAATATTTTTACATAATTAGGTATTTTAATTCATTACAATTAGCGGGACCTGCCTGACAACCCCTGCTGAAAGTATAGGGAATTTAATTTGCTAGCACTATATTTAACCCTATAACTTTCCAAGACACCATAAAACCTGTACATGGGGATACCTTTTTACTTGGGAGACTTCGCTGAACAGAAATATTAGTGTTTCAAAACAGTAAACTGTATTACAACGATGATATCGCCAGTAAAAGTGAAGTTTTTTGCATTTTTCACACACAAACAGCACTTACACGGACGATATTATTGCTGTGATACTTTTTACTGTTTTGAAACACAAATATTTGTGTTCAGCGAAGTCTCCCGAGTACAACAGTAACCCTCATGTACAGGTTTTATGGTGTGTTCAAAAGTTACAGCGTCAAATATAAGGCTTGTGTTTCATTTTTTTCACATTAAAATTCGCCAGATTGGTTACGTTGCCTTTGAGACCCTATGGTAGCCCCAGAATGAAAATTACCCCTATGATGGCATACCATTTGCAATAGTAGACAACCCAAGGTATTGCAAATGGGGTATGTCCAGTCTTTTTTAGTAGCCACTTAGTCACAAACACTGGCCAAAATTGGCGTTTTTTGCATTTTTAACACACAAACAAATATTAATGCTAATTCATAGTTACATAGTTACATAGTTACATAGGTGAAAAGAGACTTGCGTCCATCAAGTTCAGCCTTCCTCACAAATGTTGTTGCTGTTGATCCAAAAGAAGGCAAAAAAACCTGGTCTGAAGCGCTTCCAATTTTGCCACAAACTAGGAAAAAATTCCTTCTTGACCCCAAAATAGCAGTCAGATGTCTCCTTGGATCAAGCAGCTATTAACCCACTAATTAGAAATTATATCCCTGTATGTTATGTTTTTGTAAGTATTTATCCAATTTCAGTTTAAACATCTGTATGGACTCTGACAAAACCACCTCTTCAGGCAGAGAATTCCATATCCTTATTGTTCTTACTGTAAAAAAACCTTTTCTTTGCCTTAGATGAAATCTCCTTTCTTCCAGCCTAAATGTGTGACCTCGTGTCCTATGTATAGCCCTGTTTATGAATAGATGTCCAGATGTGTCAGTGTTTGTATCTGTAGAAGTGTCATTATGTGTATCTGAATGTGTGTCATTCTGTGTGTCTGTGTATTAGCATGTGTGTCCATGTATGTATCTTTATGTGTTAAATGGAGGGGTGGCGAGGGAGGGGCCAGAGGAGATGCATGGGGGGCCCCAGGGCACTTTTCGCACAGGGGGAAGATTAGTGCAAATGAAGGGGAAACGTCATGAATAGGATTGTCAATAATAATAGAATAATGAAAGCTGTTATGGGATAGTACTATAAATTAGATCTTTACTACCGATATGGCAAGCACAGAAGGAATTGATATGGGTGGATGAAGGAAACAATATGAAGGGTAGTATAGGGGTGTTGATTAGGACAAACAAACTTACACTAAGAAAGTAGAACACAAATATTGACCTAAAACCATCAGAGAGAGAGAGAGAGTGAGAGAAATGGGGACTGAAAATTGGGGGATGTCCTGCAAGTGGAAGATAAAGAGAGAACTAAATTGATAAAATGAATACATAGGATAGGGAGACATTTATAGACAAATAATTTACATTATCTTTACAAACCCATGGTTTAGATTGGGGAGCTAAGCAACAGAAAGCTTTGTGCCTACATAAAAGATTATGTTGGGTTGCAGCTGGAGACATACAGGTTAGATGTCAATAATATGTGGTAAGTCCTAGGTCATTCAAGGAAACATGCAATATTTGGGGTTTGATTACAATTAAGTTACTATCAATAATAACTAGTATCTATATAGAGCCTTTCTCCCAGTGAGACTCATTGCACTTTTCAGGACACACTCTCAGAATTAACCGAATCAGAACTGAATAATAACTGATATAAAGGAGTACCATCATAGATATTATTATTGCCCTTTTGATGGTACTCATTTGACCTTGGAAATGATGAAGGGCTTAGTTGATCCAGGTGGGATTGGACCTGTGATCTGGTGTTTTTTTAACAGGCTCTGTAGCCAGGGGATTTATAAACTGGAAATATAATTTTGTATAATAAATATTAAAGTTTTTGGTTACTTGATAGTCCCAACTACCTTTATTCATACATTTATCCTGGCTATTTATATATATCTTTTTAGTTATATGTTATTTTTTATTACATTTTATTCTGATTCTAATATCACCTCTACAAGTTCCTGGCAATCAAAGAAATCCTAGGTGGGGATTATTCCACCAGAGCTGGCATCAAAGAGCAGTTGGTCTGCTCTGTACTTGTAAGTACGTTTTTTTTTCTTTTCTACGATATACAGTTATACAGAGGGCACTATCTGGCTGTTTCTGCTTTCTTTGAGTTTTGGATACCCTGACGAACCCACCATACATCCCCTAAGCGGGGATCATACCGCTGTGTGCGCTTTACCCTAGAGCTGAACAGAAGCCCTGAAAATTGTGAGTTCGTTATCATTATTAGAATTTTACTTCATTTAAACCATACATTCTGCACCATCGTTTGTTCTCTCTTTTTCTTTTTTTTTTATATATTACCCGAAGAACGCGTTCCTGTATCCTAGGACCACAGAGAGGACACTTTTTAGGTTGGACTTTTTATCTTCAATAATTATTATTATTATTGGGATTGGACATTGTCTATCTTGGCGCAGCCCTCCTTTTATATTTTGATTTATAAACTGAGCTTTCTCACCAGACTAACTATTTCTTAAAGGAACACTATACGGTCAGGAACACAAACTTTTATCCCTTACCCTATAGTGTTAAACCAACTATTTAGCACCCTATTTCCCCCTTAAATATAGTAATAACTTACCTTATTTCCGCACTGGTCCGGAAAACATTGGATTGGCTGAGATTGTCAATTCTGATGATCTCAGCAAAGAAGGTGAGCAGGGGGGGGCAGAGCCAAATGCCACCCTAGCCATTCAGCATCTCCTCATCATTCTATTATTATTAAATTAAGGCATCTATATGAGGAAAGTTTAGAGTCTCCATGAAGAGCACTGTGTCCCAGGAAGCACACCTATTGGCCATCTGAGGAGTGGCCACTAGAGGTGTGTCTAGACTGTAATGTAAACACTGCCTTTACTCTGAAAAAAGCCTGCAAGGTATGACTATACTCACGAGAACAACTACATTAAGATATAGTTGTTCTGGTGACTATAGTGTCCATTTAAACATTAAACACCTTAAACCAGTTTTAATATTTTTTTTTGTAACACTACAATGAGTTATGTTAAGTTCCCTTTAATAAAATATTTTGGGAAATCAAATTAACCAATTTAGAACATTCATGTCATGTTAACATTGAACTGATGCATTTTGACAAGTGCATATGCTGAAATATGAGCATCAAAGATAAAATTGTACATTTTGTTAAATTACATAAATTGGAGACATTAAATAATACAAATCTGAAGAAATATGCTGCATGACCTAGTTTTGAAACAATTTCAAACATAAATGTCAGACATTTAATCTCACTAAATTGAACAATTTAGCAAGATCTATGTTAGTGGGCTAATCATATAGAAGACCACAGACAAGGATCAGACAAAGTTATCTTGTGACAGAGTGCATTTGATAAATGAATATAGCTATGTTATACTTTTAAACTGATATTGACTCATTCTTTAGGGTATGTTTAATCAAAAGAATTATTAAAAGAATTGGCCAACTATAGTAAACCTATAATAACGTGATAAAATAACAGGGTTGGTCGAGGGTGTATCTGGAACCGTTAAATGTAAATAGCATTCTACTAATAAAATTTCCATCAGTAAAGTTGATTGGTGATTGTATAATGCTTAGCACAATATCATCCTTTGTCAAAATATATTTGTAATTACTATACATGCAATTTCCATAAAAATGATATTTTCTGAACCAGCATAATCAACAAACATATTCAAAAATCATACGAATTGGTCCAGTGGTTTGGAAGATAGCTGGAAATCATATTTGACCGACCACAAGCATGGCTTTCCTGCCCAAAAGAGTTCCATAGATTTAGGCTGTGCAGTCGGTCTTTCTTCACCTTCAGATACAGTACAATTTGCACGAACGGATCCGTTTGTGCATAGCTTCATTGTAATCAGCAAGTTCCACAGTTTATTCCCTGAAATTAGCGCTCCGTTCGTATTAATTTAGCCGAACGCACGGAAGGTAGAAGTCTCAGCGGTGTTCGTGAAACTGGTAAGCGAAAACAGTTCCAGGAGTTCAACAGCCAAACAACGCAGAGTGCATTCGGCTAAACAAAATGGCAGCCGCCACGTGTTTGTTCATATGAACGCCGGCAACCCAGGCATTCGTCAATTAAGCTGCGGTTAACCACACCTTCTGGGTGGCTAACAAGCCGCACACTCCACAGACAGGGTGGTCGGCCATTCGACTTTTTGTTCGTCGGTACGAACAGCGTTATCCTGGCTGTAATAGAGTTAGAACTGCACAAACCAATATATGAATCCACAGGGAAATGTTCAAATCAAAACGAGCAAGGCAAATGATGCAATCCAGGGACAGAGGGTTCTGTCCCAAGTGCCTTAAACCTCAGAAAGTTACAGGGGCCATAGTCATAGGGTAGGAGGCTGGCAATCAGGCGCCTACAAAAGCTAGTGGCAAAGAGCAGTTTGTCACAGATGGAAAAAAATGCGTGTGAATGTGAGGAGTAAAACTGGGAGTGGGTAAGAAACTGGGGAGATGGAGATGTTTTGGGTAAATGGTTTTAGGAGGTTGTGGGGATGGAGAGGGAGTTATTTGACAGGTGTTCTGAACAGCATGTGTAGAGATGAACTTAAAATGGGTTATTGCTAGGAAGAGACATATTTTTGTAGATATTCAGTAGTGAATGTTTGAGGCGACTTCAGTAAGTGGAGCTTTGTTATCCCAGGCATGTGTCTTGGGGTAGCCCTGTTGTGAGGGGGAACGATGACGCTCTAGATGATTCTAAAAATCCATGCTGTTTAATATAATTATTAGTTTGTTTAGGCATGCATATTTATATGTATTTATTGGTTTGCTTGTTCGGTAACCCTAAAACTCCCTAAACTATTTTGGTAATTTTTACTGTATAAGAGTTCACTGATCAAGATAAATTTACCACATATATAGTCCCTTCCAAATATTATTCAAATATTTGTGTTTTC
>OW240914.1:204963032-205049691 GCA_933207985.1 Pelobates cultripes
AATTTAAAAAAATTCCCTGATAACAAAAGTTTTAAGGTTTAGAATAATAAATACTATGAATTTAAAACGACAATACGGCAAATTCCTGACTTCCTAGCACTCTGGCTGGCTGAGCATCGTAGGAGAAGTAAGCCACAGCAGCTTGCCTGCCAAAGGTTATCCATCGCTAACTATTAGCAGCCAAAGCCCCGGGCCAAACAGGGATTGCCTGGGTGAAGGAGTTCGAAGATTACATAATAGATGTAAAGCATGGGGACAAAGTTTAAATCCACATTTAATAAAATATCAAACTCTTCAATAGAGGGACTGCTGTCCCCAAACAATATACTGCACCCCAGCCTCAGTGACCTGTTATTTACATTTAGCTCACCTTTGTCCTGTTTAGGAAGAAATCCACCAGGTTGGACAGAAGGATTGCTCCAGGAACCTGATGGTCCCTTCCACTGCTCAGGCTTTGCATGGTGAGGCTGTAAGAACGCATGGTTTGATTACTCCTGGTTTGGCTTTGAGGCAGATCTCCGGATTATTCCTGGTGAACACTTCACTTGTTACTTTACGTCGTTGCTGGAGGTTCCAAGATTCTGACAGGTAGAACGTTTCTGGTCTGCAAGCTCTGATCTTGATTCCTGGGGCTGGGGAACCTCTCTGGTGATGTCCTGGTGTTAAGGTGATTCTTTATTGTTTCTCCTTAGAGAGTCCCCCAGCTCTGATTTTACCGTGCCCCAGGTATGCAGCCTGACCTCCCTGGCCCTCACAGCTCAGCAAGAGAAAAAGAAAGAGCTCGCTGGCTGTGAATGGAATTTGACAGTCTCCTGACGTCACGATGAGGAGGAGGAGGAGATGAACGCAGGTCACACATTGCTCTCTCTCTCCCACACGTGTTGTACTGTCAGAGACTGCACTGAGCACAAGTGCCTCGGTAATAACTAGTTACATATTTATATTATTATACTGCATTAGAAACTGCATCCTGGCTCTGAGCGTTGTGTACAGTATCAGCACATGATACACCTAGTCCCATGAAACAGAGCAAGAACATAAACACAGGAATTAACTCTGCCAGTGCCTGGAGGGGGGTGGTGGCATCTTGCAAAGCTGAGCAACCCAAGGGGTACACACCCCCTTTATCACATTCGCAAAAATACGATATAATTATATTGGAGTTTCCACGATGCATAAGAAAATGTAATGGGGGAGGAGGGTTTTTTTTGGGTGACTTACTAATAATTTTTGCAAATAAATGTATTTTAGAACAAGAGCAGTGTATCCTATTTACACAGACTGATTTCTAAACACATTTATTGTGGTTTGAAGACAAATGATTGTATTATTGCTGTGGAGATCTGTTATACACGAAACCATTGAATATGCACACTACTGCCTGACTCATCTTGTAATAAAGGTGAAACACAGTTTCTTTAAAATCTGTGAGATGTTGTTGACATGATCAATGTGGTTCCCTTGCAAGTTGCTAGACTCCTGACATTTGCGTGCATTAGAGGCGTCAGTGGGTTATATTAAACAAATTCCGTTTAGATCATGGGTCCTCAAACTCCGCTTCCCCCCCCCCCCCAGATGTTGCTGAACTACAACTACCATGATTCTTTGAATTACATAGATAGCCAGAGAATCATGGGAGTTGTAGTTCAGCAACATCTGGGGGTGCGGAGTTTGAGGACCCATGGTTTAGATTATCTTTCGGTTCTGTGCACAAGTTCAATTATTGCACCTCGTACCGCTGCTACACCAACACATTGGCTCTTAAAGGGACACTATAGGCTCTCAGACCACTTCATCTCATTGCAGTTTCTGAGAAAATTAGGACATCCAGCGTATTTAAAATCCCTATAGGAAAGTATTAAGCAACACTCGCCACACATGCGCATTAGGTTCCCCCCATTGGCTGACGCTGGCAGAGGAGGAGCCTGACTCAGCGCTGAGACACATTTGCGATATAAGTGAAAAAAAAAAAAAGGCTTTTTTACCCTTTTGCGGGGGGGGAGGGGGGGGGGAAGGGGGACAGAGGACACTGTAGTGTTAGAAATACAGTTTTGTATTCCTAACACTATAGTGTTCCTTTAAGAGACCAATACCACAATCTTTAACGGAAACAGGCAGTTTTTTTTTGCTCCCCCCAGTTTTTGTGAAAAAAAAAACTGTTGTAAATGTTACTTTAGTGCAAAACTGGTGATTGAGTTAAGCCTAACCCATTGCAGAGTTGCATTATATCCAGCACATCCATGATATATCCATAGACAAACATTGACAGTACAATGGATCATACTGGAAAGTTCTGTATGATTTTAACCCCTTAAGGGTACATGACATGTCATGATTCCCTTTTATTCCAGAAGTTTGGTCCTTAAGGGGTTAAACTTGACAACATTGATGATGGGTGATGTTTAAGTTGGTGTTGCGCAGCCCCCTGCCCAGGATTAATAGTGCTCTGCACACTTAACCCAATGCATCCCTTGACTCAATGAGATGGCATACCTTGTTTAACACATAAACCTATAGATAGACATATTTGGAAAACAACTACTTGAAAGAGGTCCATCTTCACATACCAATGTGGTTACTCAAAGACAGCCATAAAAGACAAGATGACATGTTTGCAGACATGCAGACCTATCTTTTAGGGTGTCTGGGTTCTGACGATACCATGTAAAGCTTATGGTTGACATTAGAAACCCTAAATCAACACTGTAAAGGAGGAGACTATATTTAAAAGAAGAAAAACTACCACAACAAGAGGACAGACTTAAATTAGAGGGGCAAAAGTTTAAAAATAATATCAGGAAGTATTACTTTACTGAGAGGGTAGTGGATGTATGAAATACCCTTCCAGGTAAAAGTGGTAGAGTTTAATCCAGTGAAGGAGTTTAAGCATGCATGGGATAGGCATAAATAAAGCCAGGGATTAATGAGGGTTTTTAGAAAATTGGGCAGACTAGATGAGCCTAATGGTTCTTATCTGCTGTCACATTCTATGTTTCTATTATAGCAGACTAATCATGGTTGATTGGTCAGTACCCAGAGAATTGGCATTTTTGGAAAAAATATGGTCCTCAAATATTGATATGGTTAGTTGCTCAGAATCTCCAGTTAATATAGGTAGTGGTAACTACAGATAACATGTCAGACAAAACATATTTTCCCCCCAAAATAGAAAGTAATATAAAAAGTCCTGCTATATGGTTCAAGGGTGGCATATTGTGACCATTCTGTAAGATCCAAGATTATCAGGAGGAAATTGATCTTGTTTGAAGTGCCTGCATGCAGAGGAGGACATTCAATATTACACCATTGTAGTCCAGTCTGGCATTAGTAGCTAGACTCCTTAAAATGGAAATGATGTAGAAAGAATACACACTGATCAGCAACAACATTAAAACCCGATGCCAAATATTGTGTAGGTCTCTCTCTTCCTCTCGTGCGGCCATAGCAGTTCAAATGCTTTGAGACATGGACTCCTCAAGACTTCTGGACGTGTCCTGTGATATCTGTCACCTCGGCGTTAGCAGCAGAATCATGGTGTGTGTGTGTCTGTCATGGGGTGTGTATCTGTCATGGTATATGTGTGTGTCTGTCATGTGTTTAAAAAGTGTTTTTGCTCTCCCTTTTTTTCCCCACGCAGGGTGCTGGTCTCCCCTCAGGGCACTATAGTGCCAGGAAAACGAGTATGTTTTATTGGCACTATAGTGGTCCTTTAAGGACACATGACATGTGTGACATGTCATGATTCCTTTTTATTCCAGAAGTTTGGTCCTTAAGGGGTTAAGGGCTAGAGTGGGGTGATAGGGATAGGGGCTGCAGTGGGGGATAGTGACTAGATTGGCTCATAGGGCTGTAGTGGAGGGATAGAGACTGTAGTAGACAGATAGGGGGTAATGTATGTGGGGCTGCTTCTTATGTTGCATTTGGGGCTGTAGTGTGGGAAACAGTGGCTTTAGTATGGGAATAGTGGGGGTATATGGGGTATATGGGCTGTAGTGGGGGATAGGGCTCAAGGATAGTCCTATAGTGGCTATAGTAAGATAATAGGGCTACAGTGTGGATATATGGGATGTAGTGGGGGTAGTGGCTTTAGGGGAAATATAGGTTATAGGTAGATAGATACTATCAGAGGCGGCTCTCTAATTAGGCGGTTTAGGCGGCCGCCTAAGGCCTCGCGCCGGCTGGGGCCTCGCGGCCGCCTAAACCGCCAGTGGGCAATCTGTGTCAGGTCCTCGGTCAGTGACCGAGGACCTGACACCAGGAGGGGGCCCGGCGGCTTGCCCGGTATGCCGCCGGGTGCGAGGCCCCTCCTGGTGAGAGACCGCCTGCAACCCCTGGTCTGCAGCTCCGCGCAGTGTGCAGAGCTGCAGACCAAGTGTCTGGCGAGATCTGGCCAATCAGAGCGTTGCCGCGGGTTACCGTGGCAACGCTCTGACCGGGTCTCGCGAGACACTTGGTCTGCAGCTCTGCACACTGCGCGGAGCTGCAGACCAGAAAGCACCACCGGACCACCAGGGAAAGAAGCCACTGGACCACCAGGGAAAGCAGGTATTTAGTCCCCCCTCCCACACCACCATTACCCCCTCCATTATACCCCCTCCCAGTAGCCCCCCTCCATTAAACCCCCCTCCCAGTAACCCCCCCTCCATTATAACCCCTCCCAGTACCCCCCTCCATTATACCCCCCTCCCAGTAGCCCCCCTCCATTGTAGCCCCCCACCATTATACCCCCTCCCAGTAACCCCCCTCCATTATGTCCCCCTCCATTATACCCCCTCCCAGTAACCCCCCTCCATTATTATACCCCCCTCCCAGTGGATATATTTGCGCCAGTTTTTGTGGTGTCATGTACCACCGTAGCCACATTTTGTATGTTGCTTCTATGTGTTGTATATTATGTGTGGCAACCTTAGTTGATCTCATAGCCCTATACCATTTAAAGGGCTCCCACTCGTTGGGGACATGTTGGAGATGTGGGGAAATGGAAGGATCTATGACTCATATATTTTGGCAGTGTAAAAAAATTATTGATGTATGGAAACACATACAACAATTAATTTTTAAAGTTACAAACACATTGATACCCCTGCAACCAGAAATATTCCTACTACACATTATGCCAGAGAGAATATTGCCACAAGAAAAAGTGTTAATTATACATATTTTGATGGCTACAAAAAATGCTATAGCCAGTTTATGGAAAACAAAACAGGTACCATCATTAAGTATAATAAGAGAAAAGATCTCTACTACTAAAATCTACGAGGAAATGGCATATAGGCTAAAAGGCAAACAACACATTTATGAAAAAATTTGGGTGAGGTGGAAATGAAATGAGAGGAAATTAAAAGAAAATAAGGGGAATGAAACAAGCAAAATAGTCTCATTAATACAGATGGTAAATAAAATTTAGGTGGTACAAAACAAATGAAGGAAGAGGGAAGGGAAGAGAGACGAGGGAAAGAGAACGAGAACAGGAAAAAACAAAACCAAAAAAAAAAAAAACAGATTGATATAGACGTTTGATATGGAATTCTATAAATTAAATAAAATTGGAAATGTAGACTTATAAAAGGAAGAATTACTATAATTGTACTTTTTTATTTTTTATTTATATATTTATCTATATATATATATATTTTTTTTTTCTTTTCTTTTTCTTCTTTAGAGAGGGAGGGATAAAAATTTACTTTATACATATCCTGATTCTTGTAATAAATTATCTCAGAGGGAAAAGGAGAAAGAAAAGAAAAAGAAAGGGAGAAAGGAGAAAAAGAGAAAGGAAATGTTTATTGTAAAAAATTATTCAGTGAAAAGATATAAAAAGCTGTGTTACTGAAGCCGAAAACAAGTTAGATGAGATTGTAAAAGATAGTAATAGAATATCTCGAATTGTGAATGGTATCTCTCTATTTCTGTATATTATTTTTTTTATTTTTTGTTATTTCTATTTTTATTTTTATTTATTTTTATTAATTTTTTCATTTTTTTTGTTATACTGATGCACAGTGTTGTGTTTTCTCTGTAATTTGAAAAAGTGAAATAAAGATTTAAACATGAAAAAAAAAAGGGACTCTCCAGTTACTTACCTGTATCCAGCTCTGATGTCTCTCGGCGCTGGTTCAGGGTCCGCCCACGCTCCTCCCCTGCCGATGTAATCCGGGAAACCTATTGCACATGCGCGGTCATCGGCGGGGGAGACCTAATGCGCATGCGTGGCAATGCTACGCACGCGCATTAGACCTCCCCATAGGAAAGCATTGAAAAATGCTTTCCATGCTTTCCTATGGGGATTTCAGCGATGCTGGAGGTCCTCACATAGCGTGAGGACGTCCAGCGACTCTATAGCACACGGAATATGTGCTATAACCACGGAAGTGCCCTCTAGTGGCTGTTTAGCAGACAGCCACTAGAAAAGGAGTTAACCCTGCAAGGTAAATATTGCAGTTTATGAAAACTGCAATAATTACACTTGCAGTGTTAAGGGTAGTGGGAGTTGACACCCAGACCACTCCAACGGGCAGAAGTGGTCTGGGTGCCTGGGGTGCCCCTTTACTAAAAACTGTGCTTGAATTTGTTTTATTTCTCCACAGGTATAAAGATTTCAGAGAGCCTCCATGGGCACAAAATCCATATGATTTTTCTAAACAGTACTGGACTGTTTTAGCTGTTCGTCTCGCCTTTGTTATTCTTTTTCAGGTAAGTGTAAAGGAAATATGTATGTGTTTAAATCTGTAAAGTATTTTTAGTAAAATATTTTGGTTTGTGGTTCTCTCTGAATGTTCCACAAAACAGCAAGTGGTCTAGAATGGGTTACATTGATGGGATACTATGACACATTTATCTATAATACATGAATTAACTGAAAGTTTGTGTGGAAAGCTGTCTCTGCCACTGATGCAGGGAGATGCACTTGATCCATTTCAGTACTTACTGGAAAGTGGTACTACTGCAGTATGCTCCATAAATCACCACAAATGCCATTGTTGCCAGAGAATACAAAAATGCATTTATTGTGCTCTACTTTTTAATTAGAAAAATACTTTATGCTTCAGTACAAATTGTTAATGTCAATAAATCACTTTTTATGATCAAAACATATGGTGCTATTTTCTTGTTTTATCCATTTTATTTTCCTGGCATCCTTAGAATTTATTGGAGATTTATGAAACAAACAGCAGGTATTTTAGTGTTACAAAACAAAAACCAGTACATCAAATATACAACTGTTAGGGAGCAGTGGCTTTTTGCTGACTGCAAATTTTCACACGTAGTGACAAGGAGTCACTAGCTGGCCATATTTAGGGCTGTCCCTAAGTAAGGAGACACCCGTGAGAAGTCCTGCAAGCGTGAGTTGGCCTACGGGTGCAAGCAGCAGACAGGAGAAAGTCACGGGCAGAGCAGAGAGTCTGAGAAGGGACATACCTGTGGATCAGTGAAGAGATATAGGAGGGGCTAGAATTGGTCAGTGCTTTATAGGTGTGGATTAGCACCTTGAATTGACCCCTATAGGATACAGGAAGCCAATGTAAGGACTGACAGAGGGGTGAGGTGTGAGAGGAGCAACAGGAGAGGAAAATCAGTCAAGCTGCAGCATTCATTACAGACTGTAGCGGGGCAATACAATTTGTGGGAAGACCTATTAGGAAATTGTTACAATAATCCATGCGAGAGATTACTAGAGCATAGACAAGCTCCTTAGAAGCATCTTGCGTAAAAAATGGGTGGATGCGGGCTATGTTTTTTTTTTTTATAATTCTTTATTTATGCATTGACATACAATACAACTTGTAAACATATGATCATGTAATCGGCTTGTGCAAAAGCCGGACTTTTGTGGTACAAACAAACAACAAAAAAGAAAAACTATGCATGTACAGAAATAAGACAATTCCTTGGTTAGCAGTACGTTTGTTCTTCGAGAAACCTGTTTTTTCAGTCGTCGGTTTGTCAACTGGTGTTTTGATCTGTCAGTGTTTTTTTTTTTTATTTTTTTTTTTGTTAATTGATTGTAACTCTTGTATCAGATTGTTTTTGTGTTCTTGGGGTTCAAGTTCAGGAGATACCGTTTTGGGTGTGTTCCTGAAATGGTAAGGGGGGGATTTTGGAATTTGTGTGTCCGTTTCGTATGGCTTTGTGTTATTGTCTGGCTTGTGTGCGTTTTATGGGGAGTAGAGGGGGGGGTGGGATGGGATGGCGCACCGTGTTGTGTATTAGGTGTGGGTTGTGGGCTCTGCGAGCCATGGGTCCCAGATTTTGTCGCAATGTATTGTGGTTTCGTGAATGAGAGCCGACATTCCGTCCATGAGCCTCGCCTCGTTCATTTTGCGTTTGACATCTGTTATTGTTGGGATCGTAGTCGCCCCCCAGTGGGTGGCTATGGCTCTCCTTGTTGCTAGGGCTAGTTTGGCCAAAAGTTTGTTGTGTGCGCGGGGTGTGTCTGGCAGAGGTTTGGATAGGAGCCATAGCCAGGGGTCTGTAGGGATGGTATCATGTAGGACCCGTGATGCAAGTGTCGCTATGTCTCTCCAAATTGGTGTGATAAGGGGGCATTCCCACCAAAGGTGATAGTATGTCCCCTGTTGGCCGCAGCCTTTCCAGCATCTGTCTGAGGTGGATAGTCCCATCTGCTTGAGTTTTAGTGGTGTAATGTACCATCGCATGAGGGTTTTATAGGCCTGTTCCTTGTGTGTGACACATATTGTTATTTTTGATGTGGCCTCCCAGATGGTCGCCCAGTCTGAGGGGTCGGTGAGGGGGCCCAGGTCCCTTTCCCATGCCGTGACGTAGTTAAGCGGTTGTTTTTGTGTTGTTTTGAGTAGCCATGTATATGTAATGGAGATTTGGCTTTTCCGTATGGGAGTGTGAATACAGGCTTGTTCGAAGGGGGTGAGGGGGGTTTGTCCTGCCCGTTTGTAGGCGGTTGTCTCTAGGAAGTCTTTTATCTGAATGTATCGGAAGTAGTCGCGTGTGGTGAGTGGCACTGTTTGGGGCAGTTCTGTGAACGGAATCAGTCGTTGGTCTTTGTAGAACCGGTATACTCTGTGGAGGTTGTTATCCTCATAGCGAGCAAAGTCACGCGGGGTCATGCCCGGTAAAAATTGTTCATTTCTTAGTATCGGTGCCAGGGGTGATGGGTCCGATGTGAGCGCGTGTTGTAGAGAGAGTTTATTCCATATGGCTATGGAAGTGGTGAGTGCTGGTGTGGTCTGAGGGGCCTTTGGACGTGCGTGCCGTGGTAGCCATATGTATAGGGTGGGGAAGTCCCTGCCAAATAGGTCATGTTCTAAATCTACCCACCGTTTGAGTCCTATGGGGACGTGTAGTGCCTGGACTTGGGCTAATTGGGCCGCATGAAAGTAGTGTAGAAAATGAGGTAGACCTAGTCCCCCGATCCTGGTCGGGAGATATAGGATGTCTCGCCTAATCCTGGCGCGTTTGTTTGCCCATATGAAGCGGTCGATCTGCGTTTGTAAGCCTTTGAAATCTTTGATCGATATCTGGACTGGTAGCGTTTGATTCAGGTACAAGAATCTTGGTAGAAGATTCATTTTGATGCAGGCTACTCTTCCCAGCCAGGAGATCGAGTATGTCTCCCATGTCTTGAGGTCTGCCATCGCTTTTTGTAGTAAGGGGGTATAGTTTAGGTGATACGTTTGAGTGACATCTGCTGGAAGATTGACGCCTAGGTAGTGTATGTGAGATGGGTTGAAATGGAAAGGATAGCTGGTCTGTAGGTGGGATAGCTCGTCAGCTGGGATTTGGACCGGTAGGGCCTCTGTCTTATCTAGGTTGAGGCGATAACCTGAGACTTTGGCATATTCGTCCAAGGCGTGAAGGAGTGGAGGTAGAGATTGTGTTGGGTCGGTGAGAGTTAGGAGGAGATCGTCTGCGTATCCTGCTACTTTGTATTCCTCCCCTCTTATACATATGCCCGATATTGTAGGGTCGAACCTGAGAGCTTGGAGGAGGGGTTCTAATGAGAGGGCGAATAATAGTGGGGAGAGGGGGCATCCCTGTCTGGTTCCATTGAAGATGCGGAAGGAGGGGGGTTGTGTGTTAGGGATGAGGAGGCTTGCTTCTGGGGAGGAGTACAAAGTTTGAAGTGCGTTGAGAATTGTGTGGGGTACTCGAAATTTGCGGAGGGTAGCGAACAGAAAAGGCCATAGGAGTCGGTCAAAAGCCTTCTCTGCGTCTAGTGAGAGAAAGAGGGCTGGGATGCGTCGGTGTGTTGCGGTCCAAAGGAGGTCGAAGGTCCGTCTTGTGTTGTCGTATGCTTGTCTGTGGGGTATGAAACCTACCTGATCGGGGTGGATAAGTTTATGTATGTATGGGTTTATTCTATTTGCGAGTAGTTTAGTGAGTAATTTGACGTCCACGTTCAGTAGAGAGATTGGTCTATAGTGGCTTGGGTCCAGGTGGGATTTGCCTGGTTTAGGGAGGAGGCACACGTTGGCTCGGAGCATGTCTGGTGGTAGCGGGTTTCCCTGTATCACAGAGTTGAAGAGTGAGCATAGGTGTGGGAGGAGTGTGGTTGGGAAGGTTTTATAGTAGAGACCCGAGAAACCATCGGGTCCGGGGCTTTTATTGGGTTTAGTGTTTTTAATTGCTGTGGCTACTTCTTCTATGGTGATAGGTTCGCTTAGTTTAGCTATTGCTTCTGGTTTCAGGGCTGGTAGTGGTATTTTTTGCAGATATGTGTTTATGGATTCTAACATTACCTCCGGGTGTTGTCTCGCCTCTGGGTTGTGGTCATATAGTGTGGTAAAGTATCTTTGGAAGACTTCACCTATTTTTGATGGGAGGGAGTGTATGACTCCCTCCGGTGTCTGTATTTTGTCTATTCTTTTTTGGTCTGTCCTGTGTTTAAGTTTTCTCGCTAGCAGAGTGTCTGCTTTGTTTGATTTTTCATAGTAGGTCTGTTTTGACCATTGTAATGCCTTGGCCGAGTCCTTGGCCATGAAGTCTTTAATTTGAGTGCGGCAGTCTGCCAGTTTTGCGAGAATGTCAGGGGTGGGCTTTCGTTTGTGTTCGGTTTCTAGGTTCCTGAGGGCCTCCAGGGATTTAGCTAGTGATTTTAGTTGAGTTTTCTTATGTGCTGCGGCTAGGCTAATTAATTTCCCCCTAATGACTGCTTTGTGTGCTGCCCATAGTATTCCCGGAGAGGGTGCTGAGGGTGCATTATTGGTAAAATATTCTGACAAGTCTTTGTGAATGGTGTCTCTCAGGAGGGGGTTATGTAGCAGAGTCGGGTTCAGTCTCCAGGTCCAGGGGCGCGCTACATTTGGGATTTTTATTGTTAGAGTTATGTCCGCATGATCTGACCATGTTATGTTGCCTATGGTGGCCGTGTGGACCATGGGTAGGAGGGAGGGGGAGATCAAAAATAGGTCTATACGTGAGTATGAGTTGTGTGGGTGGGAAAAGAATGTAAAGTCATGTGTGGTTGGGTGTAGTGTTCGCCACACATCAACCAATCGTGTTTGGAGGGTGAATGCTAGTAGCAGTTTGTCTACTTTGGTTGTAGGGGCTGTGTTTTGTCCGTGTCGGTGGGTGCGGTGTCTGTCTGTCGCCGGTGACAACGTGGCATTGAAATCTCCTCCAATAATTTTGAGGTGGCCTGGGGTTAGTGTCAGGTGGGCCTGTAGTGTATCCCAGAATGATTTGTCAGGGATGTTCGGTGCATAGAGTGTTGTGATGGCATATTTGTTGGGGCCTGCCTGGCCTGTGAGTGTCAGGAACCTGCCTTGGGGGTCTCTAATAACTTGTTTTACGTTTAGGGGACATGTCTTGCGTAGCAGTATGGCTACTCCATTCTGTTTGGTGTTGGGGGAGTTAGCAGTATAGCATTCTCTAAAGTGCCGGCTGAGGAGGGGAAACGGTTTGGTCTGGGTAAAGTGAGTTTCTTGTAGTAGCATTATATCTGCTCCTGTGCGGTTCGCCCACCTCATAAGTCTGTGTCTCTTCGCTGGATTGTTGAGGCCTTTGCAGTTAATGGAAATGCAGGTGAGTTTGGCAGTCATAATGTCTGGTTGTTCTCACAGGGGGTGTTGTTTTCTGGGGTTATTCGTGTGTATGTGTTAGGGCGGTGCGCCTGGCTATGAGGAGGGATAGGGTAAGGGGGAGGGATGATGCCAGAGGGTGAGGGCGTGTATGCCTAGGTTTCGTTCCAAGGATTGAGTTCTGAGGTTTTACGCCCCGGTGGGGTATTTGTGTATGTAGGGGCGGGTTGGTCGGGATGTGCCTGGTCTGATACCGAAGTTGCCAGGAGTGTTGGGGACGGAGGTGGAGGGGGTTTGGGTGTCTGTACCTTGTACTGATCCAAACCGGTTCCCTCTATGTAGCCGCTTGTAAAGCGGTGGGAGCCGTTGTAAGTGGTGGTAATAGAGGTGTGTGGGTTGAGTAGGAAGTGTCGAGAGGGGTGTCTCTTCTCTCCTCCCGTCACTTCGGAGTGTTGTGAATTTACCTCTGGTGTTGTCTTATCAGGTTATTCATATCCTTCGGTGGGGGGGTCCGAATAGAATCGCCGTAGCGGGTGTCATGGCTTCTGTAAAGGTATCAATGTAACAGATATCGTTATTTTATACCAGGTGGTTGAGGGTCTCAATATTGTCTGTTGGATTGGGTCCATTGTCTCCTGGAGCGTTCTTTGGGTTGTGGTGAGAGTTGGAGTGCGTCGTGTGTTGCGTGTCATGGGTCTGATAATTATACGGTCACAGGCGTCATGTAGTGTCGTTCCTGTGTGTGCGTGTCCCTTGTTGGGGGTCAGGGTTTCTTCCTACCCTTGGGGGTCTTAGTGTTTCGGTTTGGTGGCCCCAACATCTCCATTGCGGTGATGTTCCTAGAGTCCCCAGGGGGGGCCTGTTGTCCGTGCTGTGGGGTCGTGCCTGTGGTGGGGTCAGTTAATAGTCTGTGGGTACAATGCACAACACATTTACGAACAATATTTACATTTTCACATTTGCAATACCTCATTAGAAACCCATTGAGAGCTTGTACAAGGTCCCCTTTACCCTCTTTCCATATTATGCGGGAGATGGGCAGTATGATCTTAAGGGGTGGGCAGTATGCCCTGTTGTAGGCTATGTATAAAGTGTCACACTTAGAGTTGAGGGTGCTGTCTAGGGGAGCGGGTCATGGGAGTATCAGGTTTTTTTTTTTTATTTTATTTTTTTTTATATTATTTTTATTTTTTATTTTTTTATTATGAAATATGCTGTTACCTCGAGTCTGCCCTAGTGTCTCCTCTGTTAGTGGCAATTAGTGGTGGTGTTCAGTGGGTGTCTGTGCATGCTCTGTTGTGTTATGGTGGCTCCCTCGGGGAAGATGGGGATTGCCCATGTTAAGATTTGTGTGACTGTTCTGTGGCCCTGCTAGCTTATATTAAAGTTTTTTTTTTTTTTTTTTGGGGCAGTTGAGTATCCCAGGCCTGGAGGGCGTCCGTCTGTGTCCAAGTGTCTGGACTTACTGAGCTGTACTAAGCATTCAACATATTAACCGTTCATACTCATAACTTATTTACATTTGTTTAACCTCCCACTGTGTGATCCACACTCCAGCTTTTACCGCCCATAACATACCGTTGGTGTGTGAGTTTTACGTGTGTAATACAGCTCCTGTTTTGGTTGATGTGGACTGGGGGCTCTTTAGAAATAGAGCTGAGTGCAGTGTCTGGGAGGTGGGTGCATGCTGGTAAGGGGGGGTACCCAGGGTGTCAGTGTTGGTGGTCTTTTGTTAGCTGTGCTACGTGGGCCCTGCAACTTCAATCCCTGGTCCCTGTATTAACAGCTACTGTACCGCAAAACATTACATGTATGCATGAAATACATTATGTGGCTTGTGATGGTATAGTAATGGTATAGTAAGTAAACATAGTAAGTAAATATATAGAACCTGTCCCATCATCTAGCACGCCTCCCTATACGGGAAACCTGTTTGCTGCATGTCCATCAGGTAGCCGTTGGGTCGGTATTCTCAGCCCGTGGTGGGGGTCTCTTCTTAGCTTGGTTTCGGGGTGGTTGTGCTGCTCTGTGATGTTCTCCGTGAGCTGTGTTGTACCGGTCGGCTGCCTGCGTCCCGGTGAAGAGCTGGAGGCCCAGGGCTGTAGCAAAGTCCTCCATTTCCGCGGGGTGGTGTAGAACGTGGTCTTGGTCGTCCAGGCGCACTTGTAGTTTAAAAGGGTGGCCCCATCTGTATTTCAGACCCTTTTTGGTTAAGGCCATCGTCAGGGGTTTCAGGTCCCTTCTTTTCTTTAGGGTAGACGGTGCCAGATCCTGAAAAAAGGCCAACGTGGAGGCTCCATATTTTGGTGGTGAGGCCCTGGTGGCAGCCATTATTTTTTCTTTTGTAGCGAAGTGCTGCATGCGGACTATAACGTCCCTAGGTGAGGTGGGATTGAGCGCCAGGGGCCTCAGTGCTCTGTGGGCCCGTTCGATGTCGCATTCCTGTTCGGTGGAGTCTGGTAGTATTGTGTGAAAGAGGTCGCGGAGCGTGGGTAAAATGGCGTCGGCATCCACAGCTTCCGGTAGGCCTCTTATCCTGATATTATTTCTGCGAGAACGGTTGTTTAAGTCTTCTAAGCTGTCTTCCAGATACTGTATCTTGTCGCTTAGGTAATAGATGTCTTGCCCATGTTGCGATGAGGTTGATTGGAGCAGTGTAATGTCTGATTCTGCCTGTGTTGCACGAGTGTTGAGGGCCTCGAGGTCTTCCTTAATGCCTGAGATGTGCCGCTCTAATTCTGCCGCTGTATGGGCCTTTATTTCGGCTGTGGCTTCTTTGAGCATGTTGTGGAGGTCTGCCTTCGTGAGAGGCTCTTGTCTCCTGTCTGTGTCCTCATCGTTGTCGGATTCTGAGCCCGAATCGTGGGTGTTTTGTGCCTCCTGGCTCAAAGATGGCCGCGTTAATTCTCTGGCGGTGCGGAACATTGAGGCCACTGAGGTCGGTTGTTCCTTTCTTTTTTTAGTGCCCCCCATCGGTATTTCTGATGGGCGGCTGTGTGGGTATCTGTTAACCTGTTTATAAGGCTGGATGCCTGGGGGAAGCTGCTGATGTTTGCTGATTGTCACTCCTGGACGGGAGAGCTCGAGCTTTACACGTCTTGCTCCATTGGTGTCCAGGCTCCGCCCCCGCGGGCTATGTTTTTAAGGTGGAATCTACAGGATTTGGTAACAGACTGGATGTGAGGTTCAAATGTGAGGCCAGAGTCAAGTATAACACCAAGACAGCGTTCTTGCAAGGATGGACTGAAGTGATTACCACTAACTTGAAGGGAGAGTGAAAAGGGGGGATCAGCATTAGGAGGAGGAAAGACAAGGAGTTCTGTTTTAGAGAGATTGAGTTTCAAAAATTGGAAGGACATCCATTTAGAGATGGAAGAAAGGCAAGCAGTGACACATTGCAGGATGGCAGGGGGGAGGTCCGGGAAGGAGAGGAATATCTGAGTGTCATCAGCATAAAGGTGGTATAGGAATCCAAGTAGGTAATAAGTTTGCCAAGAGAAAGAGTATAAAGAGAAAATAGAAGGGGACCAAGTACAGAGCCTTGGGGGACTCCAACAGAGACAGGACGAAGGGAGGAGGTATCATTAGAAAAGGTGACACCGAATGAGCCTTGGGAGAGATAGGAGGAAAACCAAGAGGTAAATTGCTAAATTTTAATTAATATTAAATATTATAATGTAAAAAATATACATAAAATATAATATATATACTCACAAATACAGGAAAATAAAAGATACAGCAATTATAGGTAAAGGATTCTTTTTTACATTACATCATCGTTTTTATTATATATCTATGTCTAAAAGTGGACCTATCAATCATAACTGTGTGGATGGCAGAGTCTCCATTAAGTAAGCAATATAATTTCTTCTATACATTGAGCTAGCAAATTTGATTGCTCTCACAATGTCCTTGGCTCAGTATCAGGAACTGATGCAAGGAATCAGGTACGCTGAATTCTAGCATTATAAAAATTGCATTGTGAAACCATGCTTGTGTGTACAGTTTATTATAGGTCTATGTATGCTGAGTTCAGAAATACAAACTGGAATGTGTTACTAAAGACACACACACACACACATATGTTATTTTTTAATTTTTTAATTTTTAATTTTTGTATTTATTTATATATCTATTTTATTTTAATTTATGTGTGCATACACAGCTCAAGGAGAGATGCTTAGTTATTTTTTTTATTTTTATTTGTATTTAAACAAAAAGGGAAAAAAATAAATAAATCATACCAAATCTGCTCAATTTTCTTAGTTGTACTTTATGTGAGCTATGTTAACATTATTTATTAAAAATCTGGCAATGTTTTCTTTTGTATCATTTCAGTATTATTACTATTTTTATTTCATTACTTATATAGCGTCAGCAAGTTCCATAGCGCTGTACAGTGGGGTCTTCTATTTTTATGAAGGCCAGTTAGAATGTGACTTATCCACCCATGTTTAAGATCTTTTTCTTTTTTTCACAATTATGTTTGTAACTTGACTGATAGCTTACAAAGGTATGTCCCCAGACATCTATCAGGTTACACAGCAGCAGAAGCTGTTTCACATTCTGATATCAGAAAAACAAATATAAATTAGCTCCCAAAACATTTAAAGTGAGGCAAAACAAAACATTTAAAGTGAGGCAAAAACACAGAAGACAACATACAGACACATTCTGAAGTGTCACTAGGTCTCTTTTTCATGAATGCTAAAATATAAATACAGACTTACTGTTTAACATTATTTTTTTTTTGTTTGTTTTATTTTTTTAGAATTTAGTTATGTTTCTAAGTGCAGTTGTGGACTGGTTAATACCTGACATACCTAAAGACATAAGTGAACAAATCAAAAAGGAGAAAACCATGCTTGTTAATGTCTTTCTTAAAGAAGAACACAAAAAACTGCAACTTATTGAGAATTTTCTAATGCACGACAAGCAACGGGGTAAAACCGAAAACAAAGGTCGTAGAAGTCGAGCAGCGAGCTTTTGTCAGTTCAATCGCAGTCAGCGTGGCAGTTTTTCTTCATTCAGCTCACACCATACCGACGTGTGAGCCCTCTGGAGCATTGTAGACATGCAATAAATATGTACAAATGAAACATATGATTTTGAAACTGGAGAAGGAAGGGGACATATGGAAGAAGTGGGATACAGAGAAAAACAAAAGAAAAAAAAATGTTTCTCGTAAATGTCTCCAAATGATCTTAAGCAGGCTTTGTAATATTTAAAGAACCGTCTTGTGCAACAATATTGCACAGATAAATTTAACTAAGCTGTGCACTTTTGTCTGCTATTCGTTTTATTGTTTAAATAGCAGAAATCTGCATACAGTACACGAGGTAGGACGCAAGGTATGACCACACGTTTCATAACTTAAATAGTACTAGCAATGCTCATTTTTTAATAATGAGTGGACTTCTTTAAATTGCGTGATGATGTTTCCAGTACAATGCACATTACTGAGAACTTTGCTGCTGTGCTTTTACATTGAGATGCTATCAGCATTACTGTACTTTACTGAACTGTACAACTGACTTATTAAATAACTAGACTGTTAACTCAATGCACTTGAAGCATATTCAACGCAATTGGGTTAACAGTACATCTTTTTCTTAATATTTCTATAAACAAAGCTGCTGAACTCAACAAAACACAAAAGAGGATATAAACATACACAAGTATGTATGTGTACATATATATATATATATATATATATATGTAATACTAGTTAAGAAAACCTGTTTTCGTGTTTATGAATGTGATTGACTGAGAATGAAGTAGCTGATGAGAGAAGAGAGAAGGTGTTTAGACCAACAGGACAATGTGCAGCCAATAGAAATTGGTATCTCTCCTACTGGCTGCACATAAATGTCATTTAAGCTGTTGGAATACAGATAAAGATTTTCCATTTTTGCATATTATAATGTTTATAATGTAATCAAGGTCACTCAAAAGGTGTGCTAGAATGCTGTCTTATGTTCACTTGGGTGCTCATGAGATTTATTTCAATCTGAATTTACTTAAAATAAAAAAAGATTTCAAAATGAAAAACCTCAGGGCTAATTTTATATTCTATTATCCGTGCTTAAGATGATATATTAAAAATAATTTTGATATTGGGGGAGGGGTGGAAATAACAAAATATCTCCATCAAAAACTTGTGACCGACCTTTCTTAAATTACAGGAAATATTGAAAGAATTAATGTATGGACAGAGCTGATAATAAACTATTTTTTCTTGAATGGTGCAACTGTTTTATTTAAAATTAAATGCAAATATATTTGTGTACATTTGTGAATAATGAGCCTTATAGTGATATCACAGTATCACTGTAGCGGAGCCCTAGTCCTAGCAGGGACTCTCCTCCACTGGTTACTCCAAGATGTACTCAGGAACAAGTAAGTTACTTCAAGGGAACAGCCAAATACAGCAAAAGTAGTTCAAGATTCTCCCCACACCTCCCCAGCAACGTTCGGTAGTTTGTGCGGTTGTCGAACAAAACCATGGAAAACACTTAGGGGAACGAAATCAAACAAACGGCCATGTAAAACAGGGGGAATGCTTGGTTTTCGAAATAAAGGGGAGAATGCCTCGCACATTTATTGTACATCTCAAACATAGAGGACAACGGAAGGGGGTGAAAATGGGCACGGACAACACACAGCCGGTATAAGAGTACGGTAGCATGGTCCATTCTGCTACAATCACGATATTAGAAGATTGTTTCCAGGACTAAGCAAAAGGTATCTAAATTACCCCTTTCCTAATTAAAATTAAAGATAATTAACCACCAAATAAAATATTACATATATTTTTGTTTTCTCATATTATGAAAAAATCAATACAACAGTTGCTAAGAACACTAAAATTCACCTTTTGTTTAAAATAATCACACATTAAATTCCCCATCCAAGTTCTCTATAGCAGTTAGGTGGATGGAAGGCACACTGTCATAGAGAGGCATTTATGATATTTCAATCTTATAGACTTCCTTAAAATTTGAAACCTTTTCTCCTAAGTGAACTAACTGAAAAGAAGGGGTTTATCATATTTATCTTATATGGGGGAAAGTATTCCCGAGACATAAGACACAACTATGGAGCCAATGACTATCATATCAAGGAGTGGGCCCCAGGAGAGTACAGCTACTAGGAGATCGAAAGGGAATTAAATTACTAGGCCCTGAAATTCTTGGCTACCCAGAGTATATCCTGTTTGAGGCCAAAAAGCATTAGACAACAAATATGTCCTTTTCCTTTTGGAAATTAATGATGACAAAAAGTTGTGAAATGTTTCAAACGCAGGGAGGATCTTGGTGTCTGCTGACACTTGCTTCCTAATGACCTCTCTCCCTCTCTCCCCCTCCTCGTCCCCCCCCCCATACATGTGGCATGTTGCTTACGTAAAAAGATGGACCTTGAATCCGTACACCCCCCACCCTACCCTTTTCACTCTATACTTTCTTTAAGGCAAGAAAGGGGGAGGAGTGACTCTGTATGTGAAGGATAGCATAAAATCTAGCCTAATAAAAGTTAGTGAGGTGAACATAGAGTCCGTTTGGGTTACGTTAGAATTTGGTAGTCACACAATAACTCATGTAGGTGTGATTCATCGGCCCCCAGGACAAATAGAAGAGTTAGATAATCTACTAGTTGAAGAAATAGCTAAAATGACAATGATGGGGGAAGTTATCATCATGGGTGACTTTAATCTTCCTGATGTGAATTGGAAAACAAAAATATCTACTTGTGCCAGGAGCACACATATTCGAAACTCCCTACTGGGATTGTCTCTAAAACAAGTCGTTGAGGAGCCAACTCGTAAAGAGGCCATACCAGATTTAGTGTTAACAAATGGAGATTTGGTATCAGATATTACTGAAAGTTTAGGATCCAGCGATCACCAGTCAGTTTGGTTTAATATAAGAACAGTGACTGAGTCACACCACACAAGAACAAAAGTTTTAGACTTTTCTAAACTTAAAATATGTGTAAAGGAGTCATTATCAGACTGGAACAATTTCAATGGAGTCCAAGAGAAATGGGATAATTTAAAAGTTGCACTGCTGAAGGCAACAGAAAATTGCATTAGGCTTGTCAGTAAAAGCAAAAAATTGAAGAAGCCACTGTGGTACTCCACTGATGTGGTCAAAATAGTAAAAAACTAAAAATTGGCATTTAGTAATTATAAAAAAATCCAGAGTGAGGAAGACAAAATGTTCTATAAGATTAGGCAGAAAGAGGCTAAACAAGTTATAAGAGCTTCCAAATCACACACAGAAGAGAAAATAGCGCAGTCAGTAAAAAAAGGGGACAAAAATTTTTTTAGATACATAAATGAGAAAAGAAAAGTAAAACAAGGATTAGTTAGATTAAAAAACAAAAGAAGGAAGGTATGTAGAAGAGGATAAAGGTCTAGCTGACTGCCTCAATTAATATTTTTGTTCAGTATTTACAGATGAAAATGAAGGAAAGGGACCTCAGTTAGAAAAAAGGACATTTATTACATCTGAGTTTACAGAGGAAGAGGTTCTATTTCAACAGTCAAAAGTAAAGACAAATAAGTCAATGGGACCTGATGGAATACACCCAAAGTTATTAAAAGAGCTTAGTGGTGAACTAGCAAAACCATTAACAGATTTATTTAACCAATCATTGTTAACAGGAGTAGTCCCAGAAGATTGGAAGTTAGCGAATGTTGTTGTCATGTATTCATCCGCTTACAAAAATGTGGTTAATGACATTTACTGTCCTCACAGGAAAAGTTGTGCCGAGCAACAACCAAATCCACAGAAGGTTAATGCTGAGCAGCAATTATGCAAATGGGATCTGGTAGCTGCCTTTGGGGTCAAAGGCTGGTTACAGCCTATCAGACCTAGAGGAGGAGTATTTAGGCCCAGTTCTCATCCTGCTCAGTGCCCTGTCGTGGTTTCCCTTGTGGTTGTCCGAGAGCGCGTTATTGATTCTGGTTATTCTGGTTATTTGACTTTGGCATTGTTTTTGACTTCCCTGTTTTCTGGCATCCCTGACTCCTGGATTTTCCTTATCGTTGTGTCTCTTTCTGTTTCCCTTGACCTCGGCTATTCCTGACTATTCTTTGGTACGTTAGTCCGGCCATTCTAAGGTCCGGTATACGTTACCTATCAGTCCTCTGTGTTACATAATTCTACGTGCTGGATCATTCTGTAATCCTGACAGTTGTGCCCATTCACAAGAAAGGTAGTAGGGAGGAGTCGGGCAACTATAGACCAGTAAGCCTTACTTCAGTAGTGGGG
This sequence comes from Pelobates cultripes, assembly GCA_933207985.1. Classification (NCBI taxonomy): domain Eukaryota; kingdom Metazoa; phylum Chordata; class Amphibia; order Anura; family Pelobatidae; genus Pelobates; species Pelobates cultripes. The sequence goes on from OW240914.1 coordinate 204,984,307, forward strand.
AAAGTAATGGAAACCATGTTAAAGGATAGGATTGTTGAACATCTAAAACACATGCATTCCAAGATCAGAGACAAAATGGGTTTACTTCAGGGAGATCCTGCCAAACTAATCTAATTGATTTTTTTGATTGGGTAACTAAAATAATAGACCAGGGTGGTGGAGTAGACCTTGTTTACCTAGATTTCAGTAAGACTTTTGACACTGTTGCACATAGACGACTTATCAATAAATTGCAATCTTTAAGTTTGGATTCCAATGTTGTTGAATCGGTAAGGCAGTGGCTGAGTAACAGGCAACAGAGGGTTGTAGTCAGTGGAGTATATTCGAAGCTTGGGCTTGTTACAAGTGGGGTACCTCAGGGATCTGTACTTGGACCCATTCTCTTTAATATTTTTATTAGTGATATTGCTGAAGGTCTTGATGGTAAGGTATGTCTTTTTGCTGATACTAAGATTTGTAACAGAGTTGATGTTCCAGGAGGGATAAGCCAAATGGCAAATGATTTAGGTAAACTAGAAAAATGGTCAGAGTTGTGGCAACTGACATTTAATGTGGAAAAGTGCAAGATAATGCATCTTGGACGTAAAAACCCAAGGGCAGAGTACAGAATATTTGATAGAGTCCTAACCTCAACATCTGAGGAAAGGGAGTGATATACAAAAAATGTAGATAAGGACCAGCGCTTATTTTGTCAGATTTTGATATACAAATGTGTAAAAGTAACTTAAAACTAGCTGCTAAACATTCGTGTAATGCCTTCCAACAATACAAACAAAATATACAAAATAAAAAAATGTAGTGCTTAAATGGTAAATCAATAAATTATCGCTTTTTAGCAATTTCAGAGGAGTTGGTGTACTTGAATAACCGGCAGATAAATACCTAAAAGGAAAATAATCGAATATAGTGCAGACGGTATATCACTGAATAATATTTAAAGTAAAAGTTATTTATAAACTCACAAACAAGGAGCTATAGACCCAGCTCTAGTTTGAATCGCTTTTGGATCCATTTAGGTGATCCTCCCCTTTTGGTGTTGCAAATCTTGTCCTGAGGGGGGGATAAAAGCAGAAATGATTGCGCAGTACTCAGTACTACTTATGGGTTTTCCATTAACTAATAAAAATTCCCAAGTGGGTACTTACAAGCCCAGAGTCAAATAATATGACTCAATTCACACGTGTTGTGCAGTTATGGGACTCAACACAGTAAAGGAGGAGACTATATTTAAAAGAAGAAAAACTACCACAACAAGAGGACATAGTCTTAAATTAGAGGGGCAAAGGTTTAAAAATAATATCAGGAAGTATTACTTTACTGAGAGGGTAGTGGATGCATGGAATAGCCTTCCAGCTGAAGTGGTAGAGGTTAACACAGTAAAGGAGTTTAAGCATGCATGGGATAGGCATAAAGCTATTCTAACTATAAGATAAGGTATTTAGAAAATTGGGCAGACTAGAAGGGCCAAATGGTTCTTATCTGCCGTCACATTCTATGTTTCTATATGTTTCTATTTCTCTCTATTCTCTTTACCTCTCTCCCCTATGTCTTGGGGAATACTTACCACCAAAAATTGTGACTGATGACTTGCAAACTTCATATGTAATGGTTGATGCTATGCACCCTACTGGTACTCCATGTGTTATATCATCAGTCAATTGCCTTACCATTATGTTGATTGGATACTGTATGTGAAAGTAAGACGCTATTCCATTCCTGTCATTGTTTATTGCGTGTCATTCAGGGCCGTCTTTAACAAGGGGCAAACGGGGCAGCTGCCACGGGCCCAATAACTCTTGGGGGGCCCAAAGCAGCTGCCCCGTGGGCCCCCTGCCCGCAACCAGGACTGAACAGCCCACCAGTATACTGAGAAATCTTCCGGTGGGCTGCGGCAAGTGAAGTAATCAGGGCCCCCAGGCCCTTTAAGAGAGCACCTGACCGGGCCCCTGTCTTCCTGCCTGCTGGGAGGAAGTGAGGTGAGATCACTTCCTCCCAAGTAACAGAGTACCGCTGGGGAGGACGAGACACACATGGAAGTGGAGGAGAGGGAGGATGCACACACAGGAGGAGGAGGTGGAGGAGAGGGACTGAGGTAAACATGTTCATCAGACTCCCATCAACCTCAGCCATCCAGCTTCCACTGGACCCCAGGGAAGCCACCCTTCTCTAAAGGTAAGGAGACAAGAGGGTGGCTAGACTTAAATTGATATAAATGTGTGTATATCTGACTATGTGTGTGTATCTGACTGTGTGTGTGTGTATATCTGACTATGTGTGTGTATCTGACTGTATGTGTGTATATCTGACTGTGTGAGTATCTGACTATGTGTGTGTGTATCTGACTGTGTGTGTGTATCTGACTGCGTGTGTGTGTATCTGACTGTGTGTGTGTATCTGTATGTGTGTGCATTTGTATCTGGCTGTATGTGTGTATCTGGCTGTGTGAGTGTCAGTGTGTGTGTATCTGACTATGTGTGTGTATCTGACTTTATGCGTGTGCATCTGACTATGTGTGTGTATCTGTATGTGTGTATATCTGACTATGTGTGTGTGTCTGACTGTATGTGTGTATATCTGACTATGTGTGTGTATCTGACTGTATGTGTGTGTATCTGACTATGTGTGTGTATCTGACTGTGTGTGTATATCTGACTATGTGTGTGTATCTGACTATGTGTGTGTATCTGACTGTGTGTGTGTATCTGACTATGTGTGTGTGTGTATCTGACTATGTGTGTGTATCTGAATATGTGTGTGTATCTGACTATGTGTGTGTATATCTGACTATGTGTGTGTATCTGACTGTGTGTGTGTGTATATCTGACTATGTGTGTGTATCTGACTGTATGTGTGTATATCTGACTATCTGTGAGTATCTGACTATGTGTGTGTGTATCTGACTGTGTGTGTGTATCTGACTGTGTGTGTGTGTATCTGACTATGTGTGTATCTGACTGTATGTGTGTGTATCTGACTGTGTGTGTGTATCTGTATGTGTGTGCATTTGTATCTGGCTGTATGTGTGTATCTGGCTGTGTGAGTGTCAGTGTGTGTGTATCTGCCTGTGTTTGTGTCAGTGTGTGTGTATCTGACTATGTGTGTGTATCTGACTTTATGCGTGTGCATCTGACTATGTGTGTGTATCTGTATGTGTGTATATCTGACTATGTGTGTGTATCTGACTGTATGTGTGTATATCTGACTATGTGTGTGTATCTGACTGTATGTGTGTGTATCTGACTATGTGTGTGTATCTGACTGTATGTGTGTGTATCTGACTGTGTGTGTGTATCTGACTATGTGTGTGTATCTGACTATGCATGTGTATCTGACTGTATGTGTGTGTGTATCTGACTTTGTGTGTGTGTGTATCTGACGGTGTGTGTGTGTGTATCTGACTATGCGTGTGTATCTTGCCATATACACAATGAAGAAAGATGCACACGTGGACACATGCTGCAGTGTTGGTGTGGAAAATTATAGATTAATTACATACCTGTCGCTTATTAGTTTAACTAATGCAAGTGTCTATCCAAGACCTTCAGCTAGTGATGTAATTGAAAAACATGCAAAAGCACCAGAATTATTTTGTTGTTATTATTGAGATAGTAGGGAAAAACTTGAATTGATCCTCTAAATGAGGAGTTGTGCTCATTAATTAGCGCTTACAAGAATTGTAAATAAAAGCAGCTTGAAACGTGTCTAGAATACCCCCTCCCCACACTTTAAAGTAAAATGTGAAATAGTGTTATATAGTTTTTATATATATATATATATATATATATATATATATTTATATATATATAAACTTTGATAAGAGTGTAGATCGCCATATATAAAAAAATAAATTAATCTTAATATTTGGTTTAAAATGGAGTAAAAAAAAAAGTACACACTTCAAGTCTGTAGACATCAACAGCTATATACAGACCTCAGTTGTAATTTTTCTCCCTGGCTAAGAGGAATCACAAAATCTTAGTTTATCAGGTTAAGGAGACATTGCACAGATAAAGCAAAATTCATAGAACAAGCTTCAAAATTAAAGAATTATTTTATTTCAAAAAGCTGTAAGGAATCGGATTTAGACACAGCATCTTAAATATTCAAAAATACACTTGATCACTTTATTGAGGGAAAAGGAAAAAAAACTGAAGATTTTGGCAATAAAATACCAATTATTTTTAATTATAGTCATAATAGTAGTCAATTAAGAAAAATTATTAATGAACATTGGCCAATTTTAAGAAAAGATCCTGCACTTCATAACATTGTGCCCAGGAAACCTAGGATCATTTTTAGAGGTGCACCAAATTTGAGACACAAATTAGTAAAAATAAAAATCATAAAAAAGGTAGGAGTTTCTATGGGTGCAGTACTTGTTTAGCTTATAGAAATACTCAAAGCAAGAAAATAAATGAAAAAAACTTTAAAAATGCACATGAGAATAAAGAGTTCCACATAAAAGATTTAATTGCATGGCACTCTACGAATGTTGTTTATCTGTTGACATGCTACCGTGGACTTAAAAATGTTTGATGCGGAAAGCATCAATGCGTATAGAGGTGTTTGTGCAAAATATAAAGAAAAAATATAATGGGCATGGCATGTCATAACATTTAAAAAAAAAACATAATGGAGACCCGAGGGGCCTACAATTCTTGGGAATACAGAAAACATTGGGAAACTGGTGAGGAGATGTCATGAAAGTCCTAGGTCAAACAGAGATGAAGTGGATATTTAACCTCAATACAGTACAACCAGCAGGTTTAAACATAAACTTTGAACTGTGTGACTTTTTATGAACCATGCACACAAATATCAATAATTATAAAGCACATGTTTAGGAATGACCATAACTCCTGGGAATTTTTGTAATATTTTTCCGGATATTTGATATTTTCTTTCATATCTTTACCCAATGTATTTGCATTTTTTATTTATTATTATTTATTTTATTTGTTTTTATTTTATTTTTTTATTTTTGTTTCATTTTATTTTTTCTCTTTTATTTTTATTTATATTTATTTTAAAAAAATTTTTTAATCATTTTCTATATTTTATATTTCATTTATTTTTATAAATGTATTATACATTTTTTCCTGATTCCGTAACCTTACGACTTTAAATAACCTCTTTGCATATTTAAGTGTGTGTATACCAGTAACTGTGTATAGCTACACATATTTTTAAATTAACTTATTTGAATGTATATATATCTTTAATTTGTATACATACATTCTTTAATTATTGTGAATTTTAAACATTGTGGATAATAGTACTGCTTACAAGTAGAAACTAGTCACAATCTATTTTTTTTTTTAAAAAAAACATAAATTTTACCTGTTTTTTCTTTATAAACCTCTTTCCCACATGCAAAATGGACCTTTCTATGCTTTATGAGCATCTTCAGGCTCCTGATGGAGTGACTATGAACATTTGGGGGCAAGATTGAGATGCCCCATTGAATGGGCAGAAGTGAGAAATGATGTATTGCGGAGAACCACAATGTCACTTCCTCCCGAAAGAGAATCAAAGAGGATGGATATAGTAAGATGTGTGGCCCGAATGGGAAGTGATGTATCGCAGTTACTGCACAATTAGGGATACAGAACGCTCAATCTGAGCTATTATTGGACATTGTGGACGCACATGACCGATCTGTACTATAAATGGGATAAGCCAATTGGGTGTTTTATTACTATTTGTTGTAAGCACTTCACTATACATATTGAGATAATAGCCTGTCAATAGTCACATCACAAATCTTATTACATAGATCACAAATTTGAGGCTCTAATTTAGAACAGTTTTTAAGCTAATAACATTTCCTGAGTTTAATGGCATTAAATGACATTACAATTGGATGTGAATTTTGAATTGTGACAGCCTTGAAAACTGTGCAAACCAGTCATAAATCAGAAAACTTTATTGATAAGTTACTAACGCTCAATTGTAAGGCACTCTTCTATAGCTATTACTTGCGCTTACAGAACCAACACCATAAATTTGCATTGTATGTGAAAGTTTAGCTAGCTGCATAGTTGACTGTGCAGAATCTTTCTTACAGTCAAATTCAACTAATATATAAGATTGCCAAAATAAAAGAAAGCATTTTATGTTTTTCTTTCTTTTTTTAAAAGCTTGATAAGCAAATCTAGTCACATTCAAGAGTTGTTTCCACTGATTTGACCTTCGACTACTAACTGCTCAATTTATGGGTTTATTCTTTTGCAAGTTTACTGGCAAAACATAACACACTTTGAGTGATTCTACCCCAAGTGCACATTGGGAATTGTGGCTACTAGTGCAAAAAGAGAATTATTTACCAGACCCCGGCTACCAAATAGGTATATGATATGTCTTATAACTATCTTTTATTATAAGGTTTATATCTCTATTGCCACAGCTACTTAAACATTGCAGCTGTGGAAATACAGAGAAAAGCCACAAACATCAATTTGATTTAAGGCTGCCAGAAAATTCAAACTCATAGTTTAGAATTGTGTTTCTAGCTAAGCAATCCTGAAGTACTGCTCTGCTAATTTACAATGGGAAAAAATTAACTTAAATTTGAGAAAATCAATTTAGGAAATAATGCAATTTAATGGGAAATGTTATTCTACATATGACATTGATAGTTAAATACAGTTATAGCAACTATTAACTGTTAATCTTGTATTTATTCAATTTTCATGAAAAAACTGAAATACAATAGTGCATGGGAAAGAAAGTACAATGGTACATGAATTCACAGCATATGACCCGGTAGTGTTGTGGTACACTGCTGGTTTAGTTGTAGATATGACAGGCAGTAACAATTTGAACTAGCAGATCTTCTCAGGCTTAGTTGCTTGGTAGATAAGGACTATATTGAGAGGCATGATCACAGGGCTACATTGTACACTTTCTAACTTTAAGCTATTGGAGTTTCCACTTGTTTTATTATGCTAGTCATCAGTTAGATAGTCTGTCCAGCTGTTGGTGGCTGAATAAATATACTTCGCGACGGGCTCAGTGTAGTTTCGGTATACCTTTCAGGTGTGCCACCTAACACATTTTGGCAGCTGGAACATATCTGTCATTAGGCCCAAATACAAGGATACTGTCTACTGTCTATTATTATTAGGATGCTTCCAGTACAGCTGTCAAGCTATAAAGAATCTTACATTAAAACTGCCTAGAACAAGCATGTCAAACTTGCGGGCTGCGGGTACGTCCTTAGTGTTAAAGCAGAGTAGGCACCTGCTTTCCCCACATTGCAGGTGGCTACTCTGCTAACATTTACCCAGCCAGGGAGGAGGGCCAGCGAGGGAGCTCAGTGTTCCTGCTACTCACTGCCCCCTCGCGTGCGCCCTCTGTAGTGAAGCCGGACGCCGGAATATGACGTCATATTCCGGCACCTGCCATCACTAAGCTGCACACGAGGGAGCAGTGAAGAGCAGGAAGGATATCTCCAGATAGAAGATCTCCACCGGACCCCAGGGAGAGGCCACACATCAGCTCCCAAAGGTAGGGAGCAATAAAGAAAATGATGTGTATGTCTGTCAGTGTATGTGTCTGTCACTGTGTGTGTCTGTCTGTGTGTGTGTGTCTGTCAGTGAGTGTGTGTCTGTCTGTGTGTGTGTCTGTCAGTGAGTGTGTGTCTGTCTGTGTGTGTGTCTGTCAGTGAGTGTGTGTCAGTGAGTGTGTGTGTGTGTGTCAGTGAGTGTGTGTGTGTTGGTCAGTGTTGCATTGGCTGTGACTGGACAGTGGAGTACCTGGAGGTGCATGGAGGCACGCAACGTCACGTCACATTCTGACGTGACATTGACATGCTCCATCTTCACAGGGTTTCAAGAAACAGCGGGAGTATTAGATTTGGCACAGGGTGTGGACGGCCACATTTAGGGTATACCAGAGGCTGGACTCCGGAGTCACATACTGGCAGCGGCAATGTGAGTGGAGTTTGCTTGTTGGCTAGAGGGGGGAGGGGGGGATTTAGTAGAGGGGGAGAACTGGAATCTAGTATATGGAAGGACTGGGATTAATTAGAGGGGGGGGCTGGGATTTAGTACTTAGGGGGGATGCTGTTTTTTTTTTTATACTGTACTTTTCAAAATAAACCTACGTTTCTATGAAAATTTAAGTTTTGGGGGGTTTTTTTGCGGCCCACATAAACTTAAACCATGTGTATTTTGCCCGTGCTAGACTTTGACTTTTACATGCTTGGCCTAGAATATAATAAATTAAAAATACCACACTCAAAAGAGTTAGAAATTCTAAGAAAGGAATTTTGATTTGCTGCATAGAAAGGATTCAAAAAATGTTTTTCACACTGATATTCATATATTGCAGAACACATAAAGGCATAGAAACAAAGTCAAATTAACAAAATACTTGTCATAAAATGGTGAAACATGAATACAATTAATTGCAAAAAAAAGAACAATTGTTTGCTAGCTAGCAGAATAATCAAATACCACAGTGTAAGAATTTCACTATATGTAGTAAATGACACATGGGACCTGCATATTATGTACAAAAAGTATTAAAAATATGTCAGCAGCAGAACATTTTGTAGACACAAAAAGATCCCACACACAATCCAGGTGCTCCAGGTCCAGGGTTTGCAAATCCCAATTTAGCAGATATGAAGAAAGTCAGGTCCAGGCACTTAGAATATTTCAAAATTCAGATTTATTAAAACAAAGGAGCAGATTTAAAGGAACAATCTTGACAAAGGCCTCTGTGCAGGCCGAAACGTTACTCCTTTGTTCCCTTAAATTAGCTTTTTGCAAAAACAGAATAAACAATTTTTTTAGCAAAAACAAAGTCATTTTGTTGGAGAAAAAATTGTTTTAAATACTTGTATCATGGCTTATATCTCAAGCAATGTGTGGGAACTATGGCTACAATCCATATGTGGTATTAGACACAGAAAAGTTGATCAATATTGGCATGTGAGTAAACCTCCTTAGACTGGGAACTCTGGGCTGCTGCTGGTTTGCCGGTTTCTCCAGGGGGAATTCTTGTGGAGGTCCGGATCTGGGCTGCACTCTTAGAAAGTCTTTCCTCGTTTTGATGGCCTTGGTGCAACAAAAAACGTATCAGTTTATCAGATTTTATGTGGGGAAGGCTCCCACCAATTTGCTGTGTGGCACATCTTCCATCGTCATTATGTCCTGGCATGATGACACGCTCATGCATAAATGAACACTATTTATCATTCTCCAGGAACATAATTTCTAAGTGGGATTCTACATTAATACAATAGTGTACTACGATATAAGAATATAATGGCAAAATACAAACACTTATATTTGATTCAAAAACTGGTCAGTGTGTACATCCCAAGAGATAGATAGCCAACTGATAAGTCCATATATGGAATAAAGATGTATAAAATCAATGAATGAAAGTAGTGAAAAAGAAAGAAAAGTTACGTAAAAAAAATAAATAATGAAAAATATTAAAAAAATTATAACTAAAATAATAAATATAAATTAAAATGTATGTAATGAAAAATTTCAAGTTGGGTTCTCATGAGACCCCAACACACAAAAACATTATCTATGAGTCGCTTCCATACAGGACATTTGTCAAAAAGTGCAAGTCAGTAGATTCCCTGTTTTTCCAGACAGTTCATATAGATGTTTGCATATGTGGGGGCTACATTAGAGCTCATTGTTGTCCCCTAAATCTGTCAGTAGAATTTTTACTGTCTTGTGTCCCCACATTGCCCCATTCGTTCATCCCTTGAGTGTCCAGCCAATAGCCAGGAGTCCTACATCATGGTTAATGGATGTATAAAAGGACTGTATATCACAGGCCAAACAGAAGAGTTGTATGAAGTCACAATCACAACTCTTTTTCAAATCACTGTTTAGTGAATGTACTCCTAATAGTCTATTTGCCTGTGCTTGTTTAAAAGAGACAGGTCAGGACATTTAGTGGAAAATATCTGTGAAATTGAGAAGACATTTAATAAACAGAGACAGTTTATGTAGAAATTAAGGGAGCAGAGATAGACCAGTGAGGCTGGGAAGACATTTAGGGAAATGATAAAGAGATATTTGAGGTACTTAGGAAACAGAGACACACTAGGAGACATTTTAGGAGAGACACAGTGAGCAGACATTTAGGGAACGAAAGTGACTGCCCAAAGTAAACACACGCATTTAGCACATGCATCCATGCACACACACTGTCCATCCATACACACACACTGCCAATACATACATTCACACACACACTGTTCAATACATACATCTATGCACACACACACACCCTGCTCATACTGCCTTATACATACACCCATAGACACAAACTGCTTCATACATACACCTATGCAAACATACTATCTAATTCATACATCAATACACACACGCTGCCTAATACATACATCTATACACACATATTGCCTAATACATACAGCCGTCCTCAGAATACTCTTGCGACCCATTTTTTGCTCTCCATTAGTTTAAAGGGTAATCCAGACGTGGACCCCTTGCTCACGGTGCCTAGAGAGATATCAGCTATGCCTCACTGACGATGCCTAACAAGGCTGAAACGATCGTCTGGGGTTGCTGTATCTCTCGTGCAGAGAGAACTTGCTGGCATTTCGGATTTGGACTGCCCGTATGGGTGGGACCAGTCTGATATGCTACAGATATGTTCTCTCTGTAATGGCACAAGTTGAGCTAAAACCAGCTTGAGTTCTGAGCGGGGACCCACCGAAGGGCAGGCTATTTTAGCTGCTGTCCGTCCTCAGAATACTCTTGCGACCCATTTTTTGCTCTCCATACAGCTGTACACACACACTGCCTAATACACACATCCATGCACACATCCTGCATTAATACATGCATTTTACATTGAATACATAGTTTACAGTTGTGATAAATTATTAATTTGGTGGGATTTTATTTATAATATTGTGGCATTTAATTTATAATAATAGGGTTTAATTTAATTAATATTACGGTGAACCTGACAGATAGGCCCACTGTAAGTAAACCATTTTTTACTTCAATATAATCTATATGTATTATGAATATAATTGGTCACATGATCACTCACACACTATTACTTAAGTATACAAACAATGTCACTCACACACTCACTAACACACTCTTTTACTGAAGTGTATACACAATGCCACTAACACTCTCACTAACACAGACTCTCACTAAAGTATACACTCAATGTCACTCACACCAGTTTACAGTCATATCTTTTTTACACACACACAAACATACACAAAATAATGAGCCTCCTTAGGCTTCATGTGGGCCATATCTGAGATACTGATGTGGAGAGGGGAACTTTCCTCCAGCTTGCAGGTAGCTGCTCTTGTTCCTGATGATGGAGCAGGGGAGTCATGCACAATGCACCTAGGCTGCTTCCTTCTCCCTCTATCATGTTTTCTGTGTTAAAGGCAGGGTGCAGCCGGGATGCTAGATTATGTTCCTGCTTCCCCTGCATGCAGGTTCTATCAGCTTGGGAGCTGGGCTCTCAGTGACATGGAGGGAGCCCAGCATATGAAGCAGCTGCGCTGGGGGGTAGATGAAGAACTGCTCGCCCAGCGCTTCAGCTCTAGACAGAAGCAGCACACTTGGAAACTCTCAGTGGGCACTCCATGCAGGTCGGCGCCTCAGGCAAATACCTAATTTGCCTAATGGTAGCGCCGGCCCTTAAGAGGGTTCATCCACATGCCTAGATCAATTTCTCTGTGTCAAATACCACATATGGGCAGCACAGTAGGTAAGATCTAAGCCATGATACAAGTATTTAAAACAATCTATTTTTCAACAAGAGGATATCTTTGCCCAAAAAAATAAATTAATTAATGTTGTTGTTTTTTTTGCCATTTTTAAAATACTTTTTGTACATAATATGCACGTCCCATGTGTCATTTTCTATTTATAGTTACATTTTTACCTTGTGGTATTTGATTTATTCTACTAGCTACCAAGCATTTGTTCTATTTTTTGCAATTCATTTATTTTTCATTTTTTTCACATTCTTTTCATATTTTTCATATTTCTTTATTTTTCTATATTTGGTACACACTTTGAAATAAGACTAGAAATAAGCCTAGTGACATTTCTCAAAACAAGTATGCTTAAACAAACAAATACACATCGATCTGCATAACAGTGAATCTTCCATTCAAATGAATCTTATATTGTAAAATACAAGCACAAAACCAATTGTAAAGCAAAAATTAAACCTTTTTTTATTTTACAAAATTGTTTTATTTATAGATCTAGATCACAATTATAACACAGTTTTTCACATATATGGCATTAAAGTAGTGGCACATTTTAGGTGTAGATAAAGACAAGCTATGCATACACGTCTAGCTTTTTACTTTTTTAAAAATATATATTTTTGTCGTGCAGGTAAATACATTGCAAGAGCAAACGCCACAACAGCATACACGTTGTATACAAGTTAAACAGTGGCATGAGTATATGCACAATGTTTTTTCTTTTGTGATGCATAAACAAGCATATCGTAGCTTATGAGTATTTATAATAAAGTGTAGTAACCATGATAAGTTAAGAGTTAAACACAAGAAAGTTATGTAAGTTAAGTTTAGCTAGGCATAAAATATTAATGAGTAACACATAAGGTTAACCTAGAGCTCCACAAAATAATAAGTAGGGCAAAACATAAGAAAAATTGCGCTCTGGTTATACACATTGGCACTAGAGTTAGGCATATCGAGCGATTCATCATGTGGTGTTATTTTGTTAACATAAGAGTGTTGCTCCCCTCTGATCCCCGGAGGCTTGGATGTATGCGGTTGCTTGTTGAGCCCTAGTGAGTGTGGGTGCGTGGGATACGCCTATGCACAGTTATAGGTCTGCAGTGATGTATGTGGTGGACCTTTAAAATTGTGTGTTGTGTGCTTCCTTGTTGGAGGCTTCGGTCCTGGTGTCTGTGTGGCTGCCCCGGTATTGAGTCGCTCAGCCTATGCCCTGTGGGTTCACGTTGGCCTCCCAGTGCGTTGGGCTGTGTGTCATTCCCTGTGGGACAGGGGTGCTGGGGTGAGAAGTTCCAAAGTGAGAAGCTGGCCCATTTGGTGGGCAATGTGCAGTTCCATTTGTGTGTCTCTTTGGTCTGTGCGGTCGCGGGCTGTTGCAGTGCCGGTGGGGGTACTCTGCCCCTGCCATTATTTTGGGCCTCTTGGTCTGTGGTTTTCGTGATCTTTCTCGGTGGGCTGCACCTTTCCGGGGCCCGTGCTGGATCACTGCATGTGGGTGACATGGTTTTTGGGGCTTTATTGTGGCTGTCCCTCTGGTTTTGGTTGGTGTTTGTGGGCTACTCCCCCTCTGAGTGTGGTGCCAGGCCCCTGCTGTCAAGGTGGCCCATCTCCTGTGCCTACTTGGCCTAGGGAAGGAGTTTGGTGGGTTTTCTGTGTGGCGGGCCCCATAGTGTGCCTTTCGGTGGGGGCTCCTGTTCCATGGGCCACGTGAGCGCCTCCAGCTTCTCCCACAAGGAGCTGAATATGCTGTTAAGTCGTTCCTCTGTGACCCTCCAGGCAGTGCACAGGGCTGCATTGTGCGAGCCATCCACTATTTTGTAAGCTGCACTGTTGCCCTCTGAACTCTGTAAGCCTGTCGCTTGGGTGTCACTTTTTCACCCTGCTCCAAATTATTATGCAAATTCTATTTAAGTGTCACAGAGATTAAATATTTTGTTTTTCAGTTTAACTCATGGATGGCATTGTGTCTCAGGGCTCTTTTGATCACTGAAAACAATCTCGGACACCTGTGATAATTAGATTGCCCTGTGAGCCCAATTTAAGGAAAAACTACTTAAGGAGGGTGTTCCACATTATTAAGCAAATCACCATTTTCATGCAATATGGGGAAGAAAAAGGATCTCTCTGCTGCCGAAAAGAGTGGAATAGTTCAATGCCTTGGACGAGGTATGAAAACATTAGATATTTCATAAAAAGTGTGATCATCGCACTATTAAGAGATTTGTGGCTGATTCAGAGCACAGACAGGTTTGTGCAGATAAAGGCACATTGAGGAAGATTTCTGCCAGATCCATGCATCAGATCAAGAGAGCAGCTGCTAAAATACCATTACACAGCAGCAAACAGATATTTGAAGCTGCTGGTGCCTCTGGAGTCCCACGGACATCAAGGTGTAGAGTCCCCCAGAGTCTTGCAACTGTACATAAACCTTCTATTCGGCCACCACTAACCAATGCTCACAAGCAGAAATGACTACATTGGGCAGAAAAATACATGAAGACTAATTTTCAAACAGTACTGTTCACTGATAAGTGCCGTGCAACCCTGGATGGTCCAGATGGATGGAGTAGTGGATGGTTGGTGGACGGCCACCCTGTTCCAACAAGGCTGCGACATCAGCAAGGCGGTGGTGGAGTCATGTTTTGGGCCGAAATCATGGGAAGAGAGCTAGTAGGCCCCTTTAGGGTCCCCGGAGGTGTAAAAATGACCTTTGCAAAGTATGTGGAGTTTCTGACTGACCACTTTTTTCCCTGGTACAGAAGGAAGAACTATGCTTTCCATAATAAAATCATCTTCATGCATGACAATGCACCATCTCATGCTGCAAAGAATACCTCTGAATCAATGGCTGCTATGGGGATAAAAGGAGAGAAAGTCATGGTGTGGACTCCATCCTCCCCTGACCTCAATCCTATTGAAAACCTTTGGAGCATCCTCAAGCAAAAGATCTATGAGGGTGGGAGGCAGAACATCCAAACAGCAGCTCTGGGAGGCTATTCTTACATCTTGCAAACAAATTCAAGCAGAAACTGTCCAAAAACTCACAAGTTCGATGGATGCAAGACTTGTGAAGCTGCTATCAAATAAGGGGTCCTATGTTGAAATGTAACGTGACCTGTTAAAATGTTTAAAAAGTTAAAATGTTGTTATAGGTTTGATTGAAATAGCTTTTGATTTCAGTAAATATGCTGCAAACACAACAAATGACAATTTTCAGTTCTTTACAACCGATAAAGTGTTTTGAAACTTACAGTGCGTAATAATTTGGAACAGTGCATTGTACGTTTTTTATGTTTAAAAAAAATACTGTTATCATTAGGAGGTTTGTTCAATAAAATTTGAATTGTATTCTTAATAGTTATGCTGACTGTTATTTACATCAATTATTTAGGTAAATGAGAAAAAAATAATTTGCATAATAATTTGGAACATGGTGTTGAGGGGAACGTGTGGGGGTGGCCTGGGATAATCCCCGCCGGTCCAGATATATGCGTATCTATGTCTTAATATTATTGTTTTTTTATTCACAATTTTCTCACATAGATGACAGTTCCTGACGTCTAGGCACTAAAGTTGGTTGTCTGCAAAACATTTCCATTTTTATAGCAAGTATTTTTGTAAATGTTTTGCCTTGGTTTCTATGCCTTTATGCTTTGTGCAATATATATTAGGCATCAGTGTTAAAAAGCTTTATTTGAACACTTTCTAAGCAGCAAACCAAAATTAATTTCCTGGAATTTCTAAAAATTTTGAAGCCCATGGAGAAAGCGCAGCATAGGGAATAGGGCCCTGACATGGCTAGGAGGCGGGCTAGGGGGTGGGAGCAGTAGTGGGGATTGATGGATCAGTATTTGGGGGTTGGCTGATATAAAGGGTCGGCCATTTTGTGATCCCTCACTCTAATTTCTTATCTTGCAGAGTTGGTGCACGCTTATTGTGCACTGATTGGGCCTGGTAAGCTTTTCTTTGTATTTCAGGATGGCTGAACTGTCAGTGGAGGAGCAGCTTTCTGGCATTCAGGAGGCTGCTAGGAGCAGGGGGACAGCATAGTTGCACGAGCGGCTGGCGACAGTGATGGCGGCGGCGAAGCAGGACGGCAGCGGGGGAGGGTGCCAGGCACTGCAGCGGAAGCCCCCGTGCCTTAAACCAAGAAATGGAGGTGGGGGAGATGGGAGCCCGGAGGTATGCCACCCGGGCACGAGGTGGGCATGGACCATGGGGTCCCATCACCCCAAGGCAGCCTCAGGACTGGATGCCGGGCTTGGAGAGCAGGCTCCCATAGGCAAAGGGCAGGGCCTGGGAGTTCCTGCTGCAATGGGGCCCCCTGGTGGAGGAGGGGCCCCTGGAGGTGTTCTGCCTGGTGCTCGTGGAGATCATCCCAGGTCTGGATGTCACCGGGTCCCTGGAGCGACCAGCAGCCCTCAGGCAAGTACTGGCCCAGGTGGGTTCACAGCAGGGCTCTGCACTATTGGGGATGCTGTTGGGGGTGGGAGCAGGCCTTCTAGGTCTTTAGCCATTACGCAGTCGGTTTCCCCTGGGTTGAGGCAGGCAGTGGGCCCTTCTAATTCGCGGGGTAACTAACCCCGGGTAGGAGCACCTGGCAAGCAGTGGCAGGGAGTCCTTGGGGATGTCCACCGGGGGGAGCATGGCAGGCTTCTCACGACAGGGGGGCGCAGCCAGCAGGGAGCGCAGTCAAGTGGCGGAGCCCCGTTTGGGGGTCTCCTGGTACGGCAGATTTCTCAGTTGCGAGAGAGGCTGCCCTGGTTAAGAAGAATGTTCCCACCCAGCCAGTGTCTCCAGCTGACAATCCACGGGATGTTAGCGACAGTGCCGTGGGGTGGGCACAGTGCCAGGTGCGACAGCTTCCACTGGCCGGGTGGTCAGGACTTCAGGTGGCGCAGAGTGGGAGGCAAGGAAGCAGGTGGGCTGCTGGGTTCTCACCTTGGAAGTTACGGCCAGTCGCGGCAGGCAGGCAGACCACGGGGGTCACGCCTAGACCTCAATGGGGCAGGGAAGGAGTTATTTGGCTCTTAGGGACAACGGCTCATCTGAGTCAGGAAGCAGTGCGTCTGGGGGGCGACCACTAGAGACTAGTAGCTCCTCTGGGGGGGCCTTGGTTATTTCCCGGCCGGGGGTGCAGCACAGGCCTTGTCTCAGCCAAGCACCTGAAGGACATTCCCAACGGCAAACACCCCTCTCCACTCTGGGTAGCCGTTACAGCGGTGTCAGCAGCTGAACTGGAGATGTATACGGACGCCTCGGGTAGCGTAGGATTCGGGGCGTACTTTGGAGGGTGGTTGTGTGCGGCGCCCTGACCAGCTGCTTGGCTGGGGAGCCCGGTAGTGTGGAACCTGGCTTTCCTGGAACTGTTCCCATTGGTGGTGGTCTTGTCGCTTTGGGGTACACTCCTGAGCGATAGAAAGGTGGTCTTCTACACGGACAATATGGCGGTGGTGCATGCAATTAACAATATGTCGACTGCCTCAGTGCCAGTGGTGCGCCTGTTGTGGAAGTTTGTCTTGCTCTGCATGTCCCTCAACATTGTGTTCTGGGTATTTGGGTATTTGAATGTGGTGGCTAATGCTCTGCCTCATTCACAGTGGTCCCGATTCCGGAATGAGGTACCCGGGGAACGGGAGGCCGGGGAAGACTGCCCAGCGGAGATGTGGCAACTCGGGATGTCCTGCTTGGGGGACTGCTGAGGGCATCGTTGGCCCCGGGTACCTGGACGACATATTGTAAGGTTTTGGATGCATGGGAACGGTCACTAGAAGGTTTGGATGTGGTTGTGGCAGGTGGCGCTGGGCTGGATGAGTTGCTTTGGTACACATTTTGACTGCTTAGCAGGGGCTCCTCCCCGATGGTGGTGGATAGGCACATGGCTGCACTTGCATTCTGGTTTAAAATGCGGGGGTGGGTAGACTTTACTAAGCACTTTGTGATAAGGCAAGTACTAAAGGGTTTACGGAAAGGCTACACGACCGTGGCCGGTTTCCATTGCGCTCCTGGAAAAGTTGGCGTGTTCCTTCCGGGACATCTGCTTTGATGCTCACAAAATATAGTTATTCGCAGTGGCCTTTTGCTGGCCTTCTTCAGCGCTTTCTGGATCGGGGAGCTGGTCAGCGCTAACAGGGTGAGTCAAGGGGGGATTGCTCTCGGACATTCTGGTGGAGCCCACGCGGGTGGTAATCTACCTTGCCCAGTCTAAGACTGATGTCAAGGGAAAAGGCGTCAAAGTGGTGCTACATGCTTTTCCAGGATTCCCCTTGTGCTCGGTAGCAAGTACTTCTCGATACTTTTCTCAGCATCCAACGACTGGTGGTTCGTTCTTAGTACATGTTGATGGTTCCTTGCTCTCCCGTTTCCAGTTACTCAGGGTCTTTCGGATGGGGCTTAGCAGGCTGGGCCTCCGGCCGAGCCAGTTTGGGACGCACTCGTTCAGGATAAGGGTCGCGATGGAGGCCACATGAGCTCGTTAAAAAGGTCGTCAGGTGGGAATTTGTCCGGTTCACCTTGACAAACTGGTGTGAGGGCTGGCTTGGGGGGGGTCAGCTTGGGGGACGGTGCCTAAGTTGACATTATCGGGCTCAGCAGCTGGGCTTCCTTGATGAGGTTGCTCAGGGACTACGGGTTGCAGGAGGTTTGCAGTGAGGTGTTCAGGATGGTGGCAGGGAGTAGAAGACCGGATCTGCTGGTCTTACACACAGGTGGTAATGACCTTGGGCTTATCCCGCAGCGTCTCTTGGTTCAGCGGATGAAGCAGGATATTAACCGTATTAGGGCGAGGGTCCCTGGGGTGCAGCTGGTCTGGTCTGAAATTGTTCCCCGGCTCCGTTGGCCGCACGCTCGACACCTGGCAGCTGTTGGTCACTGCCGAGCAAAGATGAATGGGTTGATGGCTAGTTTTATCAGGAAGGTGGGGGGGTGGTAGTCCGGCAAAGGGAGCTGGAAGGCGTGTTAGCGGGCTATTTCTCTCCTGATGGGGTCCATCTCTCAGATGTGGGGTCGGACCTGTTTAATTTAGGGTTGCAGGAAGGCTTGGCCAGAGTGTTATTTCTGCGGGGTGGCGGTGCTCGGTTGGCTTAAGGTTTTAAGGTCTGAGCTTGTGGCGGGGTGGAGTAAGGAACATTAAGGATAATGGGCCTTAGTTAATATAGGAGTAAGGGAAGTTACTTGATTGGTTAATAGGGTACACTGTTTGTACATGTTTTGGTAGGTTTCGAGTCCGTTGGTGGCTCAGAACCTCGGACTCTAATGTGTTATGTTATGGGTCATTGCCTTGATGTAAATATGGGAAAGATGATACAATGTTGGGGGTGTGGCAGGTAATGACCTTTATATATATATATATATGTGTAAATCATAAGTTAATATTATTATTATCATCTTTATTATCATTAAAGCTGTTGACAATTTTGACCCACACTTCTGAGTATCGGTGTCTTATTTGGTGGGTTGGGTTCAGGTCATATATCTCTCCCCCAGCCCATATGGCGACTATGCACCTGTCATGTGATTGCGGTATTATTGGTTTATTATATTATATTTGAGAGGTACTTATTTGGTGGTTTACCTCAGAACCAGCACCATTAGCCAGTTGAGTGCCAACATTTGATTATTATTTTGTAAAGCTGAATAGAAGTTTGGAACTGCAAAAACTCTAATCTTGAATGATATTTTTCAGAAGGATTCTATAAAAAAAAATTCAAAACAAGAAGTCAGTTTTACACTTTCCTTAATGTCTAATAGAAAGTGTTAATTTTCAAGAAAAGTTTAATAATATGTACATGAAGCGAGCCTCATTCTTTACTAAATTTTCAGTAACAGTCATACACTGTGGGTTGTGGGCATTGACCAAACAAGATTGTTAAATATACTGTTCAAAACTAACTACACATAACTATAAATAACCATACATGATTTCCGTTAAAATGTATTTTACAAACCCCATCTATTTCTGTATATTTTCACATAAACTTATGTTTGCATAAATATAAAAATACAAGCTGATACCCATGCACGCATACACCAATACAATATTTAACCAAGAAATACATTTGCCTATCTGATCTAATAGGATGGCATTCTAAATGCATTTTTGTTCCCTTAAAGCGGCACTGTCACCGTCTGGGGACTTTGCATAATTTACAAAGACCCCGAATGGTGGCATCACCACTACAGTGGAGGGGAAGGGGGGAAGGGAAAAGTGAGATTTGATTGCCTGAATCTGTCCCACGTGGGCGCCGCCATCTTCTTTTGCCTGGTCCTCTCCTTGCATGCGTGAGGTTTGTGGAGATCACGGGATCCTTCATAAGCACAACTAATATTTCTGCAGCTGTGGGAAATTGACACTTCTAGATAGCGGTAGCAGTGTCTGAAAGTGTTAGGTGTCAGAAATATACATAGACAATGTAGACCCAACTTTTAGTAAAATTCCAACACAGTCAGTATGAGTATTTCATAAAGATTTAATCTTTGTGAAATACTAATTTTGTTGGGCAGTGGGGACCTGACAGTTGTGCTTTAATTTGTTTTTGGAAGCTTGGTTCGGACCTATAAATGTTTGCACAAGTATTTTATAAAGGCAGTGTAAGCAACATGTCATACATATGTAAAGGTGCTAACATGTCTATACCCAAGCATTCTAGGAGGACTTTCCTGAGAGTCAGTGGGTGTGTCAGCCATGCATAATAGGATACTATTCTAAATTCAGTGACTTCAGTATAGTAATCCTAGAGTTCAGCTAACACCTTTTCTTTGCCAAACCCTTGCAGGACACATCCCTTACACTGCTTTCTATTAATAGATAGTATTTTAGGTCTTTCACATCTGCCAAGAGGTTGCTGAAAGGACACTATATGAAAATGTTTAGTGCATTCTAGAATATTATAAAGCATTGACTTCACAATTACCAAGAAATATAAATATGTAAAGACAAATAAGAGTCATGGATTTTTTGTTGAATCCACTCGACATCTGATACATGGAGACTTATTCAAAACATGGAAACCCTTTTGAGTGTAACCTAACTATGTGATGGCCTGGTTCTCTCTGTAATGGTACGAGATCAGCTAAAACCAGCTTGGGAACTGAGCGGGGACCCACCAAATGGCAGGTTAATTGAGCTGTTGTCCGTTCTCAGCACTCTCTTGCGACTTGTTTTTTGCTCTCGTTAAGTTTAAAGGGTAATTCAGGCGTGGACCCCTTGCTCACTGTGCCTACAGGGATATTGCCTATACCTCACTGATGATGCCTAACAAGGTTGAAACGATCGTCTGGGGTTGCTGCATCTCTCATGCAGAGAGAGCTGGCCTTTATTTCAAATCTGTTCTGCCCTTTTGGGTGGAATCCTTCTGAGATGCAAGTGGCCTGGTTCTCTCTATAATAGCACTAGATGAGCTAAAACCAGCTTGAGAACTGAGCGGGGACCCACCGAAGGGCAAGCTAATTGAGCTGTTGTCCATTCTCAGCACTCTCCTGTGACTTGTTTTTTGCTATCAATAATACAGACTCTAAATCAAACAGCCTAATTTAGCAGATACCAACAGACATATTTTTTGGCATTGCAGCAAAGATACCTCGAAACTGATATTTACTAACTGGCCAAATAGTAAAGGGTTCTGATCAACTGCGATCAACCCACATGAAACAATAGAAATCACAACGCCATTCAATATACACTAAATAGCATTGTGGCTTCACAGGCTCAAAAAAAGCCTTTTTACTGGCGAAAAGTTATACCTAGTGAGAACAGGTGTAAGGTTTCACTAGGCAGGCATTACCAGTAAAACTAAACCTTCAACTGGTGCATTGAAGATATGCACTGCTGTTCCATGTGCCACGAAATATAAAAGAATGTTATACATGCTGAGTTGATCTTGTTTTTGCTATTAATAATAATAAAGTGTTCAATATGTGGAACTACCTTTATATTGGATGTGTCTACTTAGAGACTACCGAGTCTGTGCAAAGACTTCAATGGGTCCATTATTTTTTACATGATTTTTTGTTTTTGTTTAAGTTTACCCAGATATGATAGATTCTGAAGCAAGAAAACTGAAGCAAGAAGATGTGTTTTCTTAGGGACTCTAATCTGAGCTCAGTTATGCTCTGAAGTCATCTTGTGATGTGTGATAGTAAGTAATGCGGACCTTCTGATTTCCAAGAGTAACTGAATTAAGTAGTGTGGCTAGTAAATCGACATGTAAGTGTACCTTTGAATTATGGAAGTGGAGTGGCATTAAGAGCTCTTCAAGTATTGATTCATTATTAATTTAGAAAGTAACAAATGAAAATGAGCTATCGTCATCGTCCACAAATATTGAGCACTTTTGGTAGTAATATGAAAGATATACTAAAATGCAATCTATAGTGTTTATAGTATAACTGGAGTATAATAGATCTTTTTTCTCAATACTTCATTGTTTGTTAATGGTAATTGACTATGATGAACTGTCCGATATTCGTGTAAGCAATTAGTATCCTCATACCTGTTTTTCTTTGACTAAATGAAACACTAATATTTTGAGCACTTCTACAAATGGGAGTTCCCCTGGGCCAGGTAATCTTTACTACTATATGTGAGCTAATTATTTTCTACAGATGGATATCCATGACTGTCAAAGGAACATGACAATCATCTGTATAACTCACAGATTGCTTGAATGGCATAACCGCAGACTATTTATATGTAATCATACTCTTGATTGTTTTTTTCCTGAAAAGTTAAGCTACTACCAAAACACATCAGGATGACTAGAGATAGATACGTGTGATTGTTATAGATAGCGTTGTAGAAACTGTATTTGTAAACTAATTATGTTTTCTGCTTCCACTATTTGTTCATTTATGATTGTTCATCGTTTTAAAGATATTTATTTTCTTTAGCTAGTCTGTTCTCTACCATTAATGTCACTATTACTTAGTACTATATTAAAGGATCAGCTTTGTTGAGGCTTGAGGAGTTCCTGTAGATATCAGTGATGACGAGTAGATTGTTCCTATAAATTTGAGTCTATCAATGCTATGATCAAAAAGTCTACGCTTTCCTTGTGTATTTTATACGTTTTACCTCCATTTTTTTTCTGATGGCTAGATACTAATTTTGCTAGTTTGCATCTTTTGGACCATTATCTGTCCATGTCCTTCAGAATACCTAGTGGTAGGGGAAGAGTTCTTATTTTATTATATCTCTTCTCCTCTATTTGTTACTAGTACAATCACACTTATATGCTGTTTTGAGAAACCAGTCCTTCATATTGGGAATATCATTTTCCTTTGTTTTTTTGCAGTCATCTCTTCCTGGATAGATTGCTATTGTAGTAGACATTATTATAATAAACAAATAAAGATCTGATGGATTAGTTAATTGAATTTTCAAATCAAAATAAGTATGTGATCATACTTTTTATTGTACCTAACACATTTAAAAAAAATGATTTAGATTTTGAACAACAATCGTTTTGTTTTTGTAATTAATTTAGAATGTTTTTACTAGGATGAATACAACTGAAATTGTACTTGTCCAATTATGTCTTAAAGAGAACATACATAACAGCACATAACTAAGAGCAGGACATTCATGACACAATTAAATGTCAACATTAGTTTAAGTTGTTTTTTTTTGTTTGTTTTTTAATTATTTCTTTTTTTTTGTTTTTGTTTTTTACTCCAAACATATCAATGCAGACTTGAAGAATGAAGAAGGTTGCTCAATGAATTTTGTGTCATATAAATAAATTGATAGCTCACTATAAAACTACAACTTGCGTGCACCAATGTTTCTTTTATGGTTGATCTAAATATAAATTCCTGACATTAAAAGATGTAGTATATCTTCAACATGTCTAGTGGGGCTCAATAAGCCTACTTTATTAACGGAAAAACCAATGGTCTAGATGTCTGAATTTTGAAAACAAATTGAACAAGTTCATGCCTATTTCTAAAAGGCATTTATCACCAATCCACAAACGAACATGAAAACGTCAAGTGGAAATTCCCTGAGAAGCCATGTCTTGAAATCACCCTGAGGGCTCGGGTATTTGTTGTATGGCAGCCAGCAGTGTAATATGTGCTGGCAACATTTGTGGGAGGTTTGTCGATTGTCCAAGGTCAAACGTTATATCCTACAGAAGATCCAGTTAACTTTACCAGGCTTGTAGTTGCTAACACACATTGTGGTTAGAACAACAGGAATCTGTGTAGGTGTTCATAAGAAACGACATGCTTTTTATACATACTGCACAAAGACAACATTATCTGCCATGTTCCTTATATATATGTGTTTGCTATGTGTTTATTGCACAATAAATGTGAAGGTGGCTGGAGAAAATTAATAGCCTCTTTTTACTGCTTCTTGGATGGAAGGCAACACATGTTGAAATTAAAATGCAAGACACATTGTAGCAATATACTGGTCAGAGCATGTTGTATATTGGTTATGAAACTATTTTATTTAAGAAAATGTAAATTAATTTTTTTTTCTCGTTGGGCTGAGAATCCCATAAGAATAAACCTCTATATGGTATTATCTTGAAAAGGAACTACAGTGTAATCTAAAGTCTTATGAGATGAGAACTGGACTTTAAAAATCTGAAACACTATTCTGAAACTTAAATTCCTCTGTTGGTATAGTGTAGCTTCATTTTCCACTAATGCTAATAAAATCTTATAGTAAATGTGTCGTAACTTAGACACGGTCGCATGACCTCAAAAGTAAGCTGTATATGAGGAATGCCTGAAAAATGTCCCGACACCATTGAAAGAGCATGTGTACTGTGTGGCTGTCGTATTCAAAATGACTAAGCAAATAGAGCAATGAATCTGCATTAAATTTTGCGTTAACCTTGAACATTCCTCTGCGGAAACGATTTGGATGATTCAGAAGGCTTTTGGGAATGATTCAACAAATGTAGTGCAACTAAAAGTGTATCACAAATGCTTCAAAGATGGTCAAGAATCTGTTAAAAGATTTGGCGCCCTGCGACTTCTGGCTTTTCCCAAAACTAATATCACCTTTGAAAGGGAAGAGATTTCAGACCGTCGATTCAGTTAAATACGACAAGGCAGCTCATGGCGACTCCATGAGGATTTTGCAGTGTTTTGAACAGTGGAAGAAATGCTGGGAGAGCTGTGTAAGGTCCCAATGTGCCTACTTTGAAGGGGACTGAGGCGTTATTGTCCTATGTACAATGTTTTTTTGTATCTTGTATTTTCTTCTATAAATTTTAAATGATATGTTAAATGTTAAAAAACAAAAAGCAATTATTTCATTATGATGAAACCTGAATGTTATACATGTTGTGTCAGCATTAGCATTGGTGATACTTGTTTCGTTGGTTTGTATTGTGCATGTAGAATGGGTAATAGATCTGTAAAAAAGTAAAAAAGAATAAAATTTAAATGGTTTGGAAATGACAACGGGAAAGTTCTCAATTTCATAGCCAAACTATATTAAATAGAAATAATATAGCATGTGTTTTTTGTTCACTTGGGTTTATAACCAAGCAATAAATAAATTAAATAAACACAACTATGTTATTGGAATTGCAAATTACAGAGGCTTGGTAGCATGTATAACAATTTTAATTGATCTAATCCACAAAAGATTGAATGTCTAAGAATTAACTTTCCCACTCCAAAGCTCACATTATTTAATTATGTCGTTTTTGGTTCATCCAAAATGATATAAATGTAAAATGACACAGCTATTAATACATATATCAAATATAATGAACAAACTGCATGTTGACACTCAGCAGAGACTCTGCATGAAATTGAATACAGACAATTTGCTACAGAAAAGGATTTGGATCATAATTGCACATTACTTAAAACAGTTTACTAAGAGAAGTTTATTCTCTTCACAGTGGGTTTCAGTGAGATGACAATATTGTTCAAAATTTAGGACAAATTATTCAAGTTTTTAAAAAAAAAAAATATTCTCCAACTCGCTATTTAGACCTACATTTATAATGCAAATGTCTTCGCACTTAAGGGAGCTTGTGCCTTTTCTCCCCAAATTTGGACTTTAAATTATTTAAATAATTGTATTAACATATTGTTCCATTAATACAGACAAATGAATATATAATAAAAAAAGTTAAAGCTAGTCATTGACTTAAAGGATTAAGGATTAATAGTATTAGAAATGCAAATGTTTAGTTCTAACGCAATAGAGCCTTGGTGGCCATTTAGCTACCGACTCGACCTGTTGGGGGAAAAAAAAACAGTTGTTTCTCTCTTGCATTGCCAGTCTTGTAAATGTACCTCCACCTCCATGGCTAAGATCATCAAGATGTTATTTGCTGAATACCATATTCCTTTCCATTGTTTTAAAGTCTATTTTTTATGTAAGGTCGTATTCAATAATTCTTTAAAACTTTATAGTAGTTACTGGTTTATGATTCTATGTTAGCAGGTTTAGAAAATCTTAAAAATTTATTTTTATTTTTATTTGATAAATAATTTGATGTTATTGTGCTATCTGTGCAATTCTGACACATTTTCCCTTATATGCCATCAACCTCTCTCACATACTATGAATTCTCAAGAAAGTATTTGGCTCTTTATTGCCTTATGTTGTCACATGTGCCATCATTTTACTATGCCTACATAAGTGCCACATTCCCTCTTTGTATTGCCTGTTGAAACATTGCCAAGTATGTTGCCAGCTGAACTGTCACATTGTCGCCATATTGTCATACTACATCATACTACATACACTGTTGGCCATGTTCTCCTTCTCCAAACTCTTCAATCACGCGGTCTCTGTGACACTGTCCTCTCTTGGTTTTCCTCTTATCTCTCCCAATGCTCATTCAGTGTCTCCTTTTCTAATGATACCTCCTTCCTTCATCCTGTCTCTGTTGGAGTCCCCCAAGGCTCTGTACTTGGTCGGCTTCTATTTTCTATTTAAGCTTCTTCTCTTACAAACCTATTACCTCATTTGGATTCCAATACCACCTGTACATGATGACACTCAGATATACCTCTCCTCCCCGGACCTCTCCCCTGCCATCCTGCAACGTGTCACTGCTTGCCTTTCTTCCATCTCTGATTGTAGCTCTCTCCTAATAGGTCTTCCCACAAGTCATATTTCCCCGCTACAGTCTGTAATGAATGTTGCAGTTAGACTGATTTTCATCTCATGTCGCTCCTCTCACACCTCACCCCTCTGTCAGTCTTTACATTGGCTTCCTGTATGCTATAGGAGTCAAATCAAGGTACTAATCCACACTTATAAAGCACTAACCAATTCTAGCCCCTCCTTTATTTATTCACAGATCCATAGGTATGCCCCTTCTCGGTCTCTCCGCTCTGCCTGTGACCTTCTCCTGTCTGCTGCTCACACCCGTACAGCCAACTCACGCTTGCAGGATTTCTCGTGGGTGGCTCTCTTCCTATGGAACAGCCTGCCTACGAACATCAAGCTCTCCCCTAGTCTTCAATCATTTAAAAAGTGTATCAAAACCCATCTCTTTAGGAAAGCTTATGGCCTCCCATAGTAACCTCTACCTCACATACCTGTCCCTTGCTCTCTCCTAAAGCGCAACACTCTTTTCTCTCCTCCAGCTCTGCTTCACTCCCACCTTGTTTAATTGCTACCTTCTGTTCTGTTGGGTTTTACTCCACACCTCCTATAGACTGTAAGCTAAGTTTTTTTAATTGTCCCATTTATTATTACATCTCCCCCTTTGATAATATTGTAAAGCGCTACAGAATATGCTGGCGCTATATAAATACCAGTCATAATAATAATAATAATAATACTACAGCTAAAACTGCCATATCACTCAGAAATTCCATACTATTGAGAAATGCCACATGCAAATATTACCACTGTGTTGCTAAGAATTGTTATATCTCTCAGATATGGCGTACTTTCTTGAAAAGCTATTTTATTCAGAAATGTCACGCTACAAATACTTTCCACACATTGCAGACAAATAGCCAACCTAATTCAACTGCCTACTATAGAAACACACACACTTATTCATTCTCTCTTTTTTTACACATTGGGCATATAATCTCCAGAATTGTGGACACTTACAGGGTTATTTACTAAAGTGAGAATTCAAAGTGAATTTCAATTTTAAGTCAGCAATGTCTTCAATGCAGCTGCTCTGGTCTTAAATTTGAAATTTGCTTTGAATTCTAATAAATAACTCTGTAAGAAACTTTCTATTTTTAGCTGACTGTTGGGTTCCAACTCACAGATGGAGAACACACTCACACAGGCCATGCTGCAGGTAGGATTGTCCTAAAGGTCTATGAAACCCTAATATGTAACAAAAGAGGAGAGAGAGAGACAGATGGTTCTTTCACCAAGAGAGATCTATTATTTCAATTATTCTTTCCAAAAAAATATTTAAATAAATACATTTGGTTTGGTTTTACCCCCACATTTCAAGCAACTCTTAAAGGCTGGGCTGGGGTGAAGGGGTTGGATGGGCTTGAAGTGGAAGCATATTTCTTCCATGCTGCTCACTTTGGGCAGCACAGTTATGATAAAGATGCAGGTAAATTGAACGCCATGAGCAGAATAGTTGAAATAGCTGAGTGATTTGAGGGCTGAAACACAGGGCCAGTGGCTTGCTGCATCCTTACCCTCACACTATATCTGCTATAGAGAGGCTTGCAGCTGCCATCCGTGCAAAAGTTTACTAGCTGCAGCTCACTATCCCCTGCACAGAGCACAGGTATGGATGGCACGAAATAAAATGTTTGTTTTTTTACGTATGTGTGTTTTTCTTATGTTTGTGCAGTCTGTGTGTGCCTGTATCTGTGTGTGTGCTTGTGTGTATATTCCTGTGTATGTGCCAATATATGTGTGTGTGTCTATCTATGTATAGTTGTGTCTGTGCCTGTTTGTATATTAATTTGACTCTGCCCATGTAGCCTGTGTGTGAGTGCCTCCTGTCTTTGTTTGTGCCTATCTCAGTGTAGCCTGTCTGTTTGTGTGTCAGTGTATGCATGTGTCTTTGGAGCCAGCCGGTGTGTGTCTATTCTCTTGTGCCTGTGTTTGTATGACTGTGTGTGTTAGTATGTATATACCTGTATTTGTGTGTGTGCTTACCTTTGTTTATCTATGTGTTTATGTATGCATCCATAAACGGTTCAATGTGTGTATCTGTGCGTGTCTGTAAGTATCAAACTATGACTTTATATATGTATCCAAGTGTGTCATATATTGCAGGTGTAAATGGGCAGAATTTGTGAGGGAACAGTTGTGGAGTTTGAGGAAGTTTGTTTGCCTTGGGCTCAATATCTGGGTGTTTTTTTGGACCCTAGCAACATCCTTGACTACTACAGTGGGCTGTAGTAGTTATGGTACTTGGAGTCTTTCAATCAGAGTGTCTGGTGAATGGCTTTTGCTCTTCCACCTATAAGATAAATTAACATAAATCCGATACTTTTTATTTCATTTATTTAACGGGGCACTCCATGTGGCGGAACCACTACCTGTTCATGGGTTTCTCTTCTCTTTTTCACGTGTTTCCCCTGTATTTTCATTTTTTGTTCCCACTCCCCATTTGGGAGTGCTTTCCCAAAGGGAATTAATTTACCTCCCGAACAGGGACCACCCCAATACCTCATTTAGAATGTTAGGTTAGAATGTTCAAACCACGCAACATAAGTGTCAAAACCGCAAACAGCAAATGAGACAATTTAGTGCTTCTCTGGGTGGCCGCCATTCGTACAGACGAACGCCACCAGGGGGAATATTTGTGGATTGTTTCCCAACTCATTCGTCTTCTGAATGAGGATCTCCCCTGTGCTCAATTAGAACGTTCACACCAATTGATCAGAAAGTTCACCCTCGCAACATAGGTGTGAAACTGCAAGGGAAGTAATTAATAAGTGCTCCCCTGTGTGGCCGCCATTCATATAGATGAATGCCAGCCAGGGGGAGCATTCATACCCTGAAAGGAGATGCTTTCCTTGTCTGGGTTTTACACCAGGACCTCGCAAACTGAGACTTGTCGATCGAGGGACCGATGCAAGGGTCCCTGAGATTGGTGTGGGCACTTTTGGGGCACTGGCAAGTTTGGTGGACTCTCCTGAGCCTCAGGGAAAAATAGACCAGCTCTTTCTGGGTTTAGGAGACAAATGGACGGCTCCTTTTTCCCACGTTTAGACTTCCAGACACAGAGGTTCTTGGGAAGAAGACCCTGGTGGTTGGTGTGGGGAAACCTGTAGATTTAGTGGTGGGCTTTGGGGGCAGCAAGGGAACGGAGCACCTTCCCGCGCTGGGATCCCAGAGTGGGGGAGGATCTTGGGATGTGACCCTGTATGATTGTGTGGTAGACCCTTTGCATGGGGTTATGCATAAAAGCCGTGTGTCGCTGATAAAATGTTGTTGTACCTCCCGGACTGTGTGTCGTCCAGTTACTGGGCCGGGGGTGGAATGGGTCTATTTATATTCTAAATGGTTCCTGACCGGCGGAAGGAAGGGAATTAGTGGAGATAACCAGTCGGGTTACCCATGATCCGCTACACTCCGCTTCCGTCCAATTTGAAAACTTTCTATTTACCACTACTTTGGAACCAGTCCCCAAGCCCCCAGCCACCCAAAAAAATTAATGAACCCCTACCCACCCCCCTCACCCTAAAAATAGTGGAGGGATGAACAATAAAATGAAATCTCTGTAAATAAAAAATAACTTACCATTTGATGTCTTCTTTTTACAGCCCCTAAAAAAGGCCAAATAAAAGCCCATAATACCAGTAAGACTTTGAAAATCAAATAAAAAACCTGAGCACAAAAAAAAAAAATATGATGAAAAAAAAACCAGACGATAAAATATAATCCATCTTCACCCATGGATGGCTGAGCTCCGCAGGGCGGGGAAAGGCTTATAAAGCCTTCCCATGCGCTGCAATTAGACTCAGAGCACTCTGATTGGTTGGTTTAAGCCAACCAATCAGAGTGCTCTGACAGGTAAATGAAGAGACTGACAAACGTGCCCCTACTCACGATTTAGCAACTCACGAGAGCCTCCATGCACTGTATTAATCTGCATGAGCAATTGTGACGGACCCTCCGCCGACGGATGCTCCTAGTGCTCACCAAGGACCATCAGTATGGCACCAGACACCGCCGCAGCTTGGTTGGGGTCTCGCCGTCTCCTACGCACCCTGGACCTATGACAAGGCTCCAGGTTCCAGTGGGTAACCCTCTCCTCCAAGAGAGTATAATAGGATCAGCTGTAGAACTCTTACAAGAGCTAGTAGAATCCAAGGGAGTATAATTATTACAGCAATCCCTGTAGTGATTATAGCTGTTCCCTAGAACACGAGACGAGGCTGCGAGTTGATAAAATGTTGTTGTTGTTGAAGGTAAGAAGATCTGAGAGTTTAATGGTACAGGTTGGATTTTTATACAACTTTTCAGAGGAACACCCACTGGACCTGATGGGGCACCAGGACACAAATTGTACAGACCAATAGAAACAATGTAATAATGCCTGACACTCCCACCTACAGAACACAATCCCTCACCTCTGCCTTTGATACAATTAAGGTATATACTGTATTAACACATATTTTATAAAGTCTCTTAAGTACCCCAAAATACAACATATCCCCATAAACACTGATCTGGGTGAACAACATATCCAAAAATCACCCAGATCAGAGCAGGGGTTTTATGGAAGTCATATTTTTGCCGAGGCGCAGGTATGGTCCCATACCCAAAACAGTTCCATAGAATTAGGCTGTGCAGCCGGTCTAATTCGGTAGTTTGCAAGCGAACAGACTAACGAACGGAGTCAATAGTCTTACCCTGGAGCTTGTTCCCTTCATCCAGATGAATGATCTCACTGAGCAGTGCCCTTCTAAGCTGAATAGAAACGAATGCAGGCATGATGGAAGTCTAGCGGTGTTTAGGAGTTTCTGTATCCAATTTCAGTTCCATGAGATTCATGCCCAAACACCACTGCCTACGTCCATGCAAACAAGATGGCCACCACCTCATGGTTGTTCATAGGAATTGCGGCCACCCAGATGAACAATTAGAACACTGTGGTGAGAAACGTTCCAAGTGGTTAATAGGTGTTAATAAGCTCCAGGGTGGTCACTGTTCATGTGGTTGTTCGGTAAACGAGCCATATAGTCCCAATTGCCCGAACAGAGCCTGTTTGAAGTTTATTAGCCAGTTCTATTGAAGGGGCCATAGTCACAGGGTAAGAGGCTGACAAGTAGTCCTCTCCAAATCCCAGTGGCGAAGTTGCTTTCGTCACAGCAATATGTTAAGTTAATACAAAGATGGTATATGGTTCTCACACGACTTGTAATATTTTGCCCTAATTCACAGAACTATTGCTGGTGCTGCCAAACCCACTTGGGTACACAAACCCATATATGATGGGAATGTCCAAGTTTAGCCTCTATTAAAAGACATATAGAGTTACAGCTGACAAGTCTCTTCTCATTAATATATATCTTAAGGCCACAAGAATTTTTATTTCATATTGATTTACCGTTTACAGGAAGACATAATAAATATTTATGCATCAATATTTTTGTAGCAGCAAAAATGTGTTTAGGTAGACATTGGAGAAGTATCTCTATTCCATCATGGACTGAAATAAAAACTCAAATAAACTTTCAGAGAGTGGCAGAGAGACTTTTTTTTTCGATAAAGAAGCTAAGATATTAGATACATACAATAAAATTTGGAATCCCTGGATTCAATATTGTAGAACTTATCACCCTGTGAGTTGACTTAATCTCATGAATTTCTCCCCTTGAAGTCCACGTATAATATCCTTCCACCTAATCAATTACAAGATGAAATAAAAAAAATTCAAAAAGAGAGCAATATCATTGCAGTTCTAAAAAAGCAAATTTACTAAAGGTCTTAAATCATGTGTTATTTAATCTGCTGATGCAAGGCATCAGTGATCTTACCTGGAAGAAAAGAGAAAATGTAAAATAATAGGAATAATCAAAGTCCATTCATTTACGTGCTCAAGTAGTTTCTGGGGTATATTATTATTTTTAGAACCTAATTCAAGGTATGTTTTATTGACCTTGGAAATATGAAAGTCTCTGCTGACGCTGCAGAGAGTAGGTTTTTTTCTGTTGGAACAACTTTTTTTGTTAGTGCAATAACCAATCATGGCCACAGCTATACATCGGGTTTATTCAATGAACTCTAAACTGTAGCAAATTAAAGTCTAAATGGCAAAATTTAGGCAGAAATAGTAGATCTGGAAAAAATATTTTCAAAGTTCCATGACAGGAGGCTTCCTATTTTGCATAACTTTCTTTACTTATGCCTCCAGCAGCACAAGTCAATCAGAAACAAGCATCACATCTATATAAATCCCTGACAGGCATATCACTTCCTCTTTCTTTGCTGCTCCAGCCAGGCACAGGTCAGAGCATTTTTTACGGGATTACTGACATTGTCTATATGGTTGGATTCTACTGCATTATTTATTCTTATGTTACTCTTATTATTCTTCATTCCCCTCTCCTCCACCTGTCTACCCTCCTTATTGGTAATTGTCATTAACGTTTTCACACTCTGCTGTCCCTTCCCTCTACCTCCCTGTCACTCCTTACTGAATAACCATCATGGCTTTTTTGCCGCAATCCCGCCGATTTTTGCAGGGTCTGGGGCTAGCAGATAGGGTACTGCGGGTGGGGGGAGTGTGGGGCTCTGTTTTTCATACCGGCGGGCCAATTAACTGATTCATTGGCCAATTAACATTATACACTCCAAATGTGTATCTATCCTAGGGCTGACCCCCCTCTCCACTGGGATAACCCCTCATTCAAACAAGGGCATATATCAGTGTTACTATCACTGCAGTAACAGAGGTGACCCCCTACGCTAGGTGACCCCCAAGCGAGACTTGCACAGACCCTTCAGTCAGTGGTGTATCCTGGTTTTGTGCTGCCCTAGCCCCCCCAAGCCTTCTAAACACACACACACACACACACACTAACAGACACACTCACACTCACTAACAGACACACACACACACACTAACAGACACACACACACTCACAGACACACACACACACTCAAAGGCAAACACACACTCACTAGCAGACACACACACACTCACTGACACACAGTCAGACACAAACATACACACTAACAGACAAACACAGTCAGACACACACTAACAGACACACACTCACTAACTAGCAGACACACAGTAGCAGACACTCAGACACTCACACTCACACAGTCAGACACACTCACACTAACAGACACACACAAAGTCAGGCACACACACTAACAGACACACACACACACACACTAACAGACACACACACTCACTAGCAGACACACACACTCACTGACACACAGTCAGACACACACATACACACTAACAGACACACACAGTCAGACACACACTAACAGACACACACTCACTCATTAGCAGACACACACTAGCAGACACACACACACACACACACTCACACAGTCAGACACACACACACACTAACAAACACACACACATTAACAGACACACACTCACTGACACACACACTCACACTAACAGACACACACATAGACACACACACTAACAGACACACACACTCACTAGCAGACACACAAACTCACTGACACACAGTCAGACACACACATACACACTAACAGACACACACAGTCAGACACACACTAACAGACACACACTCACTCATTAGCAGACACACACTAGCAGACACACACAGTCAGACACACACTAACAGACACACACTCACTCATTATCAGACACACACACACACACTAACAAACACACACACATTAACAGACACACTCACAGACATATACACACACTCACTCACATTAACACATTTTTATTTATTTTTATTTACCCCCCCCAACCTCCTTACCTTTGGGAATGCTGGGGGAGGGGGTCCCTCTCCCTGGTGGTCCAGTGGCTGATGGTCAGGGCGGCTGGCGAGGGAGCACTTCCTCTGACTGCTCAGCTCCTCGCGCGCGCAGATTGAGGCTGGGAGCCGGATATGACGTCATATTCCGCCTCACTCTGCGACGCGCGAGGGAGCTGAGCAGACCGCTCAGAGGAAGAGCTCCCTTGCCAGCCGCCCGCCCGCCCATCAGCCAGCGCCGCCCAGCGCCCGGCATGTCTGTTAGCTGCGAGGCTAACTAGGCATTTGCCCTGGGCATTTGGGGGCGGCATTTTTTGCCATCCCCTGGAAAATGCCGCCCAAGGCAAATGCCTTGTTTGCCTCGCGGCTAAAACGCCCCTGCCTTCAGTGGCAAGCATACTACACGGGTGACCCCACCTACGCTGGCTGACCCCCAAGTGAGACTTGCACAGACCGTTTAGCAGCAAGCAGTTTTAGAGAAACAGGGGTGACCCTCCTTATAGCTGGGGTGACCCCCCACATACCCTACCAGGGCTCTATACACCTTGCCATACGCAGGCCTCAGGTCATACCATTATATGCAATACGACATCTCAATGTTACGACTGGGGTGATCCGTTCACATCCTTACTGGATATAGTAGGGAGAACTCACAGTGACATAACAAGGGTGACCGCCTTGGTTAATATAGAGGCTCCCCACGCCTCACCTTACACGGGTTCCAACTCGCTTATAATTGACCGCCCATCCCTCCTCATACCACCTACTACAATTACCTTAACCAAGTGGTTCTGATTGACGGACAACACTGGGTCTTCCAGTGCAGAACGACGCAAGGAGGCACTGCTGAAGATGGACTCCAAACTACTGGTGTTAGGCAAGAAGGAAATGGGCCCCCTGGCTAATGGACTGTTGTTCAGAGAATCATTCATTGCCGAACTTAAGAAACACGTTCACTACCCTGAATAAGGCTCAGACACCCATCAAACAAGTTTTCCGCAACCCCGCAATGAGCAGAGGGGTTTTTGGCAGGGCTGGTCGGCAGAGGGGTCGAGCCACTAGCCACTTCTGGCCCACAGACCCAAGAAATCAAACACCACAACCCTTCTTCCCATCCTCAAGAGCCGCCTTTTCAAGGGGATCCTTTTGTCCCAGAGCGGCTCGTAGCCGAGGACACTTTAACACAGGTGAGCATACCTCCTTCAATGCATTATCCTTCGCGCATAACCACAGGCAGACTGTCTCTTTATTCACAGACCTGTGAGAGGATTTCCACAGACACTTGGGTCCTTCAGACAGTAAGGGGTTACGTAGTAGGGTTCACAGACACTCCAGTGCAGATCAGACGCCTACCCCCTCTCCGGGCATCCAAAGACCACAAAACACTCATAGACTAAGAGATTTGAGCTCTATTTAACAAGGGAGCGGTGGAATTCGCTCCGGGCTATATGTTTTTTTCAGCAATATCAAAAAGAAGACGGGAGACTACCGACCCATCATCAACTTATGCCAACTCAATGGCTTCGTAGCATAGCGTACTGACATTTCAAGATGGAAGGTATCCACCTCTTACGAGATCTGCTTCTCGAATATGACTGGTTCATGCGCTTGGACTTGAAGGATGCTTACCTGTTCATCCCCATAGCACATGTGAGTCGACCATTCACATGTCTACCGTTAGGGCTCAGTTCGGCCCTGTGGTGCTTCCCGAAGCTTCTGAAGAAAGTCATGGCGCACCTGCGTGCAAACGAAATTCGATGCCTCATCTATCTAGATGACATGTTGATATTCTGCGAAAGATCATCCAGACTGCAATCTCAAACAAGGTTTATAGTGCTGTTTATAGAATCGTTGGGCTTCATAGTGAACAGAGAAAAGTCGTCACTATCGCCATCCCGAGTAATTCAATTCCTCAGATTCGAAATAGATTCAAGAACATGTCCAGTTGTTGCATACTCCTACGCATGGTCAATATCTCAATGGTCCAATACATAAACCGCTTGGGTGGAGCCCAGTCACGGACCCTGACAGAGGCAGCGAGGGACATATACTGTTTCTGTCTTCCTCGCAACATTACAATCAAAGCAGAATACCTACCAGGGATCAACAGCCTCACAGCGGATTGGTTCTCTCGCCACTGGCGAGACAGCAACAACTTGCGCATCGATATCTGCCATGGTGAGAGCGATCAGGGGACCACTACACATAGATCTCTTCACGGATGAACTCACAACTGCCAAGGTACTACAGCTGGCTCCTGGATCCCCAGTGCGAGGCAGAAGATGAACTTCTACAACCATGACCCCCGATAGGAGCATATGCATTCCCTCCATTCTTGATGTTCTCCATCATCTTTGCATATCCAGGACTTCGATGATACTGATACGCCATTATGGAAGATTTAAGCATGGTTCCCGGACCTGTTGGCACTAGCTCAGTATCACCCACTACTCCTCCCATCATTTTCCCTCCTTCTAATGAACCCTGAAGGGGAATCTCACCAACTGATTCTACAAAAACATCTCAAGTTAGTGGCCTGGAGTCTTTCCAGGGTGCCTGGTCCATTGCGGGCTAATCACAAGCGAGTCCCTTGGGCACCAGGTACCAGACAGAGCTACATATCCGCATGGAATACCTGGAATCGCTGGTGTGTGGAGAGGAACTATGATCTCTTTACAGCACCTACTACCACAGTGCAGAATTTTTTTAGCAACCCTTTTTTTGACAGGTCAGTCTTATCGTTCCATTAATGTGATACGTTCGGCTATTTCGGTTGCACGCGTTCTGAGTAGCGGCACTCCGATCGGACAGGATCCTTTGATATGCCGCTTATTGCGGGGTATTTTAATGATTCTAAATAGTAGACAATGCATATGTGCATAAAAATGGTATGGGTAAAATCCTGCCTATAATTTTATCAAATATGTTGTAGTTAAAGGACACCCTAAGCACTAAAAACACTACTTTAAGATGTAGTGGCTTTGGTTAATAGATACCATAGGATAAAGGGGCTAGAAAAACGTATTGTGCCTTTGTTTCAAGCCTGTTTGTGGGATTGTGTGTGTGGAGTGAGCTGATTGTGGCATGTTATTGTGTAAATAGGTTGGTTTCAGTCGTGTTGTGTTTGTGGTATAATATGTGTGGCTAGAGTGAGATAGTGTGTGTGTATACGGGGCATAGTGTGTATAGGGTATGAAGTGAGGGTGTGCTTAGAGGCTGTAGTGTGTGTGTATTTAGGGAATGTAGTGTGTGTTGCTTACAGAGGATCTAGTGACTGCATAGGGGATCCTGAGGGTGTATGTCAGGAATGTAGAGTGTGTGTGTAGGTGGTGCAATGTGTTCCTATAGGGGATCTAATTTGTTTGTGAAGGACCCATAATGTGTATAGCAGATCTAATGTGTGTGTGTAGAGGATCTAGTGTTTGTATACGGGATGTAGTGTGCGTGTCTGGAAAGTTATGTGTGTACGGGTGCGATGTTTGTGTTAAGTGTTGTGGTGTGTGTGTGTGTGAGGAGTGCAGTTTGTGTGTGGGGAGTGCAGTATGTTTGTGAGGTGAAATGTGCTTGAGGGGTGCAGGGTGTGTATGAGGTGAAGTGTGTTTTAGGGATGCAGTGTGTGAGGAGTGCAATGTGTGTGTGTCAGGAGCACAGTGTGTGGGGGGGTGCAGTGTGTGAAGTAAAGTGTTTATGTGTAGAGTGTTGTGTGTGTATTTGTGTCTGTGGGTTGCAGTGTGTGTGTGTGGGTGCAGTGTATGTATGTGTGTCTGTGGGGTGCAATGGGTACGTGGGATGCAGTGTGTATAGGTGTGTGGGGGGTACATGTGTGTGGGCCAGTGTGTGAATGTGCTGGGATATATTGTGTGGATGGGGGGCAAATATGAATATATCTTCCTTTTTAATTAAAAAAAATATATTCTTTTTATTCCCCCCTCCTTTCTTACCTTTGCTCAGAGAGCGGGGATATTGCTGGTGGTCCGGTGGTGAAGCCCTGGTGGTTCTCATGGTGAGTGCTACTAGTGCTAGAGTTCACTCTCGCAAGGTTGGAGAGTTACCATGGTAACTGCGGCAACGCTACGACCTCGCAAGAGGATTGGCCAGTTATGAAGCTCCCCCAGGTCTCGTCACCCTCCTCCTTCCTCTTCCAGCTCCAGTATTGAAGTGCCTTTGGGCTGGTGAGAGAGATGAGACTGCTATATCCTTTGCACCTGGCATTCAGCATAGAGAAATCATGCATTTGCTTTTTTAAATATAAATTTAAAAATGCGAAACTGTTAACATCACAAGTTATATGTGATTTTCAACTTTAAAAATATTTATTTTTAAAGCTACTGTGTTTCTTTAAGCTATTGGCAACACTTCATTCATCACATTAAATGAATAGAATTGATACCTGGACTACTAATGCTTAGAATGTATAGAATGCTGAAATATAATCAACGGGATATACAGTGCATTTTTATACTTTAATTTAACAACTACCACAGAACAATTCAAGGAAAATGTCATCTGGAGACAATTTTAATTGTATAAAAAATAAAACAGTTTTCCAGAAGTCAACAAATAATATTACAATTTGGAATTTGAAAAGACAAAAACACATTCTTTCATCATTCTGCATAGATCAATAAAATCAAGACCATGGTAGTGTGTCAAGCTTATCCAAAATTGTTATGTTATGCATTAAAACTGAAATGCAGAAATGTCTGATCTACTGTGGAGATTATTGAGGCAGTCACAAAGCAGCTGCTACCATTCCAACAGTATGCAGGTTATGGAGTCACAACTTGAGTGGGAAAAAAAAAAGTTTATCCCACCAGCATGCGAACCTTACACATGTGGTTCTTGTCAAGATTGGGTCAGGGCTGGATTACCCATGAAGTGTCATTAGCAGCCGCCCAAGGTCTGGGTTAAGAGCTCATGCTCTGTACATGATGGGCCACTCCCTAACTGACTATCAGTAAAGCAGGCAATAGACATGGTCCAAGGTCAAAAGGGGAGATACTGCACTATACCACAGCAATGCTCCAACATTACACTGTAAAAAAGTATTGATCACATCTAACCCCCCAATAAATCTCTCATCCAACATCACACACACATACAGACTCGCTCACTACAGATACTTTAAAGAAAAACACTGGATCCCTTACATACACACAAACACCGCAGACCCTATACACACAATCATTTAATTCCCAAAACATAAATGCACTGCATTCCCTATACACACATACACAACAGCCTCTAAAGAAGGAACAAGCCCATATGATGCACCTCCTATACAGGCACTACAGCTGCTATGCACACACTCAGGCATCACACACAAAACACTCAGCCCTACTCAGACT
Source organism: Pelobates cultripes (assembly GCA_933207985.1). NCBI lineage: Eukaryota > Metazoa > Chordata > Amphibia > Anura > Pelobatidae > Pelobates > Pelobates cultripes. Next base: position 205,024,264 of record OW240914.1, read on the forward strand.
ACCACCCACAATATTGAGCCACACAGCCACAGGCTCACTAAGCCTACCCTTATATACAGCTCTAAGCCTTCTCCATATATACAACATTCAGCCACTACACTTTCTCACACACAATGCTAAGTCACAATCATACACGTACAACACATAGCCTTCTCCATTCACAGAACAAAGCCAAAGTCTCCAGGAGGCAACCCCAATCTGGCATCCAGTCTAGTGTACTGGGAAATCTTAATCGGCTTTGGATTGGGTTACAAAATAAACATTGTTTAAATATATTCTTAACTAAATTCTTAACTGTATACGTCTTCCAAAGGCTGAGTGAAAACATCAGTGTATAATGAATTTAACCCTTTATTTAACCCTTTATTGAAGGGGAAAAAACAAACAATAACACAGTACACCAAAAGGCGCTCGGGGTATCATAGTGGCAACAGCTTCCATCAGAGCATCAGTAAGGCCACAGGCAGAGAGAGTTTTTTTATGCTTTTATTTCTCCACCTCACAAACCGATGCCACCAGACACATTTTAAATAATTTTAATAATTTAAACTGAGGGAACTGCTTGCCATCTTCTTTGTGCCATATGATTCCTTGCCATCCATTAATGGATAAGAGCAGCAAGATGGAACCATTCGCAACATATGTCTAACACTGGAGAAATCTACACCTGTGTTTGTGTGAATATATATCACTGCAATGTAAGTTTGTATCTCTTTGTGTCTCTTTGACAGGCAACTGGCTCCCATTGATAGACTGTTCCACCACTGCATGCCTGCACTCTTTTCTGTCCACTTCTGTCCCTGAAAGTAGTAAGCGAATGTTGGCAAGTATGTAAATGACTGAGTTAGCATGTTTGTAGGACTGTGAGTGTGTGTTTGTATGTGTGTATTTGTGACTATATTTGTGCTATCAGGAATATAGCACACACTCTCAAACAAGCACAGAGATACCATACTCACAGATATGCATTCTAATACTTTCAAAGTATCCTCTCATCCAAGCATCCTAGGCTCAGAGAAACTATCACTAATTTGGGATTCTGTCCTACTGCCCACATCTTTTAACACTAAAATATCTCCAATCAGAGTGGTATAAGGCAATTGTGGCTCTAAACTTGTGGAACTTTAAGGAAAACTCAAACATGAGGCCCACACTAACACCCATAGTAAAAATAAGTAGTGGTTGCATTGTGTGTGTATAAGAGCTGAGTTATATTTAAGTGCAGGCTTGAAACACTGGATACAGAGAGCTAGTCTCTGTATTCATCAATCAGAGGCTTGCAGTGTAGCTGCTCCCTGTGCCCCTATGTTGTGAGCTCTATGACTGTAGTTATGACATAATTTGCTAACTAAATTAATTTACAATAAACAAATTATTATTATTATTATGTTATTATGTATATAGCGCCAACAAATTCCGCAGCGCTTTACAGTGTGTGGACAAACAGACATGTAGTTGTAACCAGACAAGTTGAACACATGGGAACTGAGGGGTTGAGTGCCCTGCTAAATGAGCTTACATGCTAGAGGGAGTGGGGTAGAGTGACACAAGAGGTAAGGATAGTATTAGACTAATGACAGTTGCAAGTGAGGAATCAGTCGGGAGCTATTAACAGTTTAATTGATACGCTTTTATGAAGAAGTGGGTTTTTAATGATTTTTTGAAGGAGTGGAGACTGGGTGAGCATCTAACGGAGGAGGGAAGTGAGTTCCACAGGAATGGTGCCGCCCAGGAGTTGAAGGAGAGCATCAGAGGTGGGAGTACGGACAGAAGATAGACGTAAGTCTTCAGCAGAGCGTAAGGGCCTTGACAGGACATACTTGAGGATAGATAGGTGGGAGCAGCATTATGTAGAGATTTGAAAGCAAGAACCAGAATTGAAAAAAAAATAGAATTTGCACTAATGCTGACCATTTATACATGATTACTGGTTATGGTTGCATAGTCTGGCAGTCATGTATACATGTAGCCGGCAGAAAGGGGTTATTGCAAACAGAAATAATTTTGATTGGGCAAAAACTGTTTTTAAGAAATCATTTACCAAATAATACATTTACAGATAAGAAAGCAGTTTATAGACATTTTCCCCACAAAATCTATAATACTTTTACATAGAGGAGATGCAAAATTGTGAGAAGTGCCTTGGAGGGAAAAGAGTGGAGAAATACCTTTACACAGGTGAAAGTTAGATTTTTCAACATAATAAGGGTAAAACATATTTTAGCTGCACCATTACAAGTAAAGTAATTTATGAACTAGAATCTAAGTGATACTAATCCTTTTAAAGTCTATATATTATATGAACTAAATATTATATTTCATTATTATATTGTCACAAACAGAGGCAGCTCTAGACTTTTTGAGGCCTTAGGCGAAACTCAAACATGAGGCCCAACTAACGCCAAAGTGAAAAAAATAGAGTTGCAATACATGCACACATATACACATTGATGCACTGTTTACCTGTGTATGTGTCTGAGAGTGTGTCTGACAGAGAGTATCCTTGTGTGTGTGAATGTATGTCTCTGTGAGCATGTTTGCGTTTTTGTCTGGGACCATATGTGTATGGGGTAGCTGCTTGAAGTGTGTTGTGTGTATGGGGGTCTGCCTGTGGCCTTTGTGCATTGTGTTTATGGCAAAGCTATGTTTCCCGACTGTGTGTGTATAATGAATGCTGGTGACTGTGACAAGGTGAGTAAAGGGGTACCAGTGGCAGGGAGAGCGTGGCAGGGCGAAGGGGGTAAATGGGACAGGGTGGGGGGGAAGGGTTGAGAGAGAATGAGGGAGAGGGAGTATGACATGGTTTGATGAGGGAGTGTGACAGGTCGAGTGGAGGTAAGTGTGTCAGGGCAATTGTGGCATGGTAGGAGGGATGAGTGTGACAGGATTAAGGGGGGTTAATGTGACAAGGTGAGTGTTGCAGACTGAGGGCAGGTGAGTTTGGAAGGGGTAAGATTAACATGATTAGGAGTGGTTAATGTGAGTCTGAATGCATGAAGAGGCTGACAGTGTGGGGGGTGATAGTGTGGGGGTGACAGGGTGGGGGGGTGAGAGGGAGAGGGGCGATGATGAGAGGGAGAGCGGGTGATGTTGAGAGGGAAAGAGGTGTGATGGTGAGAGGGAAAGAGGGGTGATGGTGAGAGGGAGGTGGGGTAATGGTGAGAGGGGGTGATGGTAAAAAGGGGGCTGATGGTGAGAGGGAGAGGAGGAGGATGGGGAGAGGGATAGGGGGTGATGGGGAGAGGTGGGTGATGGTGAGAGGGAGAGGGGGTGATCGTTAGAGAAAGATGGGGATGATGGTAAGAGGGATGATGGTGAGAGAGAGGTAGAGGGGGTGATGGGGCAGGGGGTGATGGTGAGAGGGAGAGGGGGTGATGGTGAGTGAGGGTGATGGTGAGAGGGAGAGGGGGTGATGGTGAGAGGGAGAGAGAGAGGGGTGATAGTGAGAGGGAGAGGGGGTGATGGTTAGAGAGGGTGATGGTGTGAGGGAGGTGGGGAGATGGTGTGAGGGAGGGCAGGGCCGCCATCATGGGGTGACAACCATAACGGTTGTCACGGGCCTGGCACTTGTAGCGGCAGAACTGTTCCAGCAGGGCCCGCACGCTGATGGGGCCCATTGGGTGGCCCACATACTTAGGGCCACCCGATGGGCCCATATCTTCAGGGGCCCGGTCAGTGCTGTGGCCGCGGTACAGCGCGACCGGCCCCTTTAAAAAAATAAAATAAATGCCGCCGCAGCGCAAGTGCTGCTGGGAGGAAGTGGTCACTTCCTCCCAGCTCACTCCGCGCGGGAGGAGCGTGCACCCTGCAATGAAGAGGGAGAGCCAGCCGACTCCCAGTCCCATCAGCCCCAGCCACCCTCCTGCAAAGACAAGGTAAGAGACAGGAGGGTGGCTGGAAAATGAGCTGTGTGTGTATGTGTATGTGAATGTATTTCTGTATGTATGTATGTCTGTATGTATGTCTGTATGTATCTCTATGTCTGTGTGTATGTATGTATGTATGTCATTATGTATGTATGTCTGTATGTATGGATGTCTGTCTGTATGCATGTCTGTATGCATGTCATTATGTGTGTATAAATGTCAGTGTATGTATGTCTGCATGTCATTATGAATGTGTGTATGTATAGATGAATGTATGTATGCCAGTATGAATGTATGTCTGTATGTATGTCTGTATGTATGTATGTCTGTATGCATGTCTGTATGTCTGTATGCATGTCTGTATGTATGTATGTATGTCTGTATGCATGTCTGTATGCATGTCATTATGTGTGTATGAATGTCTGTCTGTCTGTATGAATGTATGTATGCCAGTATGAATGTATGTCTATATGTTATTATGAATGTGTGTATGTATGGATGTCAGTGTCTGTATGAATGTATGTATGCAAGTATGAATGTATGTCTGTATATCATTATGAATGTGTCTGTATGTCCTTATGCATGTGTCTGTATGTATGTTAGTATATGTCTGTCACTATGTACACCTGTGTGTCTGTATATGTGTGTATGTCTCAGTATGTGTGTGTCAGTATGTATGCCTAAACGCGTATCAGTGTGTGTGTGTGTATCTGTGTCCTTTTGTATCAGTGAATGTGTTTGTGTCTGTGTGTGTATTCCTGTGGGTGGGATTTGGAGGCGGTCTCTGTGGGTGGTTTTGGAGGCGGGACCCCAGGGGCCCAGACCCTGAGCTCAGTTAGGGGCCCCAAAATTTCTGGTGGCGGCCCTGAGGGAGGGGGGTGATGGTAAGAGGGAGAGAGGGGTGAGAGGGGGTGATGGGGAGAGGGAAAAGTTGGTGATGAGGAGGGGGGATGGGGAGAGGGAGAGGGGTGATGGTGAGAGCTAGATTGGGGTAATGGGGAGAGGGGGCAATTGGAGAGAGGGGGTGATGGGTTGAGGGGGAGGGGGACACGAGGTCACACATTTAGATTGGAAGAAAGAAGATTTAGTCTCAGGCAAAGGTAAGGGTTTCTTACAGTAAGAACACTAAGGATTTGGAGTTATCTGCCTGAAGAGGTGGTTTTATCAGAGTCTATACAGATGTTTAAACAGCAATTGGATAAATAATTGCAAAAACATAATTTACAGGTATATCATTTTTAATTAATAGGGTAATAGCTTCTTGATCCAAGCATATATCTAACTGTCATTCTAGGGGTCAATAATTATTTTTCCCCTAGTTTGTTGCACAATTGGAAACCTTTCAGAGTGTTTTTTTTTGTTTCCTTGTAATCAACAGCAAAAATAAATGTATGGAAGGCTGAACTTGATGGACGCATGTCTCTTTTCAGCATTCGTCAAGCTGCGGTTAACCGCAGCTTCCGGGAGGTTAATTGCCGACACACTCCAGCTCCCAGTTGGTCCAGTTATTCGTGCATTAGTTTGGTAGATTGAATCTACTGACCGCCGGGCAGAAAGGCACGAATAAGCCTTTTCTGCAGGCGAAAAGAAGTCTTTTAACATGGGGCCATAATCCAAAGGCAACAGGCGAGCAACCAAGCTTCTCCAATGCAATGTGGCGAGATTGGTCTCGTCACAATCACCTATTTCTGTCTCTTCATCAATCACATATGGATACATATACACAGACACACACATTGATACACAGACTCATGCACAACATATAGACAGACAGACAGATAGATAGATAGATAGATAGAATAAATATGACAATAAACTGACACCCTAGCGTAATGACAATTGCCTTGGCGATTGCCCTCCTTGGGCTTTTTTCAATATTTGATATATATCTTAACTAAACAATAGTAATATCTAAGGGTGGATTTAATAAAAAGGGGGCAATAACAGTACATAAGTATTTACAAAGCGTAAAAATGGCCTTAACCACAAAGGCTCAGAATATCAGAAAAACCACAGTCACTGACAGATGAAACAACTTTTAGGGGCTCTCCTTAAATGCATGCTGTACAGTGGTCACTTCTAAAGTGGGTGTCAAAGTCAGAATTCAAAATAAATGTTTTAAAAAATGGAATTTTGAAGTGGACAGCCAGAACATGCCTTATACTGTATTAAAATACCTGAATATCAGTGGGATAATACTCTTTTTTTATTTTTAGTTTAATTTGTCAATTTTTTACAATTTTTTTCTCAGCCATATCTGTCATTAAATGCCTCATATCTCTCGTTAAATTACTCAAACAAACTAGAAACAAATCAGTGTATAATTTCTGGTAAACACTTTATTAATAAACAAAAAAGTACACTTTTTATTTAAAAATGATATTAAAAGTATTTGCTTTTGTGAAGTAGAAACAAAATAAATTAGTTTAGTTAGCTAAAGACCTAGAGGAAACAAGTAAGGGTGATCATGATGATGTTCAAAAATATAAACACAGTGAGTTATTTGCATATACAATATATACCATAAATACTGCAAGATAAAGGTATTTAATTAAAACATAAATTCTAGAAAAATTAAAATGTAATTGTTTGAAATATTAACCCATTTAGGTTAAGGATAATATAACAGCATATACTAAACATGTATCTGTGTGCCCACCTCTTAGTAGTAAAATTCTTCTCAGAAAATCTCCTACATGTAGTCCTTCAACCCCCTCCCTTGGTTATCCCCTGTTCTGAGCTCAAATCACCCACACCTTGCCAAGCGTACTCTTCTCTGGTTCAGACATTTTGGCACATCCTACTAGCTTGTTTGATCTATGTAAATCTGTCAGAATGCCTGGATCAGTGAAATGCCAATGTAGGTGTCTGAATCAGCACAACATATTTAGTCGATGATGGACTTGAAGGAGGCATTAACTCAGAGGGAAAGGACACGTGGAAAAAGTGATAAACCTTCCTGCCACTTCCCTGATTGATGCCATTCAAATAAATAAAACACTAAGGGTTCTTGAGAATGTATAAAGAGAGAAATTTAAAGTACCTAAAGTTTTTTAATAAACATAGACTATCTATCTATCTATCTGTCTATTTATCCATATTTCTGTCTTTCTGTGCCTCTGTTAGTATTTATGCGTAGAAGCTGTAGAAAAATACATTTTGTGAGTAGAGAGCCGGTCCGGTGCAAGGATTTTTGCCGCCCTAGGCAAAAAAATGTTTGCTCCCCATTTGCTCCACCCATTCATGCAGACTGACATACACTGACCCAAGCAGACTGACGCAGATGCACTGACCCAGGCAGACTAATGCACACACACTGACCAATGCAGACTGACGCACACTCACTGACACACACAGATTGACGCACACACTGACCCATGCAGACTGACACACACACACTGATTAATACAGACTGATGCACACACACACACACACACACACTAACCCATGCAGACACACACTGTCTCATGCAGACACACACACTGGCCCATGCAGACACATACACGGACACAAACTGACCCATACTGCAGACACACGCTGACCCATAGCGACACACACTGACCTATGCCGACACACACTGACCCATGCAGAAACACACTGACCGATGCAGACACATACAGACACACACTGACCCATACAGAAACACACTGACCCATACAGACAAACACTGACCCATACAGACACACACTCAACCATACAGACAAACATTGCCCCATACAGACACACACTGACCCATACAGACAAACACTGACCCATACAGACACACACTGACCCACAAAGACACACACTGACCCACACAGACAAACATTGACCCATATAGACAGACACTGACCCATACAGACACACACTGACCCATACAGACACACACTGACTAATACAGAAACACACTGACCCATACAGACACACACTGACCCATATAGACAAACACTGACCCATACAGACTGACATACACAAATTCTTCACAAATACACATTCCCCATTGACCCACTTACCTTTCTTAATATTTGACTTCTTGTCACATGTTCCTGGCCGCTTCCCTGCACCTGGTCGCCTTCACTGGATGTCAGCCCGCCCCTGCCATGCTCCTGCCCACTTGTCCCCACGTACAGGGCAAGGGGCGGGAGAGAGAAATTGAAGCACCCTTGGGACTACTGGAGGGCCTGGCTGAGCAGGCTGAAGTGCATACCGCCGGACCAGTGTTACACCGCGCGCTAGTCAGCAGACATGTAAGTATCCCTAGTGCCCGGTAACATGGCTGGCGGCACGATTTGTAGAATTACTAAAACATAGAGGAATGATCAAAGGAGCAGAGCAGTACCCCCCTTTAAGCAGCGCCCTCGGTGGCCGCCTAATTGGCCTATAGGACGCGCCGGCCCTGGTAGGGAGGTACATCTAACTGTTCTCACCAGCGTATGCCATACAATATGATCAGCAGTTGTAGGTTTTTGTTAACTTGAAACAAGCATATTTAGTTACAACTATTTTTACCAGCTGTCATACAAAATGAATATACACAAAGCTTAAAGACAGGGAACAGCAATAAAAAGGGACCAGCATTATTAAAAAGAGAGCCTGAAACAAAAGGGAAAATAAGATATAAAAATATGTATACCATGCTGCAAGCATACCTCGAAAAAGAATCATATAAGCTTAAAATTGCTGATTCTCATGTTACATGTCTATTTTTCTTGCCTGAAATGTATTATTCCCCTGTATTCTTGTTTAATATACAAACTGCAAATTAACCTTTATTGATGATGATGTCATAATGACTTAACTCCATAATCAATAGGAGGTAATAATCCATGCATAGAAACAAAATCACAAGCTCCCTCAACTAACCCATTAAACACACTGTGGGGATTCTGTTTTCTTCCTTATGTCATGCAATAGATTGATCCTGCAACGCTGTAGGGTTTGAAAGTGTTCCAGATATATGTTTCACATTCTGATAATTAGACCCAAGTGTAACTTCTATGGACATTTGTGTGTTTGTAACCTTTTGTTCTCCTTTTCCGAATTAAACCAAACATATTCTCCTTTTTTGGATGAAATAGAAAATGTTGTGTATTATGTTTAAATAGATAGATGACAGACAGAAAGACATACTGGTAGATAGATGACAATACATCATAGATCACATACATAACATAGAAACATAGATAGATAGATAGATAGAGTAATGGAGCTCCCTGTACCCCTGGCTGGGTACCTCTGCTAAGGACCGCTTCCTAGCTGGAACAGGGGACAAACCTCAGCACTCCTGCCCCCAGTCGCCGAGACTGGACTGGGGTCCTGGAACCACTCCGTCTGGGAGCCGAACCCCTCCTCTGTGTCTGAGACATAACTGAATCAGGAACTGAACTAACTCAATTATCTCAAGGCACATAAAAACATACAATATCACAAAACCCCCAAAATACCTTTAACCCCTTAAGGACCAAACTTTTGGAATAAAAGGGAATCCTGACATGTCACACATGTCATGTGTCCTTAAGGGGTTAAAACACATAAAAACCCCACAAAGGTTACTCCTGATAGCCCAAATCTGGGTGACCAACATATCCAAAAATCACCCAGATCTGTTCAGGGGTTCGGAATTTCCCTGGAAGTCATAATTTTGACCGACCACTCACATGGTTCTATGCCCAAAACAGCTCCATGAAATCAGTGCTAATGGTCGGTCAAGTTCGGTAGTTTAAAAAATGAACAAACTACCGAACGGAATCCATAGTTCTACCGTGGAGCTTGTTCACCTTGTTGGTGGGAACGTTTCCACCAAACAGTGTCATTCTAAGTCGTATAGAACCGAACGCAGGCGATGATAGAAGTCCAGCGGTGTTTGGGAGTTTCTGTGTCCGATTTCAGTTCCATGAACTCGACGACCAAACACCACTGCCTGAATTTATGCAAACAAAATGACCGCTACCTCGTGGTTGTTCATGCGAACAGCAGCCACCCAGCTGAAAAATTAGAACACTGCAGTGGAACATATTACAAACTGTCAATTAGGCTTATCAAGCTCCCGCGACCAAGGTAAGTATGACATATCTCTGTTGGCGTCGCTGCTTAGTTTATATGCAGCCACGTGGGCAGAAGAGCCGGGAGCCGTGATAGATAAATAGATAGATATATAGATAGATAGGGTATGCACCAGTGCATACAGACTGCTCGCTCCTTGGGCTGCACAGTAACAGGTAGTAGGTGCCAGTATATTACTTTGCATCCCAACACCCTCTACCTGTGATATTCAAAGAGGACTATTGTAATTAAGCTTGAAGATGCAGCTGCCAGCATCAAGGGGCATTTATATAAAGAGAACGGAAACTTTCATCACAATGATTATCAGTAAACCTACAAGATAAGTGTTACTAGATGAGGCTGCATTGTGTCCGCATACACCTCTCAACATCTTGTATTTCTAATCCATTGGTAGGGGAACCAGGTTACATTTTTGACAAACAAGTGCCTACCTTGCAACTTTAAATTGAGGGTAATTTATTAAATACAGTATGGATAGGAATATGTAACATAATTAAAAATATCTATGTATAAATCCTAGTTGGGAGAGTAACAGAAAATATAGCGATATAGGCACAGACCATATCTGAGTTTCTGGTTTGGGGTTGTTGTGGGTGGTTTGTGGTTTGGTTCCTTCATTTTCACCCTAGTATCCTTTACCTCTGTATATACCTGACTTCTGTATACTGGCTGGGACAGTGCTCAGTTTAGGTTTAGACCTTCTTAGTAGCTCGGCTCATCTCGGCTCATCTTAGCTAACTCAGCAGTATTTTTATAGATATATGTGTATACGTATGTGTGTATATATACACATATATTACATATACTTTTTTGTCTCTCCCTTGCCTTTTTTACAACTCCCATTTCCTCTTAGGACTATTAACGGTAGGGTTTCCCTTCTCTACATTTTATGTTACTCTCCCAACTAGGACTTATAGTTCACCCTTTTCTGTTATACTGTATTTTGTGGGTTATTCCCCAACTTCTAGGAGAGTAACAGTGGGCATTTTCAAAATGAATCCAATAGCCCCTAGCACTATTGGGACTTCTGGATCAGCTCTTATCTACTTTATATTAGTTTTATAATAGAAAATTAGACTTCTTTCACTGATTTTGTGTAAATATAATCCTACTAAAGAATACCATGTATAAAAAATGACTGAAAAGAACATTGTGACGGACGGCCTGGCACCCTGACTGGGTGCCTCCGCCAATCGCTGCTTCCTAGTAACCCGGAGTACTATAAGCACCACACCAGACACCATAAGCACCGTAGCCCTTAGCCAGAGAGTATGGTAGGTATAGCTGTGTAGCTCTTACAAGAGCTAGTGATTATAGCCAGTATAGTAATCCAAAGCAGGTATAGCTGCTATAACTGTACCCTACAATCACGAGACAAGGCTGCTTGTTGAGGGTGAAGTGAACTGATTTTAATGGGACCACACTTGGCACTCCCTCCTGGACCTGAGAGTAAACCACAGTAGAAAAATATACACAATCATATTGGCTCTCAGATCCAGGACACTCCTATGCAAACTAGGCCAATTCCTCCTCTGTACCTGGGAGATAATTGAGTCAAATACTATATTAGCTCCATTAACTCCAGACACAAAAACACACATTTTTATAAAAGCCCAAAAATACCTTTAAATAATACAAAACCCCCTCAAACATCCCCTGATATCCCCGATATGGGTGAACAACATATCCGAAAATCACCAAGATTGGTTCAGGAGTTCAGGAATTTCCTGGTAGTCATAGTTTTGGCCGACCACGCGTATAGTCCCATGCCCAAAACAGTTCCATAGAATCGCGGCTAAGTGCTGCTGGGGATCGACCGTGAACCGCAAAGTCTTCCTGCTGAGAACAGTTCCATAGAATTGCGGCTAAGTGCTGCTAAGTTAGGGTAGTCTCCGGTGCCAGGCTCTGTTCTGTCTGTCCCAGGTTGCTGTGTGGGAGTACATCACCCTTGGTCACTCCTTTGCTCCCAGCCTTGGCAAAGCCTGGGCTTAGGGGGCAGAGGCCAACGGAGCTCTGCCCTGTAGCCATCGCTTCTGCTCAAGTGTACATCCTCAAATGTACACATCTATGCAGACGACACAGTAATCTATGCAAGCAAATCCAATCTACTGCAGCTTGAGGCTGTGCTCCAAAACCAGTTTACAGAGGTAGAAAAGTGTCACAATGATCTTTGGAACAGTACCTAAATTACACACATTACACAATTCCCACCTATCCATCAAAACAAAATCAAATAGCACACTGATCGCAGTCCACTCTTTCAAATACTTGGGTTTGTTGTTAGACCACAATCTATCTTTTGGCCTCCACATAGAAAAACTTGCATATAAACTTTATACAAAACTAGGTGCCCTATAGAGAAACAAATCCTGCCTAAGTCCTCCAGTAAAGGAAAAGATTGTACAGCAAATGCTGATGCCAATCATTGATTATGGAGATGTAGTATATGCACCTGCACCGCAAACCTACCTTAATAAACTCAATACATTGTATAACTCATTCTGCTGATTTGTGCTACAATGTAATTACAGGACCCACCATTGTGACATGCTAAAAGAACTAAACTGGTTGTCGCTGGAATCCAGACGCACCCTTCATCTTTCCAGCCTTGAGCTTTTCTGGGAAGCTCCCACCCTACCTGAGCAGAATGCTCTCCCCCACTGTTCCCACCTCCTATAACCTCCGATCCAGTACCAGCACTTTATTGAGTCTACCGCAATACAAAAAGAAAGCAGCCTGATCCTCCCTTTCCAACAGAGCAACGCAATTATGGAACAACCTCCCGCACACTTTCAAATCTTCCCCAAGCCTAAAGTCCTTTAAGAGATCCCTCTCTACATACCTCAAAACAGAATGCACGTGTCATGGTTGATTATATATTTCCTACCTGTTCTATGTTAAATTTTGTATATATTGTGTATTAATATTGTTTTTGTATTTTATTGTACCCTATTGTATCAATGCAATGTTTTGTGGACCCAAGACATACTTGAAAATGAGAGAAATCTCAATGTATCTTTCCTGGTAAAATATTTTATAAATAAATAAAAGGGAGGGCAGAGGCCAACTGTTCTCTGCCCAGGTGCCAGCTCTTCTGCTGGGGGGACTGGTACATAGTCATGCCCTGTAACAAGGGGGCAGATAGGGCGCTCTGCCCTGATGCCAGATCTTCCGCTGGGATGGGGTCAATGGATGCGGTCGTCTCATCCACTACCCTCATGACCCGGTTGGGGGTTTGCTGCTGCGGGGAGGGATCATCTGCCTCTTTCCCCTGGTATTCCTGCTGGGGCTGTTGGGATCTGAGATGGCTGTCCAGCATCCCTGTAGGTCTGGTGCAGAGACTGCGGTCCCATCTGCACCATTGGGGTCATGGGTGCTGTCCCCCTGTAGTTGGGGAGAAGGGCCAGTTGTCTCCTCTCCTGGTACCTCTGGCTGCAGCTGGGGAGAGAGACCAGTTGTCTCCTCTCCCTGCATGGTACACTGCTGCTGGGGAGTAGGACCGACTGTCCCTCCTCCTGCTAACTCCAGCTGTAGTTGGGGATCTGGGCCAGCTGCCCAGCATCCCTGTAGGGCCTGTGGAGAGACTTCTGTCCCATCTCCATATGCCTGTTGGGGATAAAATCAGCCCGGGCCCTTTGTGGATGATGGATATTTGCCAACTCATACAGAGCTCTGGAAATTGGAAATGAATAGCAGAGACGTGTTCAATAACCAATTCAAATTGTATTCATACGTCAGTTATATTTATACCCCATTTTCATAGCAGGATGGGAGGGGGAAAAATGAGCATATGGGCGTGACAATGCCATTGTTTTTCACAAGTTATAAACAGCTGTTTTTAGTTATAATTCAATGTTACATAATGTATGCATATTGGATAAAACCCAGATGATTACAAATACCGAAATCTTGGACAATTAACAAGGTCATTCCAGAATCCTTATCATGTCATGTCATGTCATGTAGATATCCAAAATCATGTTCCAATAACATTTCCCGTAAATAGATAAGTTTTATTTCCGAGAATTGGAGATACAATTCCAAATTTATTCTTGGGTCAAATTAACCCTTATATGAACAGCTAGGATATTGAGCATAATGGATATTCGCATCTACAATTCCCCTCTTAGATCATATCATGATCTACCTTACGGAATATCCATGGGAGGCCTGCGGCAGAGAAACCAAAGGAGGTATATTCAGATGTGCTAATCACGTCTGCGGGACTTTCATTATTTCTTCACCTCGATTTCCCCCATTTGCTCTGTGCCGTAGGTGTTACCTTTAAGAGGAGATCGAGCTGTCAATTTTCAGCTTCTGTAATCATCGGTTGTACACATCTTTTAAGTACTGTATACAAGTTAAAAATTTCAAACAGCTGACATCTTAACCAATTTTAAACAGACTGCACATCGTGTTATCTGTAACTTGAGCCTTGGATCAAAACACGCAAAGTGTATTATTCCCAACAACGGGAATATTATTATTATAATTCACAACGTAAACACATATAATCAAAAATGGGAATAAAATCTATTTCCCCTCTTTGGACCAGGGTCTTGGATTACCAGTCCACCCAGTGAACTTGGGCCAGGTCAAAAAACCCAGTGGCAAAAACTCATAATTGAGGAAAAAAGCACATCTGGGTAAATTCTAATTGAGGGCCATGACTGTGTAAACATGTCATCCCCTCACGTTGACAGCATTAGTGACTTATAAAACCTGCACTATGTAAGTAAATAGCTGGGATTGGGAAACACTTCTTGATTAGTTTGAAAAGGCCCACTTACATATTAAATCATAAGATCATTTCTAATCAGTTTGCAATTCTAGCAATAATCCCAATCATGACCTTGCGTCCTATGCCTCCTAATCAAATCCCTATTTCGATGGTCCAGTCATATCCACACTTAATACATTGGAATCCATCCTTGGTACACTCAACATACATCAATGACACACATAGTACATCCATGCCTGAGTAAGCTAACACTTCCTCTCTCTCCGGCTAACTCTACAAAAATAAAAATAACAAAATAGTTCAATAGTCCAGCATAGTCCAGAAAAATATTATAAGTCTTTCAAGGAGTATAAAGAATCTTAGACACCATAACATAGCTAAGTGTAGCAATATGGCTGACAACAAGACAATGTCAGCTTCCGCATAGTTCTTAATTCTTCTGTTTGCTGGATGTTCACCACAATACTCTGTGCAACACCCCAATTGTTGAAAGGGTAATACAGAAATAACGGCATTAGACAGCACTGCATCTTCAGGACTTTCCAAGTTACATAGAAACATAGAAACATAGAATGTGACGGCCGATAAGAACCATTCGGCCCATCTAGTCTGCCCAATTTTCTAAATACTTTCATTAGTCCCTAGTCTTATCTTATAGTTAGGATAGCCTTATGCCTATCCCACGCATGCTTAAACTCCTTTACTGTGTTAACCTCTACCACTTCAGCTGGAAGGCTATTCCATGCATCCACTACCCTCTCAGTAAAGTAATACTTCCTGATATTATTTTTAAACCTTTGTCCCTCTAATTTAAGACTATGTCCTCTTGTTGTGGTAGTTTTTCTTCTTTTAAATATAGTCTCCTCCTTTACTGTGTTGATTCCCTTTATATATTTAAATGTTTCTATCATATCCCCCCTGTCTCGTCTTTCCTCCAAGCTATACATGTTAAGATCCTTTAACCTTTCCTGGTATGTTTTATCCCGCAATCCATGAACCAGTTTAGTAGCCCTTCTCTGAACCCTCTCTAAGGTATCAATATCCTTCTAAAGATACGGTCTCCAGTACTGTGTACAATACTCCAAGTGAGGTCTCACCAGTGTTCTGTACAATGGCATGAGCACTTCCCTCTTTCTACTGCTAATACCTCTAAATAAGTTAGTTTATGTCCTCATAAGTAAGCATCTCAGTTTCTTCAGCCAGCATGGATTTTGACCAAACAGATTTAATTGCAAAAAAGGTAGGTAGGCAGGTAGGTCAGCCAGAGAGATTGGTGTAAGCATCTCAGTTTCTCAGTTGGTGTAACTCACAGGACCAGTCTGTAAGGTCCCCCTGTAATTGGGAAGAGGGACCAGCTGGCTCCTCTACTGGTGTATCAGGCTGTCGCTGGGGAGATGGACTGGTTGCCTCCTCTCCCTGTTATGTAAACTGCCGCTGGGGAGAAGGACCGACTGTCCCTACTCCCGGTAATTCCGTCTGTAGTTGGGGATCTGGGCCAGCTGGGCCCATCTCCACCTGCCGACTGGGGGTCTTCCCAGGACCAGTGTATGAGGTCCTCTACTTCTAGAGCTGGTAGTGAGACAGGGGGTACCTACGCCAGGTCTCCCCAGCTGTGGTAGGTCTGGGTCCGCCACCCAGCACTCCTGCTTGGCCTGCAGGGTATATTGGGGTCGAATAGAGCTGAGCAGGTGTTGGTAATGCTGCTCCAGCTCCCACTTTATGGTGGCCAGATGGATCAGGTCTGGTCCCAGGTCATCAACTCTAGCAAGACCCAGCAGGGCTTTCCTGGTGCTCTGGATTTCCCAGAGCCGAAATTCTGCCGAGCTGCCAAAGTCAATGTCTTTCTCAAAGGCCTCCCACAATAAGCCTGGGCCATCATATTCCTCTCCCTCTGGCATACTGTCATCAGTCAACCAGTGGCCGCTACGGCTGGCATCCCATTTTAGTGCCCGGTACACCTCGTCCAGCCACAACTCCCTCCGGGTTAGGTGCCACAGTTTCTCCACCCACTCATCCAGGGGTTGCTCTACCAGGAGAGGCAGCCATAGGGCCAGGTGTACCTGTAGCCACTACTCCTCGCTGGGGAGACTCTCACCACGCCGATGCTGTACATCCTATAGGGGCTTGTGCCAAAGCTTCGTCCTAGTGGCATCTCTGTAGTCCAGCATGTGTTCCTCTGACACAGGCCCATCCTGTAGGGCTAAATAGTTCAGCAACCTCCAGTGAAACTCCTCCTCATATGCGAACGCTGTCCGCGGACTAGCTGGTTCCATACCGCTGTACGAATACTAGCGTTGCCCTCACTTATAATGCACACGGCTGGTGTCTCCAGGATGCTTCTCCTTGTACTAGGAAGCCATCCCACTGCTGCCACCAGATGTGAAGGACCGTCTGGCACCCCAACTGGGTGCCTCCACCAATCGCTGCTTCCTAGTAACCTGGAGTACCATAAGCACCACACCGGACACCATAAGCACCGTAGCCCTTAGCCGCCGCAGCTTGGATGGGGTCTTGCTGTCCTCCACCCACCCTGGACCTAAGACAAGGATCCAGCTTCCAGTGGGTGGACCTCTCCTCCTCCAGAGAGTATAGCAGGTATAGCTGTGTAGCTCTTACAACAGCTAGTGAATATAGCCAGTATAGTAATCCGAAGCAGGTATAGCCGGAATAGCTGTACCCTACTATCACGAGACAAGGCTGCTTGTTAAGGGTGAAGTGAACTGACTTTAATGGGACCACACTTGGCCTTTTATGACAGTCCCAATGCAAGAGGGAACTCCCTCCTGGACTCGAGAGTAGACCACAGTAGAAACAAATACACAATCATATTGGCTCTCAGATCCACAACACTCCTATACAAACTAGGTCAATCCCTCCACTGTACCTGGGAGATAATTGAGTCAAGAACTGTATTAACTCAATTAACTCCAGACACAAAAACACACATTTTTATAAAACCCCCAAAATACCTTTAAATAATAAAAACAAAACCCCCTCAAACATCCCCTGAACAACATATCTAAAAATCACCCAGATCGGTTCAGGGATTCAGGAATTTCCTAGTTTTAACAGACCACGCGTATAGTCATATGCCCAAAACAGTTCCATAGAATTGCGGCTAAGTGCCGTTGGGGATCGACCGTTAACCGCAAAGTCTTCCTACTGAAAACAGTTCCAGAGAAACGCGGCTAAGTGCTGTTGGTGAACCGACCGGGAACCGCAAAGTTTTCATGCCGAAAATAGTTCCAGGGCATTCGCAGCTAAGTCCCCCTGAAGTCTATTCGCGGTTTTGGTCCATGCAAACTGCTGTCAGTGAGCTAGCGCTCAGTTCTATGGAAAGTGCCAAACCAGGGGGGATAAAATATGGGTCTTTACAGTCGTTGACCCTACCCATAGTCTTTTGGCAGGAGGCTGGTAAGCAGGCCCCTACAAAAGCCTGTGGCGAGGTTCTGTTCACCACATATCTTTGTGTTGTTTAAATGTTAACTTGCTTGATCAGGCGTACTAAAGATGTGATAGACTCAAAACATTGCCAAGTCCCTTATGCTGGTTATAATAAAGATATATTAAAATGTATATAGGGTAATAGAAATCTTGTACATATTAACAGCTGATATATAAATCGGGCCCTGACCTCTGCACCTTGAGGCATTCCCTTGTGGATTATGCTGTGGATATAAAAAAAGGGTGTAACGTCTGCTAATTTTGTGATGGACCCCACCTGGACCCCACCTTGGTGACATCATCAATGCTTGGTTACATCATGCTGAAAGATACTGTTCTACATAAGCAATGACTCCCAGGCTTCCAGTACTGACATGCTCTAAGACTCAGAGGGGCCAAATAGCAAAGGCATTCTATGTTTCAAATGTATGATTTGTCATCTTTGATGTAAATCTCAAGTTGTGTAGTTACACTGAATGCCTGAGGAAGGAAGCTTGCAGAGGCAGCTCAGGCATGCAATGGGGTTGCTGAGCTCAACAGTATTCCAATGCTTAATACATATATACTTAAAATATCCTTGGTTTACGCTTGTATTTATTTTGAAATAGTGTGCATCTTATTTTTAGTAATCTTCACATTTCCCCTGTTTCCAGTATTAATGTGAGAGGACACAAGTCTGCAACTATTGTACTCAGAGGTATTGATTCGAGTACAGAGATTCTTACGTAAGGAATGCGCTTTTACAGAGGACAACAATTAAAATATGCATGTTTCACTGATTCCCTTAAGGAATAGGGCACTTTTTTTGCATTGCAAAAATGTCCACAGAGAATACCACCATGGAAGCGTGAGGCTGTGTTTTTTAGCTCTTCATACAGTGCTGTGAAATAGTGTTATGAACATTCAAAGCAGTTAGGAAATCTAGATTTCGATATATTGAGAGACCATAACAGATCTCCAAGAAGGCAAATTGGATATTTATTTTTTTAGGATAGCTCATGAGGCTAAGAGGGTAGTGCTCAGTGATCTGATCACTTTCTTATAAGATCTGCCAATTTTCTAGTAAACTCTTCCCATTTCTAATAAAATTGAATTCAATCTGCATATTTCTTATAATAAGAATTCTTGAGCTTTGCCCATCTGTTCTCCACCCTTCTGTTAGAATGCAACATGAAGGATGTGTTTACAAATAACCATTTAAACTCCATGTACCATAAACATCTTATTCCGTAGCCCTGAATTCAGCCACTCACAGCTGAAACCTGAATAAAATTAACATAATCCTAGGTATAATTCCCTTTAAACACTAAATACCCCAAAACAAAATCTAGCTCAACTCAAACCCTAAACATAATAATCCTACGCACTCTCTGTACCTGGCTACTAAATTAAACCCAAATCTAACCCTAACTCAAAAATCCTAAACAGCCCTTATACTACAATTTTAACCCCTTTAACACCTTAACCCCTTAAAACCGGAGGGCGTACTATTACGCCCTATTCTAATCGTCTCTAAACGCCCTCCAATTTTTTCTTACTTACCCGGTCAGTGGATCCTGCCTCCTCCGGCCCCCCTGGGCCATGTGAGAGTGAGGTCCTTGCGAGGACCTCACAATCACATCGGGTTAGCTGGCTGCTGCATTGCCAGCAGGGGGACTGCCTGTAATGACAGTTAGTCCCCCTGGTGGCTGGAAATCAAATAATATAAAGTTAAAATCAGTGTAAAAAAAAAAAATTATGTACTTAGATCATATATATATATTGTTATATATATATTGTTATATATATATATGATCTAAGTATATATATATAAACACATATACATACACACACATACACACTGTCAAGGTGTATTTTACTATTAATATATATATATATATATATATATATATAATTATATATATATATATATTTGTGACGAAGTGCCCTTCGCCACTTGTGCCTGGAGAGGACTGCTTGCCCGCCTCTTGCCCTGTGACTATGGCCCCTGGGTTGTATTGCCCTTTAAAGACATGATTTGGGCATAATGGATTTGTGTTGTGCTGCTGCTGGCCCTTTAAGAACCATCTGGGGACATACTGTGGAGTTACTGGGTGACCACCATTTCCTGTATCAGAAGCACATGGTGAGAACAATGGATGGCGGCCATTTTAACTCACAGACACTGTGTGGACTTTTCAACACGGTGCCATCTCGCCAGTATTTGTTGCACAGAGACATCGTGCGGTGGTTTTGACTATACAGCAGGGGACACATTATACAGTGATTGTTTTTTATTTAGCCTGTATATGTTCTGCAGAATCTGCATTAAACTGTATTTTCCAAAGTACTGAACGGATCTGGGTGAATTTTTGATATGTGGTTCACCCAGATCCCCCAGTTCCAAGGATATACTTTTTATGGGGTTATTGCATGTTTTGGGGTCCCTGTGTGTTTTATAAAATTGTAATGTTTCTGGCCAGCAGATGATTGAGCTTTGTGTATTGTAGAAACTCAATTATCTAGCCTGGCCCAGAGGAGGAGTTTTGTGTTGCATAAATTGTGAGTTCTGTGTGCCAGTAAATCAGTCTTGTTCCAGCATTAAGCCTTGGCTCATGTTTGGGGGAAGGGATACCTACACTCTGGGGATTGCTATATTCACTATACTCCCCAGGGTATGATCACTAAGTTCTGCTAAGAGCTTGTTCCTGCTCTCTGGGGAAAGAGAGGTTCACCCACTGGAAGCTGGATCCTGGCCTTGGGTCCAGGGTGGGTGGAGACAGCAGAGACCCCAGCGCAGTTGCATCGCTGGAAGTTGGGTCTGCATTGCTGATGGTGTCGGTTGGAGTGCTTGGAGTCCTCGGCAAGCGCTAGGAGCATCGATTGGCGGAGGTACTCAGTCGGAGTGCCAGCGTTCCGTTACAATATTAATATCAAATTACACGTAGACTGATACTGATTAAATATATATATATATATATATATATATATATATATATATATATAATTATTGTTATATATATTTATATATAATATTAAAAAAATGTAAATACGTTAAAAAAATAAAATTCAAAAAATAATTAAAAATAAATTATTAAAAAATATATAGATGTGTGTTATTTTGTTCTAACTGTATTGTGATATTAATATATATATAATATATATTTATATCAAAATACACATAGAACGAAATAATATATATCTATATACATAAATATATACGTATATATCACTATATATATACCTATATATAAATAAAAATATTTAAAGACAATTATATATATATATATATATACATTCATATATATACACATACGTATATATATACATATATTAATTCTACATATATATTTATGTAATATTTTTACATAATTAGGTATTTTAATTCATTACAATTAGCGGGACCTGCCTGACAACCCCTGCTGAAAGTATAGGGAATTTAATTTGCTAGCACTATATTTAACCCTATAACTTTCCAAGACACCATAAAACCTGTACATGGGGATACCTTTTTACTTGGGAGACTTCGCTGAACAGAAATATTAGTGTTTCAAAACAGTAAACTGTATTACAACGATGATATCGCCAGTAAAAGTGAAGTTTTTTGCATTTTTCACACACAAACAGCACTTACACGGACGATATTATTGCTGTGATACTTTTTACTGTTTTGAAACACAAATATTTGTGTTCAGCGAAGTCTCCCGAGTACAACAGTAACCCTCATGTACAGGTTTTATGGTGTGTTCAAAAGTTACAGCGTCAAATATAAGGCTTGTGTTTCATTTTTTTCACATTAAAATTCGCCAGATTGGTTACGTTGCCTTTGAGACCCTATGGTAGCCCCAGAATGAAAATTACCCCTATGATGGCATACCATTTGCAATAGTAGACAACCCAAGGTATTGCAAATGGGGTATGTCCAGTCTTTTTTAGTAGCCACTTAGTCACAAACACTGGCCAAAATTGGCGTTTTTTGCATTTTTAACACACAAACAAATATTAATGCTAATTCATAGTTACATAGTTACATAGTTACATAGGTGAAAAGAGACTTGCGTCCATCAAGTTCAGCCTTCCTCACAAATGTTGTTGCTGTTGATCCAAAAGAAGGCAAAAAACCTGGTCTGAAGCGCTTCCAATTTTGCCACAAACTAGGAAAAAATTCCTTCTTGACCCCAAAATAGCAGTCAGATGTCTCCTTGGATCAAGCAGCTATTAACCCACTAATTAGAAATTATATCCCTGTATGTTATGTTTTTGTAAGTATTTATCCAATTTCAGTTTAAACATCTGTATGGACTCTGACAAAACCACCTCTTCAGGCAGAGAATTCCATATCCTTATTGTTCTTACTGTAAAAAAACCTTTTCTTTGCCTTAGATGAAATCTCCTTTCTTCCAGCCTAAATGTGTGACCTTGTGTCCTATGTATAGCCCTGTTTATGAATAGATGTCCAGATGTGTCAGTGTTTGTATCTGTAGAAGTGTCATTATGTGTATCTGAATGTGTGTCATTCTGTGTGTCTGTGTATTAGCATGTGTGTCCATGTATGTATCTTTATGTGTTAAATGGAGGGGTGGCGAGGGAGGGGCCAGAGGAGATGCATTGGGGGCCCCAGGGCACTTTTCGCACAGGGGGAAGATTAGTGCAAATGAAGGGGAAACGTCATGAATAGGATTGTCAATAATAATAGAATAATGAAAGCTGTTATGGGATAGTACTATAAATTAGATCTTTACTACCGATATGACAAGCACAGAAGGAATTGATATGGGTGGATGAAGGAAACAATATGAAGGGTAGTATAGGGGTGTTGATTAGGACAAACAAACTTACACTAAGAAAGTAGAACACAAATATTGACCTAAATCCATCAGAGAGAGAGAGAGAGTGAGAGAAATGGGGACTGAAAATTGGGGGATGTCCTGCAAGTGGAAGATAAAGAGAGAACTAAATTGATAAAATGAATACAGAGGATAGGGAGACATTTATAGACAAATAATTTACATTATCTTTACAAACCCATGGTTTAGATTGGGGAGCTAAGCAACAGAAAGCTTTGTGCCTACATAAAAGATTATGTTGGGTTGCAGCTGGAGACATACAGGTTAGATGTCGATAATATGTGGTAAGTCCTAGGTCATTCAAGGAAACATGCAATATTTGGGGTTTGATTACAATTAAGTTACTATCAATAATAACTAGTATCTATATAGAGCCTTTCTCCCAGTGAGACTCATTGCACTTTTCAGGACACAATCTCAGAATTAACCGAATCAGAACTGAATAATAACCATCATAGATATTATTATTGCCCTTTTGATGGTACTCATTTGACCTTGGAAATGATGAAGGGCTTAGTTGATCCAGGTGGGATTGGACCTGTGATCTGGTGTTTTTTTAACAGGCTCTGTAGCCAGGGAATTTATAAACTGGAAATATAATTTTGTATAATAAATATTAAAGTTTTTGGTTACTTGATAGTCCCAACTACCTTTATTCATACATTTATCCTGGCTATTTATATATATCTTTTTAGTTATATGTTATTTTTTATTACATTTTATTCTGATTCTAATATCACCTCTACAAGTTCCTGGCAATCAAAGAAATCCTAGGTGGGGATTATTCCACCAGAGCTGGCATCAAAGAGCAGTTGGTCTGCTCTGTACTTGTAAGTACGTTTTTTATTCTTCTCTACGATATACAGTTATACAGAGGGCACTATCTGGCTGTTTCTGCTTTCTTTGAGTTTTGGATACCCTGACGAACCCACCATACATCCCCTAAGCGGGGATCATACCGCTGTGTGCGCTTTACCCTAGAGCTGAACAGAAGCCCTGAAAATTGTGAGTTCGTTATCATTATTTGAATTTTACTTCATTTGAACCATACATTCTGCACCATCGTTTGTTCTCTCTTTTTCTTTTTTTTTTATATATTACCCGAAGAACGCGTTCCTGTATCCTAGGACCACAGAGAGGACACTTTTTAGGTTGGACTTTTTATCTTCAATAATTATTATTATTATTGGGATTGGACATTGTCTATCTTGGCGCAGCCCTCCTTTTATATTTTGATTTATAAACTGAGCTTTCTCACCAGACTAACTATTTCTTAAAGGAACACTATACGGTCAGGAACACAAACTTTTATCCCTTACCCTATAGTGTTAAACCAACTATTTAGCACCCTATTGCCCCCTTAAATATAGTAATAACTTACCTTATTTCCGCACTGGTCCGGAAAACATTGGATTGGCTGAGATTGTCAATTCTGATGATCTCAGCAAAGAAGGTGAGCAAGGGGGGGCAGAGCCAAATGCCACCCTAGCCAATCAGCATCTCCTCATCATTCTATTATTATTAAATTAAGGCATCTATATGAGGAAAGTTTAGAGTCTCCATGAAGAGCACTGTGTCCCAGGAAGCACACCTATTGGCCATCTGAGGGGTGGCCACTAGAGGTGTGTCTAGACTGTAATGTAAACACTGCCTTTACTCTGAAAAAAGCCTGCAAGGTATGACTATACTCACGAGAACAACTACATTAAGATATAGTTGTTCTGGTGACTATAGTGTCCATTTAAACATTAAACACCTTAAACCAGTTTTAATATATTTTTTGTAACACTACAATGAGTTATGTTAAGTTCCCTTTAATAAAATATTTTGGGAAATCAAATTAACCAATTTAGAACATTCATGTCATGTTAACATTGAACTGATGCATTTTGACAAGTGCATATGCTGAAATATGAGCATCAAAGATAAAATTGTACATTTTGTTAAATTACATAAATTGGAGACATTAAATAATACAAATCTGAAGAAATATGCTGCATGACCTAGTTTTGAAACAATTTCAAACATAAATGTCAGACATTTAATCTCACTAAATTGAACAATTTAGCAAGATCTATGTTAGTGGGCTAATCATATAGAAGACCACAGACAAGGATCAGACAAAGTTATCTTGTGACAGAGTGCATTTGATAAATGAATATAGCTATGTTATACTTTTAAACTGATATTGACTCATTCAGTCTTTAGGGTATGTTTAATCAAAAGGATTATTAAAAGAATTGGCCAACTATAGTAAACCTATAATAACGTGATAAAATAACAGGGTTGGTCGAGGGTGTATCCAGTGGTGTATCCTGGTTTTGTGCTGCCCTAGGCAGGACAAAACTCAGGCACCCCCACCCCCCGCGCCACCCCCACCCAACCCTTCCCCCCGCCCCACCTTCTAAATACACACACACACACACACAGTCAGACACATACACACACACACACAGTCAGACACATACACACACACACACACACACACAGTCAAGACACATACACACAC
>OW240914.1:205050028-205066814 GCA_933207985.1 Pelobates cultripes
ATGGAAAATGGAAGAAAAAGCACTCAGGAAGGAATGTCCCAACAAAACATTCAGTGTACACTGCTAATAATAACTTTCTACACTAATGTACTTGGTATTAGGCATATTTGTTTTTAACAAACTCCAACATCTAAAATGTTATTTTAAAAGTATGTCAAGCAAACCAAAACAATCTTGACATGTAAGGCACTACTTACATACTTTACAATGTAGTATAAAACATGACAACTATAGTACACAAAAGTAACAAAACCCTACTCTTTTTAGCAGATCAACAAAACAGAGGCATTTCTTTTCCAACATAAATGCAATGTTTCTACCCACACAAAGGCCTTTTTTTCCGGCTAACACCCAAGTGTACATAAGTTTCTAATAATGACTAATCAATTACACACCAACTAAACAAAGAGCATATTAAAAAATTAGTAATCAATTATAATAACAATCAATTAAGACAATACTTTTAATCAAACACACCGACATCCTGCATATGAGAAACAAAATAAAACTCAAATAAACTAGAAAATTATATAAGAAATATACCTAATGGGCTCAGGTGAAGGGATCATAATAATCAAGCTATTAAAGCTGATGAATACCCCAGGAAATATTTTATCATATAGGGAAGGAAGAAAGCAATTAGTAATGTAGTCATGCTGCCTCATCTCAGGAACTCTCCTACAAAAGCTGCTGAGGGACAAGAAAGAGTCAAAGGCACAACCAGCGCATTTTATCCCTGTAAAGGATCACCTAGCACCCCGACTGGGTACCTCCGTTGATGGATGCTCCTAGCGCTTCTTGAGGATTCCAAGCACTCTAGCCGACACTCCCACTGCTCTGGCGGTACCTGCAGGGTATAGGGTGACTGATTGGAGCTGATCAGGTGCTGGTAATCATGCTCCAGTTCCCATTCCTGGACAGCCAATTCAATCAGGTCTGGCCTTAGGTCTTCAGCCATAGGGAGATCCAGCATGGCCTCTCTGTAGTAAAATATGTCCCAAAGCCGTGACTCTGCCGCACTCCCGAATTCCGGTTCTGCAAAGGCCCCCCATAATAAACCAGGGCCATTGTAATCCTTGCCCTCTGGTTTGTAAAATGTGGCCAGTCCGGCAACACACTGAACCGTGTACCAACGTAGCGCTTGGTACGCATCATCGAGACCCAGTTCCCTCCATGCCAGTGAATCAGGCTGGGTCACCAACTCCTCCCTGGGCTGGTCTCCCAGCATAGTCTTTCATAGGGCCACTCGGGCTTGTAGTTGCTATTCCTTGCTGGGGAGACACTCACCCCGCCAACACTGGACACCCTCTAGGGTTTCTTCCCACATCTCCTGTCTCTGTATGCCAACCTGGTTGCCTATGCTATAGGCTTATCCAGTGGGGCCAAGATTCTCTGTAACCTCTGGTTAAACTCATCTTCCACCTCAAGCGCTGTCCAGGGACTCGCTGGCTCTATACCGTTCCATAATAATTCTGGTGTCTCCGGGGTGCTGTTCCTCTCACACCAGGACGCCATCCCGCCGCTTGCTACCAATGTAATGGATCACCTGGCACCACGACTGGGTACCTCCGTTGATGGATGCTCCTAGTGCTTCTTGAGGATTCCAAGCACTCTAGCTGACACCACAACCACCGCAGGCCGAACCTCTCTTCCTTCAGAGCGAAGCAGGAACGAGCTTTTAAAAGAGCTAAGGAGTGATTATAGCAACGGAATATGCAGAGCATAGCAATCCCTTGTAGCAGATTCCCCCCAATAAGAGACAGGACTCCAAATTGAGGATGAAGTAGAACTGTCTAAAACTTTATTTTACTTGGGACTAGCCCATATGGTACTAGCCCTCCGGATCGGTGGGTTGCTGAGTGGGCAGAGACCAGCGCTACTCTGCCCTGGTGCCAGCGCTACCACGGGAGTAGCCCAGCTGAGGAGAAGGGTGTTGCTGCTGGAGGGGAAGACAGGCTGTCTCTCCTTTGGCTAAACAGCCCTGCTGCTGGGGGACAGGACCGACTGTCCCTACCCCCTGTGGTTTGGGCACAGAGACCATGGTCCCATCTGCATCGGTGTGTGGCTTATCATCCCCCCTTGGTGGGCTAGGCTGCTGCTGGGGAGGGGGAACGAGGCTCTCCCCTCCCGATCGAATACTCTGCCGCTGGGGAGCAGGACCGACTGTCCATACTCACTGTAGCTTGGGCTCAGAGATTACTGTCCCATCTGCGCCGGTGAGGAGCTTAGTGTCTCCCCTTGGTGGGCTATGCTGCCGCTGGGGAGAAGGGGTAACAGGCTCCTCTTCCTGCAACACTCTCCCTTTTGTAGGGGGCGATCGACTGTCTCCCCTTCCAATAAAGTGTCCTGCTGTTGGGAAGGGGGATCAGCCATCTCCCCTTCCTGTAAGACATTCTGCCGCTGGGGAATGGGACTGCCTGTCCCTTCTCCCAATAACACCCTTGGTTTCTGGAGATGGAGGACGACACTCTCCTCTCCCGGTACTATACTTGACCGTTGGGGAGAGAGACTGACTGTCTCTTCTCCCTGAAACACTTCTCCTCGCTGGGGAGGGAGACAAACTGTCTCCTCTCCCAATACACTGTCCTGCGGGGAAGGAAGACCGACCGTCTCCTTCCACTATCACATTCAGCCGCTGGGGAGTGAGACCGGTTGTCTCCCCTCCCTGTAAGGCACTCTGCTGCTGGGGAGAGAGACCGCCTGTCTCTTCTCCCAACATCACACTTGGCTTCTGGAGATGGAGGAAGACACTCTCCTCTCCCTGGGTTGCACGCTGTGGAGAGGGACCGACTGTCCCCACTCCTAACATATCCATCTGTGGTTGGCGATCTGGGCTGGCTGCCTTGTAGGGCCAGTGGAGAGACCTCAGTCCCCGCTCCACCTGCCAGCTGGGGGTCTTCCCAGGACCAATCAATAAGGTCTCTCATCTCTGGGGCTGGTTGGGAAGTAGGTGGTACAGAACCTAGGTCTCCGGATGACGGGTTTAGTTGCTGGGGAGGAGGGACGAAACTTAACGCTCCTGATGGTGTACAGTCCATAAGCCCCATCATGTCAGAGACAAGCGGTGTCACTTGGTCATATAGGCAAGCATAATCCTGTTCGATCTCCCACTGCACTGGCGGTACCTGCAGGGTATAGGGTGACTGACTGGAGCTGATCAGGTGCTGGTAATCCTGCTCCAGTTCCCATTCCTGGACAGCCAATTCAATCAGGTCTGGCCTTAGGTCTTCAGCCATAGGGAGATCCAGCATGGCCTCTCTGTAGTAAAATATGTCCCAAAGCCGTGACTCTGCCGCACTCCCGAATTCCGGTTCTGCAAAGGCCCCCCATAATAAACCAGGGCCATTGTAATCTTTGCCCTCTGGTTTGTAAAATGTGGCCAGTCCGGGAACACACTGAACCGCGTACCAATGTAGCGCTTGGTACGCATCATCGAGACCCAGTTCCCTCCATGCTAGTGAATCAAGCTGGATCACCAACTCCTCCCTGGGCTGGTCTCCCATCATAGTCTTTCGTAGGGCAACTTGGGCTTGCAGTCGCTGTTCCTTGCTGGGGAGATGCTCACCCCGCCAACGCTGGACACCCTCTAGGGTTTTTTCCCCCATCTCCTGTCTCTGCATGCCAACCTGGTTGCCTCTGCTATAGGCTTATCCAGTGGGGCCAAGATGCTCTGTAACCTCTGGTTAAACTCATCTTCCACCTTGAGCACTGTCCAGGGACTCGCTGTTCAGGATACCGCTCCATAATAATTCCGGTGTCTCCAGGGTGCTGTTCCTCTCACACCAGGACGCTATCCCGCCGCTTGCCACCAATGTAACGGATCACCTGGCACCCCAACTGGGTACCTCCGTTGATGGATGCTCCTAGCGCTTCTTGAGGATTCCAAGCACTCTAGCTGACACCACAACCACCGCAGGCCAAACCTCTCTTCCTTCACAGCGAAGCAGCAACGAGCTCTTAAAAGATCTTAGGTGTGATTATAGCAAGGGAATATGCAGAGAATAGCAATCCCTTGTAGCAGATTCCCCCAAGAGACAAGAGACAGGACTCCAAATTGAAGATGAAGTAGAACTGTCTAAAACTTTATTTTACTTGGGTTTAGCCCATATGGTCATTACATTAACATTGCTGTGAAAAGTCAATAAAATTACAAACAGTCAAATCATAGCAGGCAACATACAGTGACTTATTATAACATAATTACATATTTATAAATGGTTGGAGAAGACCATAATTAACACAAAATGTCTCTCCTGCATGCAGAATTAGCGATATGCAAATCTACCCAAATATGCAAATTACCAGTCTTGCTATTCAGCTAGTTGCTGCCAACAGAGGGCACTACATAAGCTCCATAGCCAAATCCATCTAGTTGGTAGCAATCCTCAGCAGTACAGGAGAGCAGGCAATACATCCCAGGGGCCATAGTCACATGGAAGGAGGCTTGCAATCAGTCTTCTCCAATGCCCAGTGACGTGGCTTCCTTACGCTACTTAGAGGAACCGCCAAATTCAAAGTGCTTGATTATTTTGAAGCTTCCTGATCAATCAGACCGGCTACAAACAAGCTCTCTATTTCTACAAATTATGAGTACCGAACCTGGATTGTTGTAACTGATCTCCATTCTCCTTCCAATTTACTCAGATTATCTTTGGATACTCTCTGCTTTGTAAAGCTCATCATCATAAACGCAAGTTATATTGTTGGATGATTACCTTTCCATTGGCACTTCAGTTTTCACTGTGTGTCTTCCTACTGAGATTAATTGGAAGTTATAATTGTATTTACTACATGAACTTATTCACATGGATTCGTCTTATGAACTTCCCATATAAAAATAAGTCACTAAATTTATACTCGAGTTCCTTAAAGCTACAGGAACTCTCTCATCAAACTATCTCCATATTGTGTTCCTTAAAGCTACAGGAACTCTCTCATCAAATTACATCTATATTGTATTCCTTAAAGCTACAGGAACTCTTCTCATCAAACTATCTTCATATTGTTCCCTTAAAGCTTCAGGAACTATTCTCTTCAAACTTTCTACAGATCGTGTTCCTTAAGGCTACAGATACCCTTCTGATCGAACTCAAATTATCTTCATATTGTGTTCTTCACAGTAGTGGGACTGTTCTCATCAATCCACTATTAAATAAACCTTATTTAAGAATTATTCTATCTCTCCTAATTATTCTATTAAAACCTAAGGGTTCTCCTAATTATAATTCTACAGTTGAGTTCCACTCCAAAATCATAGGAAGTATTACACTGTGATACAACAGAGTATTTGAGTGTTTTTTTTTATCTTTTGGCAGCTTTTATAGGAGAGTACCTGACATACGGGCTATGTCCCTCCCATGGATGGTGCCTGGCTCAACTACTAATTGATTTTATCAGGGGGGCATTCATTATTATTGTTATTATTAATATGATATTTATAGAGCGCCGTCAAATTCCACAGTGCTTTACAATGGGTGGACGAACAGAGTTGTAGTTGTAACCAGACAAGTTGGACACACAGGAACAGAGGGGTTGAGGGCCCTGCTCAATGAGCTTACATGCTAGAGGGAGTGGGGTAAAATGACACAAAGAGGTAAGGATAGTATTAGACTAGTGACAGTTGCAGAAGAGGAATCAATCAGGAGCTATTAACAGTTTAATTGATACGCTTTTATGAAGAAGTGTGTTTTTAACAATTTTTTGAAGGAGTGGAGACTGGGTGAGCATCTAACGGAGGAGGGAAGCGAGTTCCACAGGAACGGTGCAGCCCTCGAGAAATCTTGAAGGCGAGCATCAGAGGTGGGAGTACGGACAGAAGATAGACCTAAGTCTTCAGCAGATCGTAAGGGCCTAGACGGGACATACTTGTGTATAAGGGAGGATAGATAGGTGGGAGCAGCATTATGTAGAGATTTGAAAGCAAGAACCAGAATTTTAAATTGAGCTCTGTATTTTATAGGAAGCCAATGTAGGGACTGACAGAAGGGTGAAGCATGGGGGGTGCGGGCAGACAGGAAGATGAGTCTCGCTGCCGCATTCATTATGGACTGTAACGGCGCAAGTTGGGAGTACGTACGACCACTGAGAAGCGGATTACAGTATTCAAGGCGAGAAAGGACAGTGGAATGGACCTTAGTCGCATCTGGCGTTAAGTAGGGGCGGATGCACGCAATGTTTTTGAGATGGAAATGACAGGATTTGGCGATAGATTGAACATGAGACTTGAAGGAGAGGTCGGAGTCAAAGAGAACACCTAGGCAGCGAGCTTTAATAGCTTGATGACTAGAATCCCTTCACCTGAGCCAATTAGATATATTTCTTATACATTTTTTAGATTATTAGGGTTTCTGATATGCTGCATTGTAATGTGTTTGATTACATGTATTGTGAAAATCTACTTTTATTATAATTGATTACTAATGTTTTAATATGCACTTTATTTAATAGGCGTATAACTGATTACCATTTATAAGGAACGTATGTACACTTCAGTGTTAGCTTGATGAAGGCCTCTGTGTGGGCAGAAAAGTTGCATTTCTTGCCTACTTCAAATAAAGCTGCATCAGCTGTTTCAACTCATTAAAGTGGTCTGGGTGCAGTGTCCCTATTGTACTTGGTGCTACAATGTAAAACATTGCCATTCCAGAGAAACTACCAGTTACAGAGAAACGTGGTTAGTTTTGATCCGACACCAGTAAATTAATCTGATTAATGTAAATGTATAACTTGAGCGTCTTATTCTTAGATGACTACAAAGTTTACTTTTTCAATAAATTGCAGCAAAAACACTTTTTATATTCTAAACAAAAAATCTGTAATTTAAATAATGTTATTATATTCAAGATTTTGAAGCTGGCTTATCATAAAATAATTATACATTACTTCAGGCATCATAAGAGGACCCAGATATAAATTTTCCCTTACATAACTTGTCTTGTGTTATTCATATTCCCAACATGCATCTTAATAATTCCTGAATGGATGCTCATTTTGCATTTTTGAATCTTGTTTTTTTTACCAGTAAGGATGCTCGAGGGTGCTGTGCATTTAGATCTTCAAGTATAGAACGTCAGTACAGTCACACAGATAATACTAATTATTAATAATATTAATAAATACTGTATTGTGACAATACTAAGAATAATTATATTTAGGAAGTAAATGTGTCTTGATTTCTTTGTCCTTCTTTATAGTGTATCCCACTGCAAATTAAAAAAACTGATGAACATATAACAATCATTTGTAATGAAATGACAGGAATGACAGGAATATAGAAAAATTGCGAGAACAATAAAAAATAAATAGGATCATGAACTCATTATGGTAACTGTGGAAAGGGTAAGAAGGAACTGTCATGGAACACATACAATGCAGGAAATTAAACTATAATTCTACTAAAGATTACTCTCCACAGCTCAGAAATATCAAATAGTTCTATGAGGATTTAGTTCATAAGAAGGAACAATTTATTTCTATAAGGTGGGATTTTATATTTTTAAATATACTCTGATATAGAAGATAACAGCACATATCTAAAATCATTGAATGGTACATTTAGTCAGATGGGACTAGAAAAAGAGATTTAAACAGAAATTAATTGGCATCAATACAAGTTTTCTTTCTCCACATCATGCTGTCTCCCCACCAAAAGTGAATGCATTGTTTTCATATTTCTCCTGGTCAGGGGCATACCTGAGCAGTTGGCACCCGGGGCGGATCCTATATTTTCCCCTCTCCCCCCAGCTTAAAAATGTAAAAAACACCCACAAATTATTTTTATGTATTTAGCACCAAGCAGTGTTTGTATTTTTTTTACGTGAGTGAACGTACGGGTGTGTTTGCACGTATTGGCATGCGTATTGGATGCAGGGTTGTATTTGTGTGTAGTGTAGGCGAAATGCTGAGATGTATGCATATATACACATATACTCACATATACACACACTGGCACACATACACAGACACATAGGTACACACATGCAGTCACATAGAAACACAGTCATACACAGATACACAAAAACACTGACACACACACATACAGACACACATACAGATAGACACACACATACAGACACAATGAAACAAACACAGACACACAAACAGATACACATACACACATTGACACATACAGATATACATATACCAACACACATACAGATACATAGACATACAGATACACAGACACTCATGTATATGTGTGTTACTGTGTGTGTTTGTATAGTGTATGTAGTGTGTTTGCATAGTGAATGCAGTGTGTGTGCTTGTATAGTGGGTAATTGTGTGAAGGAGGCGGTGATGGTGAGAGGGTGATGGTGAGAGGGAGGGGGTGTTGGTATGAGGAAGGGGGGAGGTGAGAGGATGAGGGGGATGACGGTGAGAGGGAGGGCGGATGATGAGAGGGAGGGGGAGGTGATGGTGAGAGGCAGGCAGTGATTTAAGAGGGAAAGGGGTAATGTGTGATGGTGTGAGGGAGGGGAGTGATGATGAGAGGGAGGGGGGATGATGATGAGGGGGGTAATGATGAGTGTGAGGGTGATGATGAGAGGGAGGGTAATGTGAGGGGGGGGGTGTTGATGAGGGGGTGATGTGTGAGGGAGAGGGGAGATGGTGAGAGAGAGGGGAGTGATGTGAGGGAGAGAGGGTGATGGTGACAGGAGGGGGGGTGATGATGATGAGAGGGGGTGATGATGAGAGGGGGAGTGATGTGA
Source organism: Pelobates cultripes (assembly GCA_933207985.1). NCBI lineage: Eukaryota > Metazoa > Chordata > Amphibia > Anura > Pelobatidae > Pelobates > Pelobates cultripes. Next base: position 205,058,737 of record OW240914.1, read on the forward strand.
GAGGGGGGTGATGGTGTGAGGGAGGGGGGGTGATGGGGATATGGGGGGATGGACTAAATACCTTAATTCCCTGGTGGTTTGGTGGGCTCCCTGGTGGTCCGGTGGCCATAAATTCCACAGAGCTGCAGACCATGAATAGAGTGAGACCCACTCAAAGCATTGTAACCCGCGGCAACGCTCTGATTGCTCAGATCTCGCGAGACACATGGTCTGCAGCTCTGCACACTGTGGAGCTGCAGACCGGAGTCTGCGATGGGCGCAGGAGGGGCATCGCACCCGGAGGCATATTGAGCAAGCCGCCGGGCCCCCTTCTAGTGTTGGGTCAGACACAGTCTGCCTCGGGCATCAGCCTAGTGAGTGGCACCGGGGCGGACATCCCCCCCACCCTCTCTTAGTACACCACTGCTCCTGGTTATGTCAAGTTAGTCAGCATTAATTTCTAAGAGAATTGTCACAGCTTCGTGATTAGGAATGATTAATATTAGTTTGCTGGGTTGTGGAACATCAACTGAGATCAGCTGACAGGGTTAGGTCTTCTTAACCAATGGAGCTGCTATTGATGTTAGTGCTTTGGGAATGGCAAGACCCAGAAAAATGTTAGGTACAGCCAGCACTGTATGGGCTACCTTCAAAGGGGATTATGTGGAACAACCACCTTTTCCCTTCTACTGATTTTCATCTGCAAGACATCCGTATATGAGGTACTGAGTATATTTAATGCTGCCTTGCACCTACCACCCATGCCAACATACCTATGAGTAAGGGTTGCACAGTAGACTTTTGAATTAAAGTATACATTCCAGGACTGTGTCAAGTGAAGCACGTTTTTAATGCATTATCTTTATTTCTTAAATCTTTTTACTTACACTTTGAAGCTGGTAGAGCAAATGATATTTGAAATTTCCACACCCGACACGAGGTATAGCGTTGCCCAGTCATTTTGAGAACACTTAACAATTAAGTTATTTTCTAAATGTTTATTTGCCCATTTCTCTCTTCCAATACCCCACACTCACAAGACATTCTTGAATCCATAGGTAAGCTTACTTGCTTGCCTCCCATGTGAACTGGACATACTTACTGCCTAACCCAATCCCCGACACATGCATACTACTACTTCCATCGTACAATGACTACTTCCATCCCCCAAAAATTTAATTGGTTGTTAGCATCATCTGTTGTTAATAAGTAAATATACTTACTCTGATTTTTTTGTTTTTACATATTTTTTCTAGATTGTGTATTCTCTAGTCATTATTGCTCTGTTTTCTCCATGATGTCCTAAAACAATTGTATAAATTATATAACATTCAGGCAAAATTCATTGGATGAAAAATACAGAACAGATTATTGGGAAAAAACAAAAATGCATTATATATTTATATTTGTTGGATAGTGAATATACATGTTTTAACCCCACCGTGCATCTCTTTTAGTCCATGTGTAGGCACAAAATTCCACTATGGACCTCTCTGTCTAGTTTGATCACACTGAATACCTGCTTGTTTTGCCTTAAAAAAATAACAGCCCTGGGGCATGAAGAACTCAGCCACTGACAATTTAATTGTTCAAGTATCAAGTCAACACATGCAAGTCCCTGGATAGAATTCATGTTATAATTTCCAAATTGTTATTTGGAGTCATCTAACTCATATAAACAGGGGGTCAAGGATGAAAGTTCATCTATTGTACATGTCTCCAAATAAGAAGCTTTAATCAAAGTGTTTGTTTTCTAACAAGGCAAAAATACACTGCTTAGTATGTGCATAACATTTGACCTACTAACACATGCTTCAGATGGTGCAGATTTTTTGCATGTCAGTGAGCAAAATATTGGCCGGTGGTTCAGAGGACTGTGGGAATCTCCAAATTAGTTTAGTATGGAGATACATAAATAGCAGCCATCATAAAAGAGAACCATAAGCTGAATGTACAAATGGGAATTGAGGAATTTTATTTTAATTTTTTTAGTATGTAAAATAAAATAAAGTGGCAATGTCACTCCTAACTAATCTTTCTCATATTGTTTCCTTCCCTCTCTCAGAATCTGTTCTTCTTTTTCTTAATTTCTTATCCATTTCTAATCAAAATAAGGACTACTTTGTCTTATTTATTTTTCCTATGTTTGGCTTTCTTTGACCAAATACAGAAAACCAACATAGGGTGATACATTTAGACACTATATAATAAAAGTGAGAGACTTGGGAAAACTCACAATTTTCAGAGCATTTCTGAGTTTGCTCTAAACTATGAAGGTAGGATACATCATTTAGATGTGCATATATCTGTGCTTGGTCCCCACAGGAGATGTTTGTAGTTCTCTTGGGAACATCCTGGGAGAAGGGTTGTCAGAGCGGTACAGAGCGTGTACCGCTCTGACAACCTTTCTCCCAGGATGTTCCCAAGAGAACTACAAGGTATGTGATTCAGACGGCGTGGACGTGCTATGCCGCCCGCCTGCGTTTAGAGCCGGGTCCCCAAGGACGGCCGCCATCCTTAAGAAGTTTTAGACACATTACTGTGAGTATTATTGCTGTGGAGCTCTGTTATACACTCAGACACACCAAGAATATAGAACTAATTGAAAGGGGGGATATTGGGATAGAACAAGGGGAGAAGGATTTGGTTCCAAAACAGGGACTGTCCCTCTCAAATAGGGAAATCTTTATTGCTTTCACTGGTTACCAACATGACTTTCTTCTATGTTTCTGTTCTGCAAATTGGAGGATGGTTTACCCGAATCTTCAGCACTTATCTGAATGATCAGATGTGAATCCACTTTTTAGTAATATTCCATCTGAATTACTGCACTTCAGCCTGGTAATGTTTGCCCCTTTATGACCTATCTTCTCTCAAATCTGTCTTGAACATCTTTCTTAGACCCATTTACCTTATGCATCAACCATTATCTACATCCCCTCTCTTCTAGTCTCTCCATTAGTTTCCATCCCATCAATCCCCCCCAAAAAATTGAAATCATGAACTTTGCCTATAAAGTCTAACTAATTCTGAATTTAAGGGAATCTCAAATTCTGAATTGGAAACATACTCCAACTATTTTTCTAGCTTGGCTATATTGTTCTAGAGAACATTTCCTCAGTATTATCAAATTTAACGATATATGAATTCTTAATAGCAGTTTGGGCATTCCAAATTAAACCCAACATTCCCCATTAACTTAGTTTATCTGTTCTTCTCTTATCACTTCCTTTCACTCTCCTTTCCACCATCAACCCTTTGAAATTAATTACATTCCTCTGTTGGGCACCACTTATATCCCACAGTTTTAAAAGTTCTGTAAAAACAAAAACATATTTAGAGAAGACGTCTTTGTCCCCCCTAATCTCCCATACAAATTCTTAAAGAAGGCGTTTGTGCTTAGTCATTAGAAGGCTTAGCCATTAGTTGCTGTTGTAATTTGTTACTCATATACAACCTCCTTCCTTCTGTCCATCCTACTGTTAGATTGTAAGCTCACAAGGGCATTGCCATCTTTCCTTCCATACCAGTGTAATGCAATGTGTACGCTATGCAAACTTTGTGTATCGTTTGTAAGACATAAGCTTGTCTATAATACTGTGATATTGTACAGCCCTGCAAAAACTGCTGGAACTGTAGAAAAAAAAAAAATATATATATAATCTACATCAGAACTTGTGATGGAAATGCTATGGTGTATAAAGAGTTTGTTTTATTCCAGTAAAATATTCTGTGTTTCAGTGGCATATAATATTTTAAAAAGAAGGCATTTGGTTGACAAGAGAAAAAAAGTAAAAAAAAAAAAAGTAGCTGCAATAAATGTTTATAAGGCTTTTGAAACCCCTGTCAAGAAATACCCTGTGGATATTATATAGCGCACACAAGCTGAAATAAATATATATGTAGAAAGCAGCAGATATGGCCCCTTGCCGAGACTGGAGTTAGAATACCCCCTAGCTTAGTAGCTAAGCAGCTGTGTTACTGTTAGGGAAAGTCCATAAAATACTAACTAGAGCTTAGTAACCAATCAGAAAACTGAATAGAAACAACTTATCAACTCATCATGACTACCATCATAGTCCAGTGTTGCTGGATAGATAGATAGACAGACAATGGACAGAGAGACACGTAGACAAACAGACAGGAATAGATAGATTAGATAGATAGATAGATAGATAATGAGTGGTGAAGAATTTTAAAAATGGGTATTATATATTTTCTTTCATTATCAAAACATTACTAGAGATATGGATTGAATTAATGAAAATGTGGTTTACATTTAAATTCCTTAGTTCTATATTAAAATAAATTCAATATAGTATTTTTTAACTATATCATGCATTATGTCATAATTGCTACTGAAACACTTCTATATGTGTTGTATTATATGGCATCTCATTTCTACAATGTTTCATTTATATGTCTTTTTTTTTTTTTTTTTAAATATTGTGTCAAAGTTGATCAGTTCTACAAACACTGCAGGTTATGAAGTGGTATTGTCTTTAGTATATCCTTGGACTAAGTACAATGGCCACACCAGTCTGTAAATTCAAGCACAGATAGGCAGTTTCCTGGAATTGCTTTATCCCATGGCTTTACTTGGGCCTCAACAAAGAATACTAGATTACACAGAATGTTTTTTAAGAAACATACATAATTTGCTTAAATGCAAAGTTCATGATGCTTAGTGCACCCTGAATGCACTCTCATGTCTGATTTTACTTTTGTAAAAATCACTGCCATTAAAGATAGCCCACTGAGCTGACAATCATGAAGCTCAGAGTACTTAGTTCTGGGTTGCTTATATAGATTTTTATCCCTGTTTGTGTGTGTGGCACTTGCATGTTGCACACATAATAATGAAGTCTCTCTCTCCCTTCTCAGGAAAGAACAGAGAAACAGTTTGCCTATGCCTAAGCCAAGGCTAAAATACAGCACAGTTCACTAAGCCGCGGTATGGCTACTATTACTTTAAAGGGAATTTCAGATCAATGTATCTGATGATTTGAACTGCTTTTTGGGGATCAACTTATCCCATAATCCGCTGCTGAACAAAAATGATTGTGTTAGATATGTCCATATAGACCAGAATAAGACTCTCCTAAACAGTGATTCTAGTGGAAACTTGCACTGGCACTGAAACTCCTTCTACCAGAGCTAGTTCTAGCCTTATACCTTGTTGGTGCCCCTCCAAGAAACAACTATTGGAGAGCGCAATAGATTTGTGGGGGTCATCTCACAGTGGAATACCAAAGTAGTTTCCCCAATGTCTGGTTTGGTGAATCCAGTTATGGTAATTCTGTTTCCACCATTAAAGTCATAGACATTTTTCCTCAGGCCCAGGAGCTACTTGACTATGAGTTTAATGAGACAGACAAATTAGAAGTGTACAGAAAGCAGTCTTTTATTTTCTCCAGCAGCTAATGCCTCATTCTGCATTCATCCACCATTTCCAAGTCCATCTGTATGTCCTGCAGAATTGACTAATCCAACTTCAACGGTTGAGACATCAGCTGCACCTGCCACCACAGGCACAGGTAATTCACCCACTGTCAATGTCATCAATGTCATCACCACCACATTACTATTGCTATTATCACTATCAATACCACCATCAACATCCCCTGTACCCAGGGCCGACCCAAGACATTGTGCTGCCTGGATCCACGTATGAAATGCTTTTCAATTAAGGAAAATTAAAGAAAAAGTGAATGGACAATTGATGATCCACTTACTCATTCCATCCTTTCATATTTTGAAAAATTCCCTTATTTCAATTAAATGACTTCTGCAGTCACTAGTGCACATTTTTTAATTTTTGTTTTTTTAAAACTGAAGAACATCATCGACACAACAAGCTACATGGTGGTAGAGCTTAGTACTTTTCAGAGTGAGAGGGGTGGTCTATTGACTGCTGACTTTTCTTTTAATTTTTGGATAAAAAAACATAAAGGGAAATGGATTACAATCCATCTAAAACCTCTGTCACTTAATAATTTATTCAATAATGTAATATTGTCAACTCAGAATTGGTATTGCAAAATGTTCTGATATTACATAGCCTTTAGGTCAAGCAATATTGTAGCCATTCTGGTTGTGCAATTGGCCATTGTGAATATTTTTTGTTATCGAAATTTGGTCAAAATGAACAGCGAACTAAATTCTGTCTTCCTGAACTTTTATTTTTGTTGAAGTGTTTCAGGAGAACTCAAGTCTATATTTTAATGTTCTCTACTTTAGAACATATTATTAGATCTAAAAATGTGATAACTTAAAATGTTTTAACAAGCATTTCCGCACAACACTTGGCAGTCTTCATATAATGCCATCTAGTTATTATTTGCGTCAAAATAAGAAGTCTATAACAGGCAGGAATGCCACTTTAACAATTGAATTTGAAAGATCATATATCTTGTATGACATTTTAATAGAAGACGTTCCCAGAAATTATTTTGAAGTTCTGGACACTATATATGGCAGAGGAATACAATAACATAAAGAAGACATTTCGAGGAACCCTTGACTAATCTACCCTAAGTGACTGGTGACAAAAGGTATTGTAACTTGATATTGATCACTAACTATTTGGTTACAGCTCTGAAAAATTGGAATGCACTCAAAACATCCTGTTAGTGTAAATGACTTGCTTTTGCCACTTTACATACCAGCTTGTAAGTTAATAGTTTGAACTTTGATATACCTTGTTAATTGCCCTGTATAATCACAAGACATCCAATGTTAATTTTTAAGGCAAAGCAGTTGCAGAGATTCTACCTTGGTATGTATTCCCATTTGCCATCAGTACGTTTATTTGGTATATCTATCCATTTGTCATCAACAGGTTTATTTTATGATTACATCTTTACTATGATAATAACTCTGTCAATCATCAGGAAACCAGCAAACCTTGGCACTAGAGCAATATTATGCATAGGCGCTTTGCTATAACTCTGTCACCGAATAAATACATAGTCCTATTCAACATAGTAACACTATAGTAATTAAAACAAATTGGGACACTACTAGGTGGCATGATATAAGGTGCAGTCAGGGATGCCTACTAAGTAATTATGTTTGAATTCTGAATTAGCAAAATTACTCAACTATTTTTACTACTTATAAAACGCTAGTGAACAGTGTAGAGCCTGTTTAAATTGCATTACTACAGAGTGAAATAAACTTAATTTTGGATAAAGCACTGGTTTTAGTCCTTCTGATGTCGTTTACTTGGTTCCTTTGTTAACCCCTTAAGGACTGGACTGTTTTTGCGATGTTGTACATTTGCGACCAGGCATATTTTTACACTTTTGTGGTGTTTGTGTTTAGCTGTAATTTTCCGCTCTCTCATTTACTGTTCCTATACAAATTATATATTGTTTTTTTCAGGACAAAAAAGGCTTTCTTTACATACCATTATTTATATAATCTCATGTAATTTAATTAAAAATACAAAAAATCTGATGAAAAATTGAAAAAAATACATGTTTTTTGACTTTTACTTGAAAAATCTTTTACTCATCTACAAAAGCGAATGAAAAAACTGCTAAATAGATTCAAAATTTTGTCCTGAGTTTAAAAATACCTAGTGTTTACGTGCTTTTTTGCTTTTTTTTGCATGTTATAGGGCTATAGGTACAAGTAGGATAATGCGGTTTCAAAACATACATTTTTAAAATTTATCAATAGTGACATTGTAACACTATTATCTGTCATAAATCTCTGAATAACACCCCACATGTTATTATTTTTAAAGTACAACCCAGGGTATTAATATGGTATGTCCAGTCTTAGTAGCCACTTAGTCGAAAACACTGGCCAAAGTTAGCATTCATATTTGTTTGTGTGTTAAAAAAGTAAAAATCTAAATTGAACGCTAATTTGGCCAGTGTTTGTGACTAAGTGGTTACTAAAAAAGACTGGACATACCCCATTTGCAATACCTTGGGCTGTCTTCTTTTGCAAATGGTATGCCATCATGGGGGTAATTCTCATTCCTGGGCTACCATACGCCCTCAAAGGCAACGTAACCAACCTGGCCATTTTCAATGTAAAAATATTTGACCCATATATTTGACCTTGTAACTTTAAAAAATGCTATA
>OW240914.1:205066914-205096515 GCA_933207985.1 Pelobates cultripes
ACAACAATTATATCATCAGTAAAAGTGCTGTTTGTGTGTGAAAAATGCAAAAAAAGATCATCACTGTGATATTTTTTACTGTTTTGAATCACTAATATCTGTGTTCAGTGAAGTCTCCCGAGTAAAACAGTACCCCCCATGTACAGGTTTTAGGGTGTCGTAGAACGTTACATGGTAAAATACAGTGCTAGCAAATTAAATTCTCTGGACTTTTGGCCTGGGTTGGCAGGCAGGTCCCTCAAATTGCAATCAATAAAATTACTTAATTATGTAAAAATATTACATAAATACACACATAGAATTTAAATATATATGCATATTTATATATTTGAAGTCTACGTGTATATTTATATAATTATTTATGTAATTTTGTATATGAACGTATGTATATTTCTTATTATTTTTATTTATTTTTATATACATAGATATATATACAAATTCATTCTAAGTGTATTTTGATATAAATATATATATATTAATTTTAAAATACAGTTAGAATAAAATTTCATATAGCTATATAATTTTTTAAATTTTTTTTATTATTATTTAAAAAAATTTTTATTTAATTTAAATTACTTATTATTTATATTTTATAATAATATATATACAATATATAGTTATTATATATATTATATATATACGTGTGTAATTTAATTATAAGTGTATTTTATATTAATATAAGTACATATTAATATAAAAATACACTTAGTATGGCATTATATATATGATATATAGACATAGATATAATATATGTCTATATATCATATATACACATATATAATTATTTTATTTTTTTTAATTAACACTAACTTTATTTTTTTTTCTGATTTTACACTAGCAGGGAGACTGCCTGTCAGCACAGACAGTCCCCCTGCAGGCAGCACTATGGACACCTATTGTGACCATGTGTTCGCTGTGTTAAGCGATCACATGGCCACAGGGGTCCTAAATCAGTGTGGGGAGACTGTCTGGGCTGCAGGCAGTCTCCCCACAACCGGAGCCACGCTGATCGCCGCCGGGGGAACGACGGCGATCAGGTAAGTAGCTCTGACCGTTAGGACGGTTCAGGACCGTCATCGGTCGGCAATGCAAAAATGCCGATGACGGTCCTGAACCGTCCTCGGTCCTTAAGGTGTTAATCTAGTCATCATGCATTTATAAGATAGTGTTTGTTGTATATAGATTTATTCATAAAACAAACTGGAAAAAACTACTCCCATATTGATCAAACATTATTTTATCTCGAATTGGTTACAAATAATTATTTAAAGTGTGACTGTTTAAAAAAAAATATATTCTTTATTTATAAAATATATTTTATATGGTTGTAAAAGTGATATTCTTTTAAATTCTTACAAAAGTGAAACAATTTTAATTTGCAGAATTTAAATCTCACAGCCCGCTATGTCTTACACTTGATGTATCAGCTGTGAATCCTCAAATCCAATAAAATTCTCTTATTTATTTAACATTTAGAACAATTTAATTCCCTCTTAATATTAAGAACTAAGACTGTATCAACAAGGCTGTCTTTGCTTTTCTTGCACATTAGGTGCACACCCATTTCTTTTCCTGGAAGTAATAGTATACATGAACACATATGCGTGTGTGTACTTTTGCAAATACATTTTTTGGTATTAAAAACTAACAGAGGTTTTATAGCTTACATAAATGTTAGTGTGTGTTTAAAATCAGTGAGAGTGTGTGTCTGTCTTTGAGAGTGTGTCTGTCAGTGAATGTGTGTCTGTAAATGAGTGTGTTTCAAGTCAGTGAGATTGTGTGTCTGTGACTGATAGTGTGTGTCAGCGTCTCTGTCAGTCAGTGTGTCTGTCAATGAGTGTGTTTCAAAAAGTGAGATTGTGTGTCTGTCATTGAGAGTGTGTGTCAGTGTAGCACCCAGGCATCTGTGACCCTAAGACCCTCAATAGGTCTATAATTATTTGGGAAGCACAGTTTGCATTATACATTTCCACTCTTTGACATCCAATTTATCATAGAAGATACTGTATGAAAAATCTTGAAAATTAGCTGTAAGCCATTCCTGTTGTAAACTGCTCACCTGTTCACAGGTTTATTCAGAATATAATACCACAACCAAATTTACATATTTACAGAGATGGGGCCATCAATTAGAAAGATGTGTTCCGGACATTTGCACAAGCACTCAATAAGAAAGTACAACACATATTATGTGCACATAAAGAATGAAAAAAGTAATAACAGGAAACCCCTGCAGCAAATGCATATTTTATGATGCACACATCTGTTGTTCTGAGGGCAATGTTCTACATATTCACCAAGTCACACCACATAGTTTCCTTGATGACACTATCCATTGATGTGATTATTATGTTGTTTTGTGATAACTTTATGTAAGTGAGTTGAAAACGTATATTATCTGGACTATTTTGGACATATAAAACATTTCAGAACAACTACCAGGCACTCCCAGAATGTGCCAAAGGATGGTAAGCCTGGTGTACTACCAAATTATATCTGTGATGTAACAAATATGACCAGACTACCTTCTGTTGGATCAGTATAAGAAATTCTTTAAAGGGATTCAGTAGTGTTGGGAATACAAATCTGTATTCCTAACACTAGAGTGGCCTCTGGTTCTCCACTCCCTTGTCCCCTCCCCGCTGGCTTATAAATGGCTATAAAACCCATTAGTTGATTTTTGTGCCAATATTCCTATGTGCTGGGTAAACGCTCCGCCTCTTCTGTTACCATCCAACGGGGACTAATGCGCATGCGCCGCAAGCCCATTAAGCCATCTAAATAGGAATACATTGATGTAGCAGACCTCTAGTCCTGACAAGGACTTTTCTCTACTGGATCTGTGAAACAGGAACTCTGGAACAAGACACTGTGAAGTGAATAGCTCTATCCCTTCCCAGTAACTGGGAGTACAACTTAAATTTTTTCAGCAAAACTCAGCTTTTTATGCACAGACCTCCAGCATGGGGTCTCCATTCAACCCAACCCAATCCCCTTCCAAGCATCCCTGTGTCTGTGAGATAATTAAGTCAAAACCCAATAACTCAATTATCTCTCAGTTACAGGAAAATCACATAAACAAATACATAAAACACCCCAAAACCATAGTCATAATACACCTCACAAATCTTATATCCACGAATAGCCCGGATCTTCTCCATTTGGGTAAAGTTCTGACTGAGATGATAGCCCAAATTACTTCCAGAGGAAAAGGGGCAATGGCCAGTCCACTTTCGGGAGTTCCTGTGCGAACACCGACAAATGCTCCTCCTGGCTTTCAGGGAGTGAATTCTCCCCCAGTTGGTAGGTCGTATATTCTGAACGTCGTTCTCCTAGCTGGTCAGGAAAGTGGACAGGCATCCGTACAGTTTTCCCCTGTGTTTGTAGGATCGTGTAGCCGAAAGGAGTTCCACGAGTTCAACAACCATGTACCACTGCCTGTGTTTGGGAGACAAAATGGCACGTGCGTCCGGTTATACGAATGGTGGCCACCCAGGGAAAGCACTGGAGTTAATTGCATGTTCACGGTTAACATGGAGGTCGGTGTTGGGGGAGATATAAAATCATCATCCATTCGGGAAACGAACAAGGGGGGTATGGACAACCGAACTGAGAGGGAGTTTGCTACAATTGCTTCAATGTTTTTCTATGGGGATTTTACTGATGCTGGATGTCCTCATGCATAGTGTGAGGATGTCTAGCATCAGTTAGGCGACCACAAGTCAGTTAGTAATCAGGAAGTGCCTCTAGTGGCTGTCTGACAAGCACTAGAGGCAACCTTAATCCTGCAATGTAATTATTGCATATTCTAAAAAAACTGCAATGATTTACATTGCAGGACTAAGTGGGACTGGGACACTGCACCCAGACCACTTCAATGGGATGAAGTGGTCTGGGTCAGGGACGTGTCTTACACGAGGCAAACAAGGCATTTGCCTTGGGCGACAATTTCCATGGGGCGGCAAAAAACGCAGTCCCCAAATGCCTAGTCAAATACCTTGTTTGCCTCGTTTTATAGGAGCCCAAGAGCTGGCAGGCTGGCCACTTTTGGGCTCCCCGGGGCAGCAGGCATTTGTTTCGCAGGCAAGCGGGCAGGCAGCCACACTAAGCTGTCAGCAAAGGGGGTGAGCAGAGAGCTCAGGGGAAAGTGCTCCCTCGCTGAAAACTGCACGTCCGTCTGCCTGCCTTCCTGCCCAGCAGCCCCACTGGACCCCAGGTGAAAAATACACCCAGCTATCCCAAATGTAGGGAGGTTGGGTGGATTTACATTTTTAAAAAAAAGTATCAATAATAATTGTGAGTGTGGTGAAATGTGTGTGTCAGTGAATGTGAGTGAGTGTGTTTCAGTGAATGTGAGTGAGTGTGTGTCAGTAAATGTGAGTGAATGTGTGTGTCTGTCAGTAAGTGTGTGTCTGTCAGTGAATGTGTATGGGTCGGTCAGTGAGTGCGTGCGTCTGTCAGTGAGTGCGTGCCTCTGTCAGTGAGTATGTGCGCCTGTCAGTGAGAGTGTCAGTCAGTGTGTGTCCGAGTAAGTGTATGTCTGTCTATCAGTGTGTCAAATCAGTGAGTGTGTGTATGTCATTGTTTGTCAGTGTTTATGAGAGTGTGTGTCTGTCAATGAGTGTATGCATCTATCAGTGAGTGTGCTTCTGTCAGTGAGTGAGCATCTGTCAGTCAAAGTGCGGCCTTGACAGGAAGGGGTGAAGAAAATTTAACTTAGGGGGGGTGCCCGAGCACCGTCCTGCCTAGGGAGGCACAAATCCTAAATACACCACTGGTCTGGGTGACTATAGTGTAAATTTTAATTTAGTCCCAAATAGGTTAGCTGGGTTATTGGGTTTAAAATAAGACATACAATGAGCTGACTTTAATATTTTCATTGTTAATATGTGTTAGAATTTGAGACTGAGTTAATAATAGCGCTGCAATTTAATTATTATGATCTTGATTTCAAGAAGAGTTGCTCTTGGTCTTTCCATCTCTGTTAAGGGGATAAAGAGCTAGCAGAAACACACTTTGTATAAATCTCTTAATAAAACACTGTATTTTCTAAAATTGCTTGGTGTTTGTATTGAGATTAAATAATTTACACAATTTCTGCAGAACATTATCTTTTTTTTACAGTCATTATTTTTGGAACCAGTGGCATTAACAAAGAGTACACTTTCATTTCAGTTTGGTATATATTATTATTATACTATATTATATATTAATATATACTATATTATATATCAATATATACTATATTTTATATAGTATAGTTATACAAGAGTGAACATCTCATGATTTGTTTTGTTAAACTTGTGGATTGTGTTAAAGAGTTAATCCATCATTTAAACACATATTAATTTGTATAGGCAAATGTAAAAGAAATTATTATTGGATTCCAATTTTATCATGGCCTAATGTATGTTCTATAAAGCATTTCATGGTACACTACTGTGATAAAATTTACCTTTTTCTCAATATAACACATATTTAAGGGATTAAATTCATCTACAATTAAGGCAGTTTGCAAGCTCTCTGAACTCTGGGTCCAGAGTTTGAGCACATTGCTCAAAGTTGATGGGCTGGAGTGGTAGGTAAAATAAAGGATTTAAGCTATACTTAACTAAAGTTATTGTTGCTTTGAGATTGTGGTTGGCTGAATCCTTAAAAAAGCTTTTTTTTTTACCTAACTCCCAACTAACTTAAAATACAACATATGTCTAAGTGGTACAGATTAATATGTTTCCCACATCTGCATTTGACTAATGCAACCAGTTTAATAAGTCACAAAACTCCAGATGAACTGAGACAATAAAAAAGAGAATCAGTGTCTATTTGGAAAGATTTTAAGCAATCAAAGCCAGTTCATAATTTTCTTTCCAAAATCCATTAAAATGCTGCATGTGAAGGAAACTCTGAGAAGTCATTGACAACCAATATGCCTCACCTTATTTTTTTTTATTGCACGCTCTAATTTTATAGATTTTGTGAACTTCTTCCCTTCCTACTACTGACTACTAAGTGCATTAAAGAAACATAAAATCCACTAAAGACTATGCATCATCTGATGCGACACTATGTTAATTGGAAGTAGTATCAGGCTACAACATATTTGGTATATTTTAACACCATATGGGAATCTGGGATACAGATTAAACAAGTGACTTATTCTGCAAATGTAATCCATCCAAATATAAGACATGAAGATTCATTTGGCGCAAACTACAATTCGGACGAATTCTGGCCTATCAGGCGTTCGGCCAAAATTCTGATTTGTGACCTTACGTGCCAGAATCCTGGGGGAATTGAAGCACACAATTTGCTTGGTTTGCAATGCCATTACTGATATCAGATGAAATAGGGGGTGAAGTGGAGAAGAGAATTCTTATTTGGTGGGGGCAAGTAAGCAACTTTGTTTGCCATGATGGACCAGTGGTGCAACACTTGATCATGTGAGCTGCATCTCCTGTCCAACTAAGAGCTAGAAAAAAAAATGATTGGTGGCTAGGGGACAGTCTCTAAATGTTAATTTTATTCACAGTGGCAACTGACCAATAGTGGTAAAACGTATGAGCATTAATACAATATATACTTTCAGGCAGGTTTCTTCCAGACACTTTGACTGCAGCTACTGAGGGAGACAGACCAGCAGTGATACTGTGTATTTTACCCTTTCTGTGCCCATGTGGGAGATAGCCTGGGTCATCCTCAGTCGGTATAACATTTCCAGGCTCCCTGGCGTTCTTTTAAATGCCTGACTACTTTTGGGTGTGTTCTTCCATTCTTTGGAATGCATCATGCGTTCCTACCAGTGCTGCCAGGACCTCCACTTGCGTCACTGAAAGGCATGACATGTGGCTTAATGGGCTTGGATACATATAATGAAACACATTATGCATTCCACAGGGTTGGATTTTATTATTATTTATAAAGCGCCAACAAGTTCCGTAGCTCTGTACAATGGGTGGACTAACAGACACATATTTGTAACCAGACAAATTTGACGCACAGGAACAGAGGGATTGAGGGCCCTGCTCAATGAGCTTACATGCTAGAGGGAGTGGGGTATAGTAACACAAAAGGTAAGTGTAGGAAAGGAAAGTAGGTTGCTAGTATAGTATTCATTGAGGGCTTTGTGTCCCATCCCTCTCAGTTGGAATTCATCTGCATATATATATATACAATCAAACAATCAACATCCTTAAAAACGTTCTGTAAACATTTCTAAAATGGTACTGTGAGGAAAAACACAATTTCTTTCAGAAAATGTATGGCTATGCCTAAAATAAAAACTAAGCACATTCTATATCTTGGTTATAAAACTAAAAGAAGTGTCTGGAGGAAACCTTTGGGGCCAAACCATTTCGAAAAAGGTTTAACCCCTTCAGGCAAGTGCCCAGAGACCTCCTTGGAACCCTAACAAGTTAATTTTTATATTTTGATCCAGATATACATAATAATCTAATTTGCAAAAATGACTGATATTGTAAAGCAATTTAAACAGGCAATATTGTAGTCAGCTTTGCATTTAAGCACAGTTTAGCTGCCAGGATGGCCTTCCTGAATTATTTACAGTTACAAAATTGGACCATGAATTAAATTATTCTGACCTAAAAAAACAACATTTTGCTACATAATTTTGATCAGTTTGCAGAAGATAAAGAATACTTTATGTTTGAGAATTTAGCTGTTTACAATTTGGGAGGAATCTATAATTCGAACCCTGGAGATCTAGAAGGTGGGCCAGGATGTTTGTATCACCCTTATGACAAAGATATCTCTTCCCTTGTCATTCATTCTGCATCATTACAATGGGTGCCTGCGTATGACATCAGATCCCAGCACTAATATCTGTAAGTGAGTGCTCAACAAGTTGTAGCAAGGAAATTAGATCTGTTCTAAAGATAGGGGGCACACACCTTGTATTTCATCTGCTAAACAAATAGATTAAACTAGGTTGTCAGGGAGTGTTGAGCTCTTAGTTGTAATATAAATATGTTTTACAGCAATTTTTGTATATGTTAAAACTAATTAGCATACAAGGTTATTTGATAACTTGGCGAATTTTTGCAGCTTTGGCCTACAATTTGAAATTCACTTTAAATCCCTAGCAGTTCACTCTTTAGTGGATAACCCTGTTTCTGTCACATTGCAAAAAACTTGTGAGACCAGTCTAAAATGTGTTTCGATTTTATAAGAATAATAAACAAAAATCATTTACTATTAGTAATCAAGTGTATGCTATTTTAAAACTGCCAAAGTATAGTAGATTGTATTCCTTGAAGAATCACAATGCAGTTTCACATTTCAACTTACTGTAAAAAATTAGGAGGGTGTTTGTTTATGGGGGTTGGGATTAAACTGGGGAATTCCTAAAACATTTTAAACTGACAAGCAAACATGTTTGGGTTGAGTCTGAAATACTACTGGACCGTTTCCAATTTAACTGATTTCCAACTGGGATCAGATTGGCCTTCAGGTCATCTCAGTTTTCTCATGCACAATGGACTTTAAAGGAGCCAAGGAACTTAGGTTTTTGGGGCTAATGAAAGCTGAGAAATCACAATTATTTTGCGTGCTGTAACGTCTAGCTATAGCAATCACCTGCCATCTGCAACTCATGTATGCAGCAACTCAGATGGCAGGCACTCTATGTTAAACTAATGCACATGCAAAGAATTATTGGTGCGTAGAGAATCACATATCTAGCTGCGTCCTTCCTTGTGTATGAATTTGTAAAGGAAAAAGAATTGAAAGGCCTTTATAACAAGATTTAGTCATTGGGACTTTACACATTGGAGGAAATGTAAGAACATTAATATTTCCACAGAGCAGACTACACAGACACTTTCAGATGCAACTCCCCTGCATAGCCCATTTTCTATATCATAAACCTTTTTTTACATATATATAACCAGAGCAATAATTTTTTACGTAACTTTTATAGTTCTGTCACAGCTTTGCACAATGCTGTGTATCAATACTGCAATACATACAATTTAATACTTGGGCATAGAAGAACGGTCCCCAGGTAATCTGATCTATAAGAGCAGTCTAAGCTGGTAGCAACCTATTCCTACACCTTGTGTGCAGGAAAGGGGAGGTTAATGACACGTAGTTATGAGCTACTCTAGGCTTCTATTCATTACACAAAGGATTCCCATATCACCTGCAGGTCCTAAGTGTAAAAAATAATACATCCCCTCATCATTACCATAAACCAAGTTATCTATTAATTAAACCCTACCTGTGATCCACAGGATTGATAGACAGACAGACAGACAGACAGACAGATAGATAGATAGATAGATAGATAGATAGGGTGTGCACCAGAAAAGCCAGCATTTTAGGCCATGTAAAGAAGATTCCAATTTAATTTTCAAGTAAATCCATATATAGTCAACGTTTCAGTTCGATTAGCGAACTTTCCTCAGGACATGGATATGATGACATAGATATGTCCTGAGGAAAGTTCATTACTTGAACTGAAACATTGACTATGTAGAAATTTACTTGAAAATTAAATTGGAATCTTCTTTACATGGCCTAAAGTGCTTCATCAATGTTTACTTAGGGTCTGGAGTGCAGGAATGTATAAATATTGTAGATAGATAGATAGATAGATAGATAGACAGATAGATAGATATTAGATAAAAGTCGTAATTCTTATCTTTATCCTATTCTCTAGAGTCCAAAAACAAACCATAGTAAGATGCAGTGGACTAACACCTTGTCAGTTGCTGGTGTCTTATTAACTGGATATGCGTTGTTTATAATAATTCACTAAAGAAGTAGTGGTATGCATTAATATCAACTAGTTTGTAAACAAAAAAATAGATTAACAACAGTTTGAAATTTCATCCTTAGATATCAATGTTTTAGTTCCAAATTATTTAGTTAAATCTAAAGTACTCTAACATCATTAAATAGCCAGCAGAACAGTGAGCAAAAAGATCTGCTGTACAAATTATATGGTTTACATGGTGCCGAAAGAGTTAAAAAGGACTCGTATTTTGTAGAGTTCTACAATGCTTTGTAATTAGAGCTAGCCACATATAGCAGTGCAGTTCTCCAAGAGGAATTTGAAATATACGTTTGTACACATCACTCATTTGAGTCTTATTTGGTAGTCTCTCTGGATTTCTTGCCTAACATATGTTTGAATGTTTTAAAATTACCAAATGATAAAGAAATCAGACCATGCAATATTTTAACAACTATAGAACCTAAACAGATAAAACTAGCACAGATCAGATAACGTTTACTTAGTTGTATTTCAATCTCTATTTTTTAGATGACCCGCAGGATGTTCCATAAACAAGAAAATATATTGTGATCGGCTCCCTGGCTCCTCTGACTACAGTAGGCTGTGCATTATCAACAAATATTTAGGACAGTCTAGAACAGGGGAAGGCAACCTTTTAGCAGCACTGTGCCAAAATAGGATTGTGATGTCCCATAGCGTGCCAATCTTTTTTTTCTTTTTTTTAAATTGAGGTGTGTATGTTGTCGTATTCTGCTTGTGTTATTTACACTGTAGTTGCTTTGTATCGTTGCATTTGTGCTTATATGACTGATTATATTGTATATGTTCATGAGTAGTTTGTGGTATCGTGTATGATATCTATGAATGTCGGCTGTGTATGGGGGCTGCTTGTAGAATTGTGTGTGAGGATGGATATGTCACATAGTGTGTTTGGTAGTGTATGTATGTGTGGGGCTGTTTGGGTTATTGCATGTGAGAGGCTGCATGTCGTGTTGTGTGCATGTATGTGGATTGTTAGTGGTGTTGAGTTTGTGCAGATTGTGTGTGTATTTGTGTGTGGGCTGTTCGTATGATTTGTATAAGGGGAGGGTTATTCTGCATTTCTGTGTATATCTAGCAGTGTGAGTGGCATCCCTAGGTTCCAGTGGGGACCAGGCTGGCCAGGTACAGGACAAGGACAGGAGCTGCTACAGCAGTTGTGGGGTGCTCTACTCCTGTGTGTATTCCCATTCACAAGTGCTGGAATGAAGTGATCTGAGATCACTTCCTCTATGTGCTGCAATGCATAAATTGAGGATTGCCCTTTACCACCTTTTCGTATTAGCAGATATCTGAAGTTTCCCTGTGTCTCCTGATAGGCCAGGGCCTGTTCTAGCAGCCTTGAGTGCCGTGCAAAGACACCACGAGTGCCGTGCATGGCACATGTGCCTTACGTTGCCTACCCCTGGTCTAGAACAACCAATAGGTAAGTAAAACACTAACTATATTTCATATTATATTTGCAATGGAAAATCATAATTAATAATAATAACAAAGTGTTTAACCAGGAAAAGTACATTCAGATTGCTCTGGTTTCCAAGTGCATCTTGGGAATGCCCAACATCCAGGAGTTGTTACTATCACCCAATTTAATGGTACTCATTTTATCTACCTCAGAAGGATGAAGGGCTGAGTCAACCCTGCCGAGATTTGAACCAGCAGCCCCCAAGGGTTAGAACAGATTCTGCTGTTGCATTAGCTCACTGAGCTATTTCACCGGCCTATATCAAAACCTGACTTAAAGTCTATTCTTATTTTTGGTTGTTTAGCAACAATGGTGTTTTTAAAATAACATCCCAGTCCCCTAGGTCGGTGATTCCAAACTTTTTTTCACTTGTGTACACCTTGGCAGCCCATTTCTAATAATTGGATCTCTTATATTAGCAAAATGTTTATAATTAATATAGTTGCTAATGCATATATTTTTCTGCCCTAGGATCCCCTGCTTCTCCTCTGCCCTATGCTCCCCAGTGCTTCACCTCTGCCCCCCCTGCTCCTCCTCTACCCCAGTGTTTGATTTGAAGGGTTTATTTGCATATAGTGTACCAGTTATCAGGTGCCCAGCTGGAATAAAAACCTGTCCAAGAGAAGAGCTGGCCACCATGGATGTCAAAACCCAGAAACTACTCACTGTGAATGGAGGATTACACCCGTAATCCAGCACCAAGACACTATAGTCGGAAAGAAGGAGGTTGGGCCTGATGAGTGTCAAGGCCACAGTCTTGTATGAAACACAGAACATCCACAAGCATATCACAAAGATGGCTCTCAAAGATGAACTGCTAAGAGAATGCCTGAGACAACAACAGAACAACAACAACAACAGAAAAGGAGAAGGTTCCATGGCAAGACAAACCTCTCCACATGGTGTACCACTGGCAGATATGGAAGTGGCTCACATCACAAAATCCTACCAGTGGTTAGAAAATGCATCAGATCAATAAATGCATGGGTCTACAAAACCAGGCAAGACCCAAGGTGCCAATTGTGCAGAATGGCCTCTGAAACAATCTAGCACATACAGTGAGGGAAAAAAGTATTTGATCCCCTGCTGATTTTTCCCACTGATAAAGAAATGATCAGACTATAATTGTAATGGTAGTTGTATTTTACCAGTGTGAGACAGAATAACAAAAAGAAAATCCAGAAAAAAAGCATGTCAAAAAAGTTATAAATTGATTTGCATGTCAATGAGTTAAATACGTATTTGATCCCCTATCTATCAGCAAGATTTCTGGTTCCCAGGTGTCTTTTATACAGGTAACGAACTGAGATTATGAGCACTTTCCTAAAGGGAGTGCTCCTAATCTCAGCTTGTTACCTCCATAAAAGACACCTGTCCACAGAAGCAATCAATCAGATTCCAAACTTTCCACCATGGACAAGACCAAAGAGCTGTCCAAGGATACCAGGGACAAGATTGTAGACCTACACAAGGCTGGAATGGGTTACAAGTCGCCAAGCAGCTTGGTGAGAAGGGGACAACAGTTGGTGCAATTATTTGCAAATGGAAGAAACACAAAATAACTGTCAGTCTCCCTCGGTCTGGTGCTCCATGCAAGATCTCACCTCGTGGAGTTTCAATGATCATGAGAATGGTGAGGAATCAGCCCAGAACTATATGGGAGGATCTTCTTAATGATCTCAAGGCAGCTGGGACTAAAGTCACCAAGAAAACAATTGGTAACACATTATGTCGTAAAGGACTGAAATCCTGCAGTGCCTGCAAGGTCCCCCTGCTCAAGAAAGCACATGTACAGGCCCATCTGAAGTTTGCCAATGAACATTTGAATGATTCAGAGGAGAACTGGGTGAAAGTGTTGTGGTCCAATGAGACCAAAATCGAGCTCTCTTGCATCAACTCAACTCGCCGTGTTTGGAGGAGGAGGAATGCTGCCTATGACCCCAAGAACACCATCCCCACTGTCAAACATGGAAGTTGAAACATTATGCTTTGGGGATGTTTTTCTGCTAAGGGGACAGGACAAGTGCACCACCACATCAAAGGGACGATGGACGAGGCCATGTACTATCAAATCTTGGGTGAGAACCTCCTTCCCACAGCCAGGGCATTAAAAATGGGTTGTGAATGGCTATTCCAGCATGACAATGACCCAAAACACACAGCCAAGGTAACAAAGGAGTGGCTCAAGAAAAAAACACATTAAGTTTCTGGAGTGGCCTAGCCAGTCTCCAGACCTTAATCCCACAGAAAATCTGTGGAGGGAGCTGAAGGTTCGAGTTGCCAAACGTCAGCAAAACCTTAATGACTTGGAGAGGATCTGCAAAGAGGAGTGGGACAAAATCCCTCCTGAGATGTGTGCAAACCTGGTGGCCAACTACAAGAAACATCTGACCTCTGTGATTGCCAACAAGGGTTTTGCCACCAAGTACTAAGTTGAAGAGGTCAAATGCTTATTTCACTCAATGACATGCAAATCAATTTATAACTTTTTTGACATGCATTTTTCTGGATTTTTCTCTCTCTCTCTTACTGTTAAAATATACCTACCATTAAAATTATAGACTGATCATTTCTTTGTCAGTGGGCAAACGTTCAAAATCAGCAGGGGATCAAATACTATTTTCCCTCACTGTAGTGGCTGGGTGGAAGATGTTAGCAAGGACAGCATACACTGAAATGCACAAACAAGTTGCTGGGATTGTCTATCCAGTGATTATAACATCAGGAAGAAGCAACATGAGAAGGTGAACAAATACCAAGTACTGGAAAAGCAGCTAGAAGGGATGTTGTGTCTAGGTGGTACATCTGAGATCACTGTCCAGAAGAGTGCAGTTCTAGAACAAGCTAAGATACTGCACAGATCCCTCATATTCCCAGGCATTTGTAAAATGATCACTAAAATGGTTTAAAGATACAGCAAACTGAGTCTGCACACGTAGTAATATACAGGCAAAAACTGCTAAAAAAAATGCATCAAATGCAGAACCCATAATGTATGACGCACTATTTTAAGATGAACCATAAATAGGTACATGTGTATTTTTTTTTTATATTTACATTTTAAAAACCTTACAGGAATTTTGGCTGTAATTATACTAGGTTGCCAGTGGTACCAGTTCTGAAAATATATCATTCTAATCTATTTTGCATTTTAAAGTTAGCAAACACCTGTTCAGTATTACAGAAAACAGATGTGACTATTTAACCAGATTATAGAGTAGTCCACTTTCTCTTCTATTTTGCCCAGTTTGCAGTATTAAAGTCTTATTGTTTAAAACAGATTAAAAATTAGGTTGATAACGTAACCATAATAGCTGTAAATTACATCCAGCGCTGTGTAAGGGCAGCTTATTCATACAATGGTTTATTGACTATTAACTTCTGATCTCCATTGTGCATTTCAAGATTTCTTCCACACATATTTAAAAACTGCGCTTGGTGATACAACTGCAATAGATGACAGAAAAGGGATTCAATTTAAATGTAGACCACATCATAGAATTTTTGGCAGTGATACAACACAAACTCGCAGTTATGAACCTGCTTTGAGAGCACGCAATGAATAAATGTGAAAAATTTGAACCAAGACTCAGTCAGTATGTGAATATTTTCATTTAAATTATTTTTCCTTTCAGTAACATTTTATTTTATCATGTGCAGCCCATGCCACAAAATAAAGAATGACTGTCTGAAGTGAAGCAGCCAATCGTCACTGTAGCTCACAGGCTGCTGCAGACTGGATGAGACCACATGGGTTGCAAATGTTTATGGTTGCCAAATACCCCAACTTAATTGGAACAGATTCAACACGGTGGAGGCTTGTCCATAGGGTCACTTGGAGCAGCGCCCCACCAGTTTTTATGTGAAGAAAATGTATTTGCAGTAGTTTAGAAACACTAAGATTCTTCTTTAGGAGGGGAGGGTAGTAAGCCAATAAAATGTGGTGACAAATAGTGTCTCTATAATTCAGTAATAGGTTTCAGTACTGCAGGGCTCCTCCCTTTCATTAGTACCTGTTTGAAGAAGCTTGCTTGAGAGCAACTAGACATATAAAAAATGGGTCTGGTTTAAAATCTGCTCGGTTCCAGCAGTTTTTGCACATACCTAGTGTCCTTTAAGAAGGAATTTCAGAAATTCCCTTTGAGTTGCCATTTAGGCAACAGTGCCAGCTGCTCATGAGTGGAGGCTTGCTATTGGCCTCTCTATTCAGAGACCATCATTGGCTGATAACACCAGGTGGTGGGGTTAAAATGCCCACAGGAAAGAGAAGTAAGAAGCCATATTGGAAGTAACAGAGAGAGAGCACAGAAGCAGCAGCTCCAGGCTAAATGCAATTGTATAATATTATATTTTTTCTGTCCCCCAATAGCACTACTGATGGCCTAAGGGCAGATAAAGTAAGAAAATGTATATATATATATATATATATATATATATATATATATCTAGGAAAGCCCAGGGGTGTCAAGGGGAGGGGGGCATATATCACATAGATCACTGTGCTGCCTATCATTAACAGTTTTAATAACTCCAACTACACATGAACACCATCCTTTTTAAAGTGCTTAGTCACTCTACAGCCGAGACCTTAGACACTAGTGCTGTGGCTAGTTGAAAAGCTGTGAAGCTCCACACTGCAGGACCTGGGCTGTGACTCTGAGGACTGATCTGATTCTTATTTCAATCTGTTTTAGTCTATAATGATTGCTGATTTGTTAATCATGTCAGCTCTATAATATCCCTGAAGATTAACTATATTTTAAGCTGCAAATGGGAGCTTATTGTGAGTCAGAAGTAGCAGACATGTTTGGAGTATCAAGATGCTTTAACCATGTGCACATTGTATGATGAGAGCTAATAGAGTAGCATACATATTTCATAACAGCAGCAATATTTAATAAAAATCTAAAGTTATCATAGCAGGAGCACTAATGAAGATGAGATCATGTAAGTGAAAAAGCTAAGAGAAGGCTAGGAAGATAGAGAGAGAGATAAAGCATTTTACATAGGCATATACTGTGTATTGCAACTCCGAGTAATTCATCACAGTAATCCTTGTTGTGTGGGATAGTTCTGAGTATCTCCTTATTCGAAGTGCCATTCGACCACGAGGTGGCGGCCATCTTGTTCGCATGGACCAAAACCGCGAATGCCCTGGAACTATTCTTGGCATGAAAACTTTCCGGGTCCCGGTCGGTTCCTCAGTCACCCTTAGCCACGATTCTCTGAAACTAATTCCGGCCTGAAGACTTTGCCGTTCCCAGTTGGTCCTCTAGCGGCACTTAGCCGTGATTCTATGGAACTATTTTTGGCTATGGGACCATGCTTGTGGTCGGTAAAAACTATGACTTCCATAAAATTTCTGAACCCCTGAAATTATCTTGGTGATTTTTGGATATGTTGGTCACCCAGATCAGGGCTGTCAGGGGATGTAATTTTTATGGTGATTTTATGTGTTTTAAGGTATTTTGGGGGTTTTGTAAAAATGTGTGTTTTCTGTGTTTGGAGATAATTGAGTTTAGTATAGTGCTTGACTCAATTATCTCCTAAGTAAAAGGGAAGGCTTATTGTATTGTATGTGGGAGTGTCACTCTGTTATTATTGGTTTGTAAGTTTGTGTCCTGGTCCCCAACAAGGTCCATGTGGGCGTACCCCTTGCATGGGGACTGTCATAAAAGGCCAGTGAGGCACCATTAAAATTGAGATCCTCTTAACCCTCAACATAGAGTCACATCTCATGTGTGGAGGAGACAGCTATATTCACTCTGGGGATTGCTATACTCCTTATGGGTTCAAATCACTAGCTCTTATAAGAGCTGCTCCTGCTAAGCTCTCTGGAGTAGGAGAGGTTCACCCACTGGAAGCTGGATCCTGGTTTTGGGTCTAGGGTGGGTGGAGGACAGCGAGACCCCAACCAAGCTGCAGGGGTCCGTGGGGTCTACAGTGCTTAATGTGTCTGGTGGAGTGCTTGGAGTCCTCGGTAAGCACTAAGAGCATCGATTGACGTAGGCACCTGACCGGGGTGCAAGACAGTCCGTCACAGTATGGTTATCCCTATACTGTACTCAGCTCTATGTATTTTATAGATATCTTGTTTTATTGTGGGGGCATTTCTCTATTATGCTGAGCTCTCATTATAGTATGAGTATTCATGTACCGTATAAGGAGGAGTACATTTCTGGGCGAGGAGTCTGGCACCCCACCATTTTAAAACTTGCCAGCTGCCACTCTTTCCACATCCAGACTTTTGGTTTTATAATAGCAACCACGCATGTGCAAATGAGCAGGTCTGTACTATGTTCTCATAATTGCGTAGGGGGTTTCCTGAGATCTAATAGCCATTCTCGACTCTGCAACGAGGTGGATCAAACTTGCGAAGGCTCACAAGCTCAACTCTAGAATGCCCTATAATAAGGGAATCACAGTTTACCCCAACAAGATCAGATTTACATTTTAGCTACCCCTGTGCATTGCCTCCTTAGTCGAATAGCTAAAAATAAAGCCTTAAAATGGAAAAAAAAACAATCCCAGCGTTGTGTACATTTTTAAATCAGCATCGGCTTCTTAAAGGTGGACTATTTTATAGCTAGCTCAAAATACTTTTAATTTTGACAGAGCTAAAATAATCTTTAGTGATGGAAATGTGATACACTGACACTGCTCCTACTGCAGTCACACTTTTTGTTGGTGGAAAACATGACTACACTTGCTAACTAAACTGATACTGTGAGAAGCACATCATATAACAACATAGGAAATAATACATAAATAAGACATATTGCTGGAGATATTATTAAAAGTATGGTTATAATGCCAAGTCGGAATCAATCTGTTCTTATCAACACATCTTTTAAGCCAGCCTTGCATATAAACAAATCATTTTGTAATTCCTGAACACTGTCTGTCATCAACTATTTCTACCAGAAGAAGATTCTAGGTATCTATTATCCTTTCTGTATATATTATGTATAGTATTACAGAAAACTGTGTTTTAAAAAGGTAACAGAGTGAAAACAGGTAATAATGGATGGTGTCCAATAACAAAATGGCATAATTAGGTCACTGGACCCCTGCACACAATTACAGACTCCCTGACACACTTTCTCTATAGACCTTGATGGATCATTGTAATTCTAAAAGTTCCTTGTGTCTTTAAGTTTCATCTGGGATTATATTCACTTTTCTGCTTATCCCAGCACTCCTGTATGTATACTCACATTCTCCAGGTAGTGAATCTCCAACTCGTCTTGTTACAAATACTTGTCTATTAGCCCACCTGTTGTACGTAATTTGTTGGCGCTTTATAAATAAAAATAATAATAATAAATAGGAAAAAATGGAAATACTATACTGAAATTGGTGTAATTTTTTCATGGTTAACTTTCATTGAACAGTGACAAAACTGTATAGTCTTTTCTGGTGTTCATCAAATGACCTCTGTGTAAGAAGAGATAATATTTATCTTCTTCAGTCCTTAATAGAAAAGAAAAGAGAGTATAAAACATTTGGGTTTCTAAGACTTGGTGAAACATGTTTGCCTGGCAAGACCTCAGACAAGGCTGGAGAGTAAGAAGGCACTACAGAGAACTAGAAATGCTATGTGGAGAGAAGCAGGAATAATTGACAAGAATAGAGATGATGGGCTTGGTTTCAGAAATACGCGGGGCTTGAGCCTAAAGGAGAATTGAATGTGCACTGCTAATGCTCTCCAGGGTCTCAATAATTTCAGATCAAGAAACATGTATATGCTGCACAGCCAGGTATTATTATTAATATTATATTTATATAGCACCAACAAATTACGTAGCGCTTTACAATGGGTGGGCTAACAAACATGTAATTGTAATCAGACAAGTTTGACGCACAGAAACAGAGGGTTTGAGGGTCCTGATCAATGAGCTTACATGCTAGAGGGAGTGGGGTAAAGTGACACAAAAGAGGGGTTTTTTTGAGCCATTAACAGTTTAATTGATACACATTTGTGAAAAAGTGAGATTTTAAGGATTTTTTGAAGGAGCGGAGACTGGGTGAGCTTCTAACGGAAAAGGGAAGGGAGTTCCACAGTAAAGTTTCAGCCCTAGAGAAGTCTTGAAGGCGAGCATCAGAGGTGGGAGTACAAACAGAGGAGTACAAACGCAGGTCTTCGGCAGAGCATAGGGGACCTAGATGGGACATACTTGTGTATTAAGGAGGATAGATAGGTGGGAGAAGCATTATGTAGAGATTTGAAAGCAAGAACCAGAATTTTATACCGAGCTCTATATCTTACAGGAAGCCAATGCAGGGACTGACAGAGGGGTGAGGAGTGGGAGGTGTGGGCGGACAGGATGAGCCTCGCCGCTGCTTTCATTATCAACTGCAATGGGGGGGTTGGGAGCCCGTAAGACCACTGAGAAGCAGATTGCAGTAGTCAAGGTGAGAGAGGACAGTGGCATGGACCAGCACCTTAGCCGCATCTGGCATTTAGTAGGGGCAGACGACGCAATGTTTTTGAGATGGAAGCGGGTAATGGAGATGTCGGAGTCAAAGTGAACACCTAGGCAGCAAGCCTGCGTGGTGGAGCTGATGGTAGCACCATTAACTTGGAGGGAGACAGAAATGGGATTAGCAAAACTTGAGGGAGGAAAACCAGACGTTCTGTTTTGGACAAGTTGAGCTTAAGGAAGTGGGCAGCCATCCAATTAGAAACAGAAGAGAGAGGCAGTCAGAGACACTAGTCAAGAGGGGCAGAAAGAGATCGGGGGAGGACAGGTAGATTTGCGTGTCATCTGCATAGAAGTGATTTAGGAAGCCAAAGGAGTTGATAAGTTTATCACGGGAGGCAGTATAGGTCAAGAACAGTAGGGGACCAAGGACTGGACCTTGGGGGATACCAACAGAGAGAGGTTGGGAGAAAGAAACACTAAAAGAGTGGGGTAGGAGGAGCACCAGGAGAGAGCAATATCTCGAAGACAAAGATTACAGAGGATGATAAGAAGCTGTTGATGATCAACAGTATCAAAAGCAGTGGAAAGGTCAAGGAGAATTAGGATAGAGTAGTGACCATGAGATTTTGCAGCGAGTAGATCGTTTGATACTTTGGTTAGAGACGTTTGGTTAGAGTGCTGAGCGCAGAATCCAGACTGAAGTGGGTCGAGCAGAGAATTGCACTCGAGGAAGTCTGTCAATCTAACATCCTCAAGTCTTTCAAAGATACTGGATGCAAAAGGCAGTAGCGAGATAGGGTGGTAGTTGGAAGGGGAGTTAGGGTCAAGGTTGGGCTTTTTTTAGAATCGGGTTTACAGTTGCATGTTTGAAGGGTAATGAAAATATGCCAGAGGAGAGGGAGAGAATTAGAATTTTAGTGAGAAGGAGAAGGAGACAGAGTATGGATGAAATACGAGGGAATAGGATCAAGGAAGCAGGTGGTGGGGCGGAAGGAACGGAATAGATTCAGAAACCCTTACTGCTGTAGCGGGTATGAATGAACGTAGAACAGCAGAGGGAGTGAGGTTTGGGGAAGTATTATAAAAGGGAAGGAGAGAGATGAGAGATCTCTTCCCTGATTGTAGTGATCTTGTCAGTGAAATAAGTTGCAAAATTTGTGGCGGTTAAATCGGTAGGAGGAGGAGGACAACAACAGGGTGAAGAAGAGAGTTAAAAGAGTTAATAGTTGTTTGTGTATTCAATGTGATCACCATACTACCTAATAAAGGGATGTGCAGCAAATGTAGTTTCCTTAAAACCCCAGCTGCCATTAACCTGGATGACACCATACCTCCCCCTAAGAAGTCTGATGAAGCACTATACTACTGATCTTTCTTTTTGTAACAGGCATCTGTATTGAGAGGTGTGTGCCTGAAGTCAGTGTGACTTAACTTCCTGAGTGCTTTGATAGGTTGGTTTACAAATCAACCAATCAGAGTACTCTGAAAATGCATAACATGAAAAAGTTATAACACCATTTTCCGCTATGCAAATTCAGTTTATGTGGAGAACTCAATGGGCCAACTTGGATCTTTTTTATTGTGTGTGTCATTTTTGTTTTTTTTAGTTTTCTGGCCTTTTTTTTTTTTAAATTCACTTCTTTTATATATTAATAATTTCAGTCAAATAACTGGAATGTAATGGCTTTTTATTTGACATTTTTAGGAGCTAAAGAAAAGAAGCTTAAGAAAAAAGAAGTATACTTATTTTATTAGTTAGTTTATTGACCCCTTCGTCACTATTATTAGTGTATTAGTCAAGTATTTTTTATTGGATGGGGTGGCTATGGGCTTGGGGATACCTAGTTACTGGGGGGTATTTAAATTAAACTGTTCAAAACCTTAAAGGGGGTGGGTTAACAATAGTATGTCCATCCTTTATATATTGTTTTATTATCCCCCTTCTGCCTCCTTTGGGTGGGGGCAGGATATTAGGTTCGCCCATGTTAATATTTGTTTAATAGCCCCCCACCACAAATCCATGGGTGAAGGCCTGCATTATAATAATTAGCTGCCAGCGGTGGTTCAGGAGGAAACTACGTCAACCTCATTCCAAGGAGGCAGGGAATCTCTATGGGGAGATGCTGAATTTCAGTAATGCATATTGTGCAGCACCGACCCAGGAAAGCACTCCAGTAGCTGTCTGAGGAGTGGTCACTAGAGGTGTTCCTAGGCTGTAATATAAACACTGCCTTTTTTTGTGAAAAGATACTGTTCACATTAAAAAGCCTGCAGGGACTAACTATACTCACCAGAACAACATTACAGGTGTTCTGGTAACTATAGTTACACTTTAAATATATCAAGAAATTCTGAGTCAAAGAAAAAGCTTGTGTATAAATCAAGTAAACAGAATTCCTTGAAAATGGAGCACAGGGGGGAAAGGGCAGAAACAGCAGCTGTAGCTGAAAAAGTTAAAGCTGTAAAAAGTTAAAGGGACACTCCAGGCACCCAGACCACTTCTGCCCATTGGAGTGGTCTGGGTGCCAACTCTCACTACCCTTAACCCTGCAACTGTAATTATTGCAGTTTTTATAAACTGCAATAATTACCTTGCAGGGTTAAGTCCTCCCCTAGTGGCTGTCTACTAGACAGCCACTAGAGGGCACTTAAGGGATCATATTATGCTCATTAGGTCTCCCCAGCCGGAAGGCGAGATCAGTCTCATCCGCCGGCTGACGTAATGAAGGGGAGGAGCCGCGGCAGAGGAAGAAGCAGCGACGTGGGACATGTCGCTGCCTCTGGTAAGTGACTGAAGGGGTGAAAACCGAGGATGGGAGGTCGGAGGGAGAGGGGACCTGCAGTGTCAGGAAAACAGCTTGTTTTCCTGGCACTGGAGAGTGCCTTTAATCTTAATTTTTTTTTATGCCTAGATGACACTACAAAAAAGTGCAGAATTTCTGATGAAGTCATGAAAGTTCCAAGAGCTAATGGATGTAAAACAAACCTCAATAACTTTGGTCTGTGATGACAGATCCTGAATCAGGATAATTTTGCCCAATCATTCTAATGTGACAAGAATGAAACATAAAGATTTGGAGAAGACAATGTAAGAAACTTACTGGATGCCAATTATATTCCATTCCATTAGCTGAGTATGCCAAATTCTGGGAGGTTATAGAATTTGGCTGAGGCCTACCTGCTTTGCCACAAATTAGGAATCAAAGTCAAATTTGAGGGGTTTTAAATATATTCTTACAAGAACAATGTGCAGGTGATACGCTCTGGCCCTTCAGAGTATGATTTAGCGCAGGAGAACTAATGGAAGCTCTTAGCAAACCACAGGTATGTGGTCAAGCCGTTAGCAACTGGCTTAACTCCTTATATTGAGTGGTGCACCATGGTACTAGGGCTGACTGGTTCCAGACTAGTGCCGTTTAGGCATGAAATGCATAAGTCTTTCCTTCTCTGTACTTCCCTCTGCGCACTGGCTCTTGTCACTATGCTGCACTGACAATTTTATTATCAGATTAATAGAGCTTGAACTTTTACTCACCTGCTCAAGTCTGGACATCTATTCCCTATGGGAATCTGGTGATCTGGTGTTGCTGTTTTCAACATTGTTGGTGAGGGAGAACCCACTTGTCCACACTTGGAGGGTAAATACATGTGCATCTTATTTTACTCAGTTTTGACTCCATTACCGAACTTGTTTCAGAATTGTCCACTAATCTTATTCTTCCAGTCACCATCAATACTTTTTGAAGGCCAACATTTTTTAGGTGATACATCTTGTTGTTTCCAGAGTTTGTCTACTAATCCTTACCAGACATTGATGCGCCTTCTACAGTTTGACTGTCAAAAGATTTTGTTACAATTAGGTATTTGTGTGATCATTTTTCCTGCAATCCTTTTAGCTTACATGAACCCAAACCTACAGATCCTGAACCACGTGCACCTTATGCAATAACATTTAATTGTACTTGATTTTACACAAATTTGTACCTATTTATTCATACTAAATTTAGTAAAGTTTTAGACAGCACACCTGATTAAAAAACAACTGTTAGCTCAATTAGTAAATCATACCATACATTTTAAAAGAAATAGAATGATTAACAAAAAATTATAGTAATGAGAGAAATGTAAAATATGTACATCTCTCAAAACAGCCTATAAGAGACAATAAATATTGTATGGGCGCATCAAGTGCACAAACAATCTACATCATATAATAGCAGTATAAATCTTTCATTATGAATGATAAATTTGATATTTATGATCCTATTGTACGAAGAAGATAAAAAGGATTATGGATGCCCCACTGATTATATAGAAAGATACATCTTCAGGGCATATTTGGATTGAAGAACAAAAGTTACATGTCACAATACAGTATTATGTATGTTAAGCTGCCAGTGCCTCAGGGCTTGGCATACATTCATGATGAGAGTATCTAAATTATAAAACAGGCTCTACCAGTAAATAAGAACTCTTACGTTCAATGTGTACTATTTTATACACTCAACACATGCTTTATTTTCTCTACAATTTTTCTTTAGTTGTAATTCTATTTAGCCGCCAATGTTTTTTTATGTTATAAACAGCGATAATGTTTTTTTATTTGTGATTTTATTCACCTTGTTTTAGGGACAGCAGTAGATCTGGTCATACCCAAGCTATGTCTCTATCATTTTAAAATGATTAAATGTGTATACTTTTATTGAAGTCTTTAGATTGTATAGTATACTTTTTTACCATCTTTCTCACTTCGAAATACCACCCTCCAATAGGTCTTTCTTTCTTGTTGACCGGCACTCGTTTGTTAATCTTGCTCATGTTTCTCCATAGAATTTGAATTGTCTTTCTTTTTCTCTTAAGTTTCATATACTGTCCTCTCATCTCGTTTTGATTTTTTGTCACAAGTAAAGATTTAAACATGCATTCTCTCCTCTCACATGTTTTATCTCCAGATCCAAAGATCAAGTTACATTTTTGCAGGCTCCAATGAATTCAAAATAAAGAACTTAGGATACACACCGTCACATTTTGTTGTAGCTCTGTATAGTATGATATTTTATAATCCTCCTATGAGTTTTCTGCAGTTGTTGAGCAGATATCCAACAACTGTTTTGAGAAAATGCAGGCCGTGCTAATTTGTGTAATTAATTATGCATGTGTGATATCACAGGACACAATGTCACCTGATATTATGTAACATCCCATTGGAAGGGGAAAATTCCCTAAATGACTAATAAACTACTTACAATGTCTGACTGCATGTATCAACGTGAATGTGTAGTAGTATGTGTATATTGTCTGAATGAGTGTCTGTATAGTGTTTTTTGTATAGCAACATCTGCATACAGTTGTCAGAGTGTATATACGCCAGTGTGTGTATACTGTAGCTAAGTGTGTGCATACCATGTCTGAGTGTATATATCTACTGTGTCTACTTTCTGTGTTTGTTATTGTGCACCTGTTGCAACCCTAATCAGCACGTTTAATGTAAACCTGACAGTATAAGACAGATAGATAGTTAGATAGATAAACAGATCGATAGATAGATAGATAGATAAATAGATCGATAGATAGATAGATGGATAAATAGATAGATAGATAGACAGACAGACAGACAGACAGATAGATAGATAGATAGATAGATAGATAGATTCCTCTTCTGCAACTGTCACTAGTCTAATACTATCCTTACCTTTTTGTGTCACTTTACCCCACTCCATTAGCATGTAAGCTCATTGAGCAGGGCCCTCACCCCTCTGTTTCTGTGTGTCCAACTTGTCTGGTTACAACTACATGTCTGTTCGTCCACCCACTGTAAAGCGCTGCAGAATTTGATGGTGCTATATAAATAACATAATAACAATATATAGATAGACAGACAGACCGACAGGCAGGCAGGCAGGCAGGCAGGCAGGCAGGCAGGTACACAGACAGACAATTTACTAGAGAGGAAGAAAGATAATTTGGAGATGTTTAAACCCAACGATTTTGATCTTGCTGTTTAGTGAATAGACCTCCACTAAGCAAAGATTTTTCCTAAAGTGATGCAAATTTAGTGTGCAATTCACTGCAATTAATATTATTACTGTTACTATTATTATTCTATATTGTTTTGTAAATGTATATGCATGCGGATGAGAATAAATCTGTGAGAAAAAAAGAAAGAAAGAAAGAAAGAAGGAAAGAAAGAAAAAAAGAAAGAAAGAAAGAAAGAAAGAAAGCAATTAACAGATTGGGGTGACTGCTGTAAATAGGATTCAAAAAAGTACAGTTGCAACACAGCTGTCCAAACAATAAATGGTAAAAAGAAAATAAGAAATGGAAGTTTTTACTACAACAGGGTGAGAAAAGTCGAGTATCTCATTCATGTTTTGAGTATGGCACATAAATTACTGAAAGGACCTTTGTTTCTTCCATAATCATGGCAATAAATTGGATCATTTACTGTAACTAACACTATTCCTACACTGAGCCTGACTTCTGCATCGTTTGCCACCATCTGGAATGTTCAGCTCTTATTTCTTTAGAGTATTTAATGGTTTTTTCCAATTTCCTTCTATTTTTTTGTTTGTTTTAACATTAAAGGTATGAAAATGTAGGACACGAGACATACAAATGTATAGAATTAAGTTAGCAAAAAAAAGTCAATAGTGGAGGCAGAAAGCAGCACTCAGCAGACCCCAGACTACCAGACAGCCACTAGAAGGCTTCCTGAATCAAAACAGACATATAGCTCAAATTCTATGTTTTGCTTTGGTCAGAACAATTGCCACAGTCCATAAGGACTTATAGAAACACTAAAATAAATTTAAATGTATTCCCCCTTACCTGAGGCCTACCTTAGAGCAGGATGGAGGGTAATTCTTATTTGGTCCAGTGGGAGATGCAGCTTGTTCAGACCATTTCCATGGTAACCTGCGGCAACATTTTGATACTTCAGAAGGAGTGGAGAACTTGCTATGTGGCAGGAGGATGTTCAGCCCAAGATCTCCTTTGTACTTTCAAGATCTTTGCTATCCTCACTGGCCGTAGAGCCCTCTCTCCTATGACAGCCTCAGTTTGGGTTTTTGGGGGAGGTGGGCCACTTGCAAGTACAAGTTACATACAATTATTTACTTTCATTTTTTTCTTTTTCTTCTTTTACTTAGAAAAATATAGGCCCCACTGTACACCTATAAATATTGCTGAATTGCTAAATTGTATTTTTATCACAAATCTTAGCCTGGTTTAGCAATTTAAGGTTTTAGGTCACTGCAGTTCACTGTTTAATGAATAAATCCTAGACAGATAATAACATATCTCAAAACAGCATAGGGAAATCAAGTGTGCAGAAAAAATAGCTAGCTATAGGTATACTTAAATAATTTCTAAATGTTAGAGGATACTGTGTTACTAGAGAGTCCAAGAAAAAAAGAGGGAGTAGGTAGGGGGGGGATACTAATAATGGACTTTATACGAGTGACATATTCAGAGGTCATTGCTTAAACAAGGACAGTTTAAGCTTTAGAACCCTGCCATAGTTTATCAAGATACTTCATCAAAAGAACAATACTTTTCCTTTAAACCACTTATTTTTGGCTTCTGACTGCAAGCATACTATCCTCGTAACATGTATCACCTAACTACTAATTTCTTTTGTGCACAATGAAACTGTGGGTCAGTGGAAGAGATTCATTACATCAGCTGTTATAAAATTGCTGGTGACTAGATTATGGGTTTTGGTGGGATTTATAAACTTGAAGGTTTCCCACATTAAGTCCCAAGTTACTGGGAGTTGGCACAGGTGGCTGTATTTAAGAAGCATGCAACTTAAGCCCATATCCACCTTCATTTAAGAGGAAGTTAGCGGAGAGGGTCTATCAGTGAAAAAGAATACAACAATTGTTGAGTTCGAGTGTCAGGGTTCATAACTATGGGTCAATGTACATGAACTGATGGATATCTGTGGAGAAACATTTTAGACATTGAAAGAAAGTTAAAATGATTAAGATAGGTCAGGTTAGACACATGCTTTTGCAGGTCATTTACTGAGGTTATTCATTCATCATGTTTCCACTTCTTTCTCTCCAGCTGTGTCAATACAAAATCATTCTTTAATACCATAGTACCTTTTTGGCTATAGAGTGGTATTTTTAGATTTTTTTTTTTTTTTTGTGGTGCTATATTTGGCAAGTTGTGTACAATAATTTGTGGCCTCTTATGAAAGAATAAGTGGTTAGTAAAATACAATTCTGCATTATATCTGATATATATTTGGCTTATTTAAAATAATTTGTAATTTGTGTTATTATAGATAAACATACTGCTATATAAAGCACTAACATATATATTCCATTGAGCTATACAATGGGGAAAGTTATCATTCATTATTAGCATACCGGTCACCCAGGTCCTACAGACTAGGTGTGGGAAAAATGGTGGAACTACATAAGCTGGGAATCTACTTTTTGGGCATCTCTGATATAGACCAATTATTTTTGATAACTAGAATGACAAAATAGACATAAATATAGGCAGCTATGTAAGTATAGAGACAGAGAGATAGATATAACTTTTTCTTGAAAGGTGTAAAAATTGGTCTTATAAACATACACTGATCAGCCACAGAATTAACCCTTTAATGATTTTTTGAGCAGCAACACGTTGGTGACCAAGGTCTATTTGGCACTCTCTGTTTAAGTACACTCAATTTCACCATTTCTGTTTAAGTGCACCCATGCATTTTAAATATAATTATTTAAAGTAGATATTGGGCTTTCTTTTTTTATCCCATTTGAATACATAATACAATATTAAATAATGTAAAAAATGGGCACACAGAGATTGGCCTGGGCAGATGCCCAGCAATGATCCTGCAGCAGAAAGACCTCTCCAATGTCTTTTCAGATTATGGGGGTCACTTTGACATAAGGGGGCAGTACCAGGCTGGGGGTTACATTTTTTTTTTACTGCTGCAGCTTAATCAAGCTACCGTGGCATTTAAAGAGCTATGAGCATTGCCCCTTTTTTTAATGCAGGAGGTTAAAAGCAGTCATTAAAATACCACAGCTGAGCGAGATGTCTCAGCCGCAAGTATTTAAAAGGCTATGTGCTGTGCTCACTTTGAGCACTGCACATAGCTAATCTGTCAGTGTGGAGCCACTAATTGTTGCTTCAGCTGACAGAAGGGACCACACGTATCAATAGCTAACTGGGGTTTCTTGGTACAAGCAGGGATTTAACCCAGCTGGTACTTTTACTGCATGACGGCCTATGCCCAGTGGCATACATACCGCGGTCACAGGGCCCGACACTCCATGAGTTGCAGCCCCTGCACGCGCGGCAAACCGCCAGGGGGGTGCATGTTCAAGGGGCCCATCGGGTGGCCCATGCTGTTAGGGCAGTGATGGCGAACCTATGGCACGCATGCCACAGGTGGCACGCCGGGTCCTTTCTGTGGGCACGCGGCCACAGGTTCGCCATCACTGCAGAGTAGGCACCTGCCTGCCCGAAACGGCAGGCGCCTACTCTGCTTCCGGGTCGGGAGGCAGGGGGAGGGCTCTAGGAAGCAGCTCCCCTGTCCTCCCGCGCGATGCTGTGTGGAGCGTTGCCACGCGTTACCATGGCAACGCTCCAAATAGCATTGCGCAGGAGGACAGGGGAGCTGCTTCCTGGAGCCCTCCCCCTGCAGTGCTTACCACCACCGGACCACCAGGGATGGCTGTGTCCCTCCCCCCACTTCATTAAAGGTAAGAAGGAGGGAGGGGGGGTATACTGACACACAGCACCCTTACCCCCCCAGCAGTACCCCCCCCAAGTAACCCCTACCCTCCCCAGCAGTAACCCCTACCCTCCCCAGCAGAACCCCTACCCCCCCCAGCAGTACCCCTACCCCTCAGCAGTAACCCCTACCCCCCACAGCAGTACCCCTACACCCC
>OW240914.1:205096615-205347794 GCA_933207985.1 Pelobates cultripes
CCCCCACACAGTACCCCAACCCTCCCAGCAGTACCCCAACCCTCCCAGCAGTACCCCTACCCCCCACACACAGTACCCCTACCTCCCCGCAGCACCCTTACACATATAGCACACACACAGCACCCCCCCACACACACAGCACCCCCACACACACACACACACAGCACCCCCCCACACACACACACAGCACCACCCCACACACACACAGCACCCCTCACATACAACACTCACACACACACGCACCCCCCACCTCAATGCAGTATGTGTGTATTCAGCAGTCTGTGTGTGTGTGCGTGTATTCAGCAGTCTGTCTGTGTTTGCGTGTATTCAGCTGTCTGTGTTTGCGTGTATTCAGCTGTCTGTGTTTGCGTGTATTCAGCTGTCTGTGTTTGCGTGTACTCAGCTGTCTGTGTTTGCGTGTACTCAGCTGTCTGTGTTTGCGTGTACTCAGCAGTCTGTGTGTGTACTCAGCAGTCTGTGTGTGTGTACTCAGCAGTCTCTGTGTGTGTACTCAGCAGTCTCTGTGTGTGTACTCAGCAGTCTGTGTGTGTGTACTCAGCAGTCTGTGTGTGTGTGTGTGTGTGTGTGTGTACTCAGCAGTCTGTCTGTATGTGTATTCATCAGTCTCTGTATTCAGCAGTCTTGTGTGTGTGTATTCAGCAGACTGTGTGTATGTATTCAACAGTCTGTCTGTGTATGTATTGCATTTGTTGGAGATACTAATAAATATAAGCGTAATTTTATCTATTTATATCATTATTTAAAATTTGTATCATTGAACTCTCTGTGTTCTTTTAAAACAAAAGTTATTAGTTCGGACAACAGTACGAGTTGTTTTTTTCTAAACTTAAACCTCAGTATTTGGGTTTAATTGCCATGTTGGCACTTTAAGGAGAAAAAATGTTGGCATGTATTGCGGTTTGGGCACTCGGGCTCAAAAAGGTTCGCCATCACTGTGTTAGGGCCACCAGATAGAGAGGAATTTCCAGGGGGCCCCAGTAAGTGCTGCAGTGCTTTAACAGCGCGACCGGGCTCCCTGTGATGACATCACTCCCCCCAGCTATCAGAGAGAGTGGACTTCAGGGAAATGCACCCTCCTGCACCTAAAAGGTAGGATGACTTAAACATTTTGTATATTTGTGTTTTTGTTTGTATATATGTGTCTATGTGTTTGTGTGTCTGTATGTGTGTGTATGTGTCTGTATATATGTGTCTATCTGTGTATGTGTGTGTGTGTGTTTCTGTATGTGTGTATGTTTGTGTCTGTGTGTCTTTCTGTCCGTGTGTATGTGTGTGTCTCTGTATGTGTGTGTCTGTATGTGTGTATGCATGTGTGTTTGTGTATGTTTGTGTGTGTGTGTATGTATGTATGTGTCTGTGTGTATGTGTGCCTGTCTGTATGTATGTGTGTGAGTATGTCTGTATGTGTCTTGTAGGTATGTGTGTCTTGTGTGTATGTGTCTGTGTGTGTGTGTGTGTGTATGTATGTGTTTGTGTGTATGTATGTATGTGTGTGTGTGTGTATGTATGTATGTGTCTTATTGTATGTGTCTGTGTGTATGTGTGTATGTATATGTATCTGTGTGTATGTATGTGTCTCTGTATGTATATATGTCTGCATGCTTGTGTGTCTGTTTGTATGTATGTGTCTGTGTGTGTGTGTCTGTCGGGGGCCCATGGATCAGTTTCGCAGTTTCGCCCCATGGATTCTGTCTACGCCATTGCCTATGCCGTCCATGGGCATTAAAGCCCTGCACTGCAGAACAACATAAACTGGCACGTGGTCAGTAAGTGGTTAAAATGACTGACAGGTAAAGTGAATAACATTGATTAAATCAAAACAATATGAATAGAAAATAATCAGTTCTTGAATTTCATATGTTGGAAGGAAAAATGGGCAAGTGAAAAGATCAGAGTAATTTTGACAATGGCCAAATAGCGATTGTTAGAAGACTGGTTCAGAGCATCTACAAAATGCCAAGTCTTGGTGGGGGGGCCTGACCGCCATGCTGGCCGGTCACAAGATGGAGGCTCACCGCTCAAGCTTGGGCTGTGAAGCTGAATGAGGGGTGCAGGTGGTTTTTGGTGCTACTGTGGACTCCAATATTAGGAGTTTTGAGGCCCCCTGGGAGTGACACGAAGCTTTGAAGTCTGTGGCTTTCTCAAGAGAGAAGCGGGGCAAACGGCCGCTGCCCTGCTCACATGCCTGGTGCCATGCAGCTGACTGATGACACTCCTTAAGTGGGGGTTATCCCGGTCCCCACTGGAGGGAGCTGACACCATGCAGAACGATCCCACCAAGATTGCCCAGCAGTTGAATTCACACTTTAAAAACTCAAAATGGCGACCCTGCTACCCATTCTGGGCAAAGTACAGCAGGCTGCTTGCAGGAGCCACTGCAGGGAGAGGTGGCCACCGACCATGGCCCCACCCCTGAAATCCTACCATACCAGTTACGCACAATGAAACCTTGACTCCGTCATGTCCCATGAGCAAACCCAGCTCCTACAACTGCCTTCCTGGGCTTTGAACCCTCAGAGGACAATCCTCAAACGACGGTCCTACTCCCAGATGGAACACCTTGCTGGGTCCCCATTGCTGACCTCTAATGGAGCAGGAACTGATGGCAAAGGTTGAAGGCTAAAATGGGGCCTGGGGCTGGCGGTGTGGATTAACCATCGTGTCGGGACTCGGCTGGGACAACAGCAGACTTGTATGCTCGCCATAGCTAGTGGTCTTGTGGAGCTGATCCCAGAGGGTGGTGTGGATTCCCCTAAGAGCCTCCAATGGTCTACACAGCATATTATTTCCCCTTTTTTTTATTTATCTTCTTTTTGCCCTATTTTGCTTCTCATTTATAAGTCACTTAGGCACTATTTAATGTCCTGATAGGGATTTCTAACGCCATAGCACCCACTGTGCCTACTACCTCTACTATCTCAGTGCATCCCACGTCTGCTAGGCACACAGCCATATCTGCTTAGTTTACTCTAGCATTCACTAATGAACATGTAGTGTGTATGTATTGTGATTTGTACCAACATAACTGACCACTTACTACTGCAATTCAACCTTTATACACCAATTGAGCATAGTGAATTAACTTGGCAGGTTGAGTGTGTGTCATTTACCTAGGGAAGAGATGGCAGCAGGATGCACTATGGGAAGAAGTCAAGCCGGAGGGGGCACTGTTATGCTCTGGGCAATGTTCTGCTGGGAAGCCTACTTTACTTTGACACATACCACCTACCTAAAGATTGTTGCAAACAGTCCTGCTGTGGTGCTCCCTCTGGCTATGACCACACACCACCTTTAAGCAGTGCTGCCCCTGTACCACCTGCCTTATGACACATTTGGCCTATTTAGGAGGAGAGAAAACCCAGGGTTGCCCTTTTTATAGTTTCTGTGACTGCCTGCAGCCAGGTTTTTAATTAAAGCAGGTCACTAATTGCTCTTGGGGGCAGATACTGTATGCAGACATTTGATAGGAGAGTATTTCTGGCATAATGGGCGTGGTTAAGGAGACAGTCTTATGATGCAAAATTCTGCAAAACTTTTTTTGCAAAAATTATAAAGATTTGAGCATACAAAAATTACAGCATAAATTCTCACTTTGTTGAATAATCTGTAAATTGATTCTAGCACAAATAGATGGGGTTTTTAAAAGGTTGATGTTTGGAAACGGATCTTCCTAGTTAATTAATCAGAGATAATAACAAAAAGTAAAGGACAGTGAAACTCTAAAAATAAATGGAAAGCGCTAATTTGTGCAATTATAAATGTTCACATAAAATGCCACTCAGTGGCGAAACTACCGGGGTCGCAAGGGTCGCTGCTGCAACCGGGCCCATCACTCCAGGGGGCCTGGCCCTACTGCAGACCCCTGCAACCTGGGTGCCTGCCGGCTACATAATGTGGCCCCTGCACGCGCAGTACAACTGCCAGGGCAACATTAAAGGGTATGTATGTATGTATGTATGTGTGTCTGTATGTGTGTGTTATTATGTATGTGTCTATGTATGTTTGTGTCGGTATGTGTGTCTGTATGTATGTGACTGCATGTATGTGTCTCTATGTGTGTGTGTTTTGTATGTGTGTGTGTTTTTTTACATGTGTGTGTGTGTGTGTGTGTGTGTATGTATGTGTCATGTGTGTGTCTGTATGTGTGTTTCTGTGTGTATGTATTTGTGTGTCTGTGTGTATGTACATGTGTGTTTCTGTATGTGTGTGTCTGCATGTGTATCTGTCTGCATTTGTGTCTATATGTGAGAAGTGAGGGGGGCCCCAGGGCAATTTGCGCACCGGGGGCCCTGGGTTTCTAGTTACACCTCTGGTGCCACTGTTAGTGTAATCCAGAAACATAACAGAAAGTGTCAATTTTCATAAAATGTGATATATTTCTACAGCTTTTCCAAGCCCCTTCTGCCCAACTCTGAGGTTTTAACAGCATTGAGTACAGCATTGAGTACTGGGTGCTGTTAAAGCCCAACGCTAGACACACGGTGCTCTGGTGCATGTGATTATTTCCAAGATGAAGAATAAAAAGAGGAATGTTATTTCTTTTTTCCATACATTTTGCATATCTGGAATATTCCCTCAGGAATGTTTTAATATTTCTGAAACAATCCACAGCAGGTTCAGAGAGATGTGAAACTTGCCTGTTACAGCTCTATAATGAAGATTCAAAGTTCGAGCAAGCCTTTATTAAGGCTTTTCCCAACTTAAACCTCATTCTGCACAAGAGTGACATGTCCAACCCCTTTTATATTTACATAGAGCCCTTACCCACTGCCAATGAGTAGACACTACACCCCCCCTTAAATACCATTGTGGCAAATGTGCCTATGCCACTAGCTCCTGGAGAAGCCTGCTGGCTACCCTCCTACCCAAGGACTATGGGCCATGTAACCAACACCTCAAAATACTTTTGTGTGTTTTCCTTTTCAGTTCAGGAACCGAACAAACTCACAAATTGCAGACCAACTCTGGGCTTGTTAACCCCTATTAACCTCTGTTGACACTTCCATCATCATTTCACACTTTGTTTCATAAATGTTTGGCTGGGTGGCCGCCGTTTGTATGCAAGAACACGTTGGAACTGAGTTGGTGGCCGTCTTACAGCAGTGTTTGGTCGTAGAGTACATATAACTGAAATCGGACAGACAAACTTGCATATACCACTGACCTTCAACGAACACCTGCTTATTTTCTATACATGTCAGGAGAGCGCTGTTCGGCAGGATTGTTTGCATGAACTAGGCGAATAATCGCTACCTAGGAGCCAGGGAATTAGTTTGGTGTTTCATTCGGTTTTGACGTTTGAAAGTGACCGACCGCTACCACTTTTCTTATGGAACTATTTTGGGCAGAAGCCACATGTGCGGTTGGTCAAAACCTGACCCCAGTGGCGATTCGGCTACGTTTGTGGGATCTGAGCGATTTTTAGATGTGTTGGGCACTCAGACCCAGGCTATCCGGGGATATAGGACTTGTAGGGATCCCTTGTAATATTGTGTGTGTTTAGGTGCTTTTAATATTTTGAACATTGTACTGTGTCTGGGAGATAATTAGTTTAAGCAAAGTAAACTCAATTATCTCCCAGACACAAAGACTCCGGGGAGGAGTCTGTATTGAACTGTATGGAGACCCCATGCTGTAGTCTGTGTATGAATTGCCTGTACCATACCCTATTAAACTCAGTTCACTTCCAGCATTACGTCTAGGCTAATGTCTGTGGGGGAAGGCTATAACAGCTACACAGCTGTACTCTCTCACCACACAGCTGTACTCTCTGCAGGGAAACTTTGATCACTGGAAGCTAGATCCAGGACCCTGTGCCAGGGTTGGAAGCAACGGCAAGACCCCAAGCAAACGGCGGAGGCTAGGGACTGAAGTGTTGATGGTGTCCGGGCAATAGCTAGGGAGTGTGTTTGGCAGAGGTACCCAGTCAAGGTACCAGGTGGTCCGCTACAACTATGATTATAACCCCAACCTGCTGTCAATGCGTGGCATTAGCTTCCCATTAGTTATATTATGTGAGTCCCTTCTTGCTGCATTTTCTAAACTGAATAGCTCCCACCAGTTGACCATGGCTATGATTTGTCCATCCCTCATTTATTTTAATTTGACCACGGGATGAGGGCATTATTTTACACATAAAGTTTTTTTCTAGTGTCTGGGGAGTAGTGGCTCTCCAAAATACCAAGTAGATATGTCCCCACAGGTGGGGATATTAGAGAGGACAAAAATATAGAGATCTTATAGTAATATAGGGTCATTTTTTTTACTCTTTTAATTAAATGGCTGGCTAGCATGCACTGGCCAGCTGCCACATGGAAAACCATTGTGCCGCTAGAAGGTTCTAACTATGTGCCTGCTGGCAACTAGTGCTGCCAGCAGGAAAAAATAATTAAAATAATTGTTCGCTTGCATCAACATGCATCCTGCCAAATGCATTTGGATGCAAAGGACTGATTTTAAACCAGACATCAAATGCATCCAGTGAATTGCTGCAAATGTGGTGGAGGTAAGTGTGTAAATATTTGGGAGCTAGAAGTCTAAGTGTGGAAGCAGAATAGTAAGTATAATAATACTACTGTGAAGAGCAAGTAAAAGGTATATAGAAAATGTCAGTAACGCAAAAAAGCATGTTAAAAGAACCCATTAGTGTGAGATACTCATGTTTATGTAAATTATTTTATTCTGTGTTTATTCACTATATTATTATTTTTTTATCATTTATGTTACACTTTATTGGTATTTGACTTCTTTGGACTTGTAGATCAGCTATAGAATACTGTCCCTGCTGAGAAAAAAAATCAAATGATGGCATACTACCTATTCCTGGGTTAATAACCCATGTTGAGTAAATGGATATGAAGCTGTAGATCGTTGGTGGGTAACCTTTGGAGATCCAGGTGTTGTGGACTACATCTCCTCTGATGCTTTGCCAGAATTATGGCTGTAAGAGCTTTATGTGAGATGTAGTCCACTGGCGTGCCGAAGATTGCCTCATCTTGCGTCTAGATATTTTCTCCAGTTTTTTTTTTTTTTTTTACCACAGCACAAAGAAAGACACATCATAAAATAACTGGATACATTACATGTTTCGATAGTGATAGTGGCCTCTATTGTATGAATACATATCCTCTATATTCTCTAGTTTCATTATGGGCCTTTGTACAATTACAATGTAATTATTTGTGGTATGAATCCCCCCATCTACCCAGAAAAGAAAAATTTAGGTAAATGATCTACCTACATTTT
This sequence comes from Pelobates cultripes, assembly GCA_933207985.1. Taxonomy (NCBI): domain Eukaryota; kingdom Metazoa; phylum Chordata; class Amphibia; order Anura; family Pelobatidae; genus Pelobates; species Pelobates cultripes. Next base: position 205,103,882 of record OW240914.1, read on the forward strand.
GATACATGAGAGAACAAAGGCAATGACCAATACACATCTGGCAGCAAATTTAAAACTCATCTTAAAAATACAAACTATTTTGTGGGTGGGGTTTTTTTTGTTTGTTTGTTGATTATTTTAAGAACATTGTGTTTCTATGATATTCTTTGACAATGGCTTCTCTTTGCTGCAATTCTCTACAATTCAGTCAGAATCAGCTTACATTTATGAAACAGAGTTTGAAAACTTTTAAAAGTAGGCAAAGTGTAATTGAAGTTGCAGTTCAGCTGGAATTAACATTTTGACCACCCCCTATTTAAGGTTCATGAAAGCAACTTACAGATCTCTTTTTGTGTGGCAAAAGCTAAACATGTTTATGGAAATGTTGTATTCTAATGATGCTATCACGATTATTTCCTAACTTGACTTCTCTGCTCTCTGCTAACATAACCCAGGTCACACCCTTAATGCAGATGTTTATAAAATATATTAACGATAAAAAAAACTCTTCCTGCAGTATTGGCAACAACAATACATTTTTTTAGTGAGCTCCTGCAGATGTTTTACCCTATAGGAGATGATAATTTCCATTCAATCACAAATCCAATTTTTATTTATTTTTATTCACACTGTACGTATTCGCACATTCATTCTCTCTCTTTTATCTACTTCTCCCTATAAGCCGCCATATCCCTCCCTTCATTATTTGAGAATTTTACAGGAACTACAGCACAGAGCAGAATTTCACAGCAAAAGACATATTCCCTTTAGTGTCACTAAGCAAGTATTCACATGTAGTCTGGTGGAAAGAATCAAGGAGAGCGACATCCAGGTGTTTCTGCCTAGAGAACATACTTAACTTAAATCATTAATCCCTGTGTTTTATATTCATGGTGTTATTCTGTTTAATGTGTTTCTTTCCAATGTTTAAGTCATTCTTTAACACGTTTTGAGGTAGGTCATCGTTGTGGGACACCTATTTGCGATGAAATAATAAATAACTTGATGATTTTGTTTAATCCTGTTAAAAAACATTTCTCTCACAGGTTTTTCTTTGTCATTAAAAATGCCTATAACTTGTGTTAACATTTTTTCATGAGATACTTCATTTTATTAAAATGTATATTCAGGATGTAGCAATGACATCATTATCCATCTCGGATAATGCAAAGCTAGGGCAATGATTGCAAATTAAAAAAAAGAAAAAAAGAATTAACAGAAATTTGTATTTTTTTTCTCTGTATGCTTTCTCTATGCAATGGATATATATTATAAAAGAGGAAGCTAAGATAGAGACATTCATTGTAGAATAAAGATTTATGGATATCTATATTTAATTTTAATTTTCATACTTCACAAATACCCATTTATAGGGGATAAGTAAGAATACAATAAAAAAACCCTCATATGCAAGCAGTCCCAGCTCACAGTTAACCAGTAAACTGTCGCCATAGGTCCTAGAATACAGTTGTGGCTGATAAAGTTTTCAGATTGAAGCCCTGGGGAGATAGCACAGCTAAGCGGACAAGGGCACATGTATGAGTATGGGGATAGATGCTTGTGATTGGTTGTATCTGTGTATGGGAGTGGTTATGGATTTGGGAGTGGGGCAAGGACCATCTTACCTCAGTGCCTCTTGGGAGACGGGCCAGCAAACAACTTCCCCTGACTCTGCTTCTGTTTGTCCTGGGCCTGGAAATTTTTTTTGCTTGAGGAAGGATGTGGAAAGAATCCTGTTTGCCCTCAGAGCTGCTGCTGCCCTGGATGGGGGTAGGCACCTTCGTGAGCAATTTGCTTACCTCCACCCTGGTGTGACTGCCGTTGTGCCCCCAAGCGGCCAGGCCTCTGCTGGGGTCTCCCACGCGGCTACAGCCCCTGTAGACAGTGCGAGCATGGGCCGGAGCTTCCATCCGCCTGCTCACCTAAGCCCTGATATATGGTATAGGAGCCGGAGACCGGGCCTAAGGCGCCGTCAGGCCCGCGTGTCAGCTCCATCTGACACGCGGCCTGCTCCCTCTAAAGTTGCTTGCACGCCCCCCAGCATTGGACAGCGGGGGTTGGAGGTTTGGAGGGGGTCCTCTGGGGATGAGGTCGGCCGATGGAGTGTCCCTCTCCTCCCCCGGGTTCTGTCCACTATTCTCCCCTCCCTCCCCTCTTTGGTGTCCTCCCTGTCCTCTTTTATTGCCCCCCCCCCTCTGTGGTCCCCTCTGCCTCCATAGTCCTGGTTCCCTCCCTCTCTCTGCTCCCCTTGCTAGCCCTCTCTGTGTCTCCCTTTCTGCCCCCCTCTCTCCTGTCCCCTCTGTGTCTCCTGCTGGCCCCTATGTCCCCCCTCTCTCCCCTGGCTACTTACCTTGGCTGCCCTCCTCTGCGGGGTGTGAGCTTACTGCTGCTCTTCTCACAAGATCTGGCTGCTGTTCCTGGGACTGTCCAGCAGGTGGCACCTGGAACTCCTGCAAGGCTGAACAATGCTGAACATGGACTTAAATCTGCAGTGCCTGGATCTTCTTCAATTCCTCGGGTATCGGCTGGTGAGTACAGTTGTGTTTCTTCTTTGCAGTCAGGGGGTACCTCGCTGGGGTGGTTTCTGGCGGGGCTTTGGTTTTTTTTTGTATCAGTGGGAACAGGGGACACAAGCATGAAGGGATTCCCCCTTAGATAATCAAATTCGGTCAGTTTGGTCCACTGCTCAGCAGCCACAAGGGGTATCGGCTGTTTTATTGTCCCTATTGGCATCCCTTCTGTGGGGTCGGGTACTGCAGCACCTGCTGTAGTGGGGGTTCCCCCAGTGATGGGTGATCTCCCGGGTTTTTCCGGCGAGGCTCGGGGGTCTGCGTATATGTGTTGGTCTGGGCCCTTGAGTTTGCACCTGAAACAGGAAGCTAGGGAAAAAATTTAGAGGGGAGAATTTGTCGAGATTTTCTCCCTCCTGCCGAGGAGGCATCGCCGTTGGTGGAAAAGGACGGGAAAGAATCTGAAAAAGACAAAGAAAAATACTGTTACCGAAAGATCTCCAAGCTTTTTCTATTCTGGATAGTGTCATTGGGGAAAAGGATCCGCAGAAATGCTCCGCATTGTTCGTCTACCAGGACACCATTTGGAATGCTTTTCGTACCTATGGCGGGCTGGTGGAAATATGACGAGCAATTCCGTCAATTCCTCGATTTCTTGGGACCAGATGTACATTAGCCTCTGACTCTCCATCATGACCCGCACGGCCACCCAGCAAGATGGTTTCTCATTGTTTCTTCGGGGGGCCGGTGGGGGGGGATCCTCCACCTCACTGGCCGTGCAACAGTGGCCGGGCTGTTGTTGGAAATTTAACAACAGTCATTGCAAATGGGGAGCATTGTGCCGCTTCAAACATGAATGCTCAACCTAAGGGGGTGCCCATCCCGTTTCCCGCTGTTTCAAGCGGGGAAAAGCTATCAAAAAAGGGATTTTGGGGTCAAAGGACGACGATGTTGGTGGTCGTAAACGCAATGCACCCGTGGCTTGCCAGTTATTGGAACTGTCAGGAGGCTAAAGTCCTGTTGGAAGGCTTTGAGCACGGTTTCTGGATTCCTTTCATTGATCGCCCCCCTTCGCTGCTGGTTCGGAACCTTCGTTCGGTTCATGATTTCCCGCATGTGGTCCGGGAGAAGCTTAGCAAGGAGGTGTCTCTGGGTCACATGGCGGGTCCCTTTAGCGACCCCCCTTTGGCGGACTTGCGGGTCTCCCCCTAGGCGTGGTGCCCAAAAAGGAGATATGTACTACGTGGATATGTGCCTCCCGATGGGTTGTTCCATATCCTGTTTCTACTTTGAGTGCTTCAGCACATTCTTGGAATGAGTGGTTAGGAGGGAGGCCCAGATCTACTCCCTGCTGCATTACCTCGATGACTTCCTTTGTGTGGGTCCTGCTGATTCTACAACCTGTGCGCTGCTGCTGTGGGTTTTGGGGGATGTTTTTCAAGGCTTTGAGGTCCCATTGGCCCATGACAAAATGGTGGGTCCGGTCATGTGCCTCAGCTTCTTGGGCATTGACATTGATTCTGTGGCAGGGAATGCCGTTAGCCCTTGGATAAGATTCAAGGTTGATGGCGGTAGGTGGCCATGACCCGAGGGCTGCGTTGTGGTGCCTGCAGTCACTGCTGGGCACGCTGAATTTCGCATGTTGGATCATGCCAATGGGGCTGGTCTTTAACAGGCGTCTGGCTGCGGCAACATCCGGCGTCAACGGGCCTCGTCATTTCATTCGGCTGACTCAGCCTCTGAGGGATGATATGGCAGTATGGGATTCCTTCTTGGCTACATATAATGGCCAGTCCTACTGTCAGGCGCCGGAGGTTTCTAACACAGATCTGCACCTATTTATAGATGCGGTGGGTTCAGGGCGATTCTGGGCTCTAGTTGGTGTGCTGCTGCGTGGCCGGACAGTTGTCATGTCTCTGGCCTCACTAGGAATCTGGCATGGCTGAAGCTCTTCCCCATTTTGGTGGCAGTGGAGGTTTGGGGGTCCCAGTTTAGGAATAAATGGGTCGTGTTTCACTGTAACAATCTTGGGGTGTTTCAAGCTATCAATCGGTGACGGCTTCCTTCTCTCCAGTGGTTAGCTTGCTTAGACGATTGGGGCTTCGGTGTTTGTGATTAGCGTATTGTAGGGGTTCACAATGTAATGGCGGATGCTCTCTCTTGTTTTCAGTGGTCAGAATTTCAGGCGGTTGCCACGCAGGCGGATCTGGAGGGCACTCCATGCCCAGTGGAGATGTGGTCGCTGATCGCCTTGAGGGGCTTTTGCAGCTCTTGGAACACTGGGAATCAGAGGGTAAGTCTTCTTCTGCAATCTCTGCACGTTTTTCGGGTCTTAGCTTCCTGTTTATGCTATGTGGGTGGGAAGATTCTACTAAGGCGTATGTGGTGGGCCAGGTGCTGAAAGGCTTGAGACGTCGGGTTGCTTCCGCGGACGTGAGGAGACCAGTCTCCGCTGTGCTCCTGTCAAGATTGTGTGGGGTGCTCCCTCGAGTCTGTTACTCTGTTTTTGAAGCCCGTCCATTTGCATTGGCCTATTCCCAGGCATTTTTTGAGGTGATGCAGATTAGAAGATTGGTAAGCCCTAGTAGGCGCTGCAGTGGCGGGGTGTTGTTTTCCGATGTTCAGTGCTCCACAGCTCATATTGCGTTTATGATCCGACGCTTGAAGACGGATATCCTTGGGAAGGGTAAATGGGTTCACTTAGGTGCTGTGCCAGGTACGGTTATTTGCCCTGTTGCTTCCTTTAGGGAGTATTGAGAACTGTGTCTGATATACGTGGACACTCTTTTGGTGCATGAGGATGGGAGTTTTTTTTGCATTTTCAGTTTATTCGGGTCTTTCGCTCGGGGTTGGAGATCATGGGAATTGACAGCAGAGAATATTGTGGGCATTCATTTAGAATAGGCGCTGCCACGGAGGCTTCCAGGTTGGGTATTCCGGTGCAAGGGGTGCAGAGGATAGCGAGGTGGGCGTCTGGGCGTTTTGTTTCATATGTTCGTCCTTCCCGCCTCCTGAATTGATTTTCTCTCCGCAGGTGGAACTCCCCCCAGGGTTTGGGTGATCGGACACTCGTATGTATTCTGGGCCAGGAGGCGAGCGGCTGTCTGTCCGGGAGGTGAGCTATTGGGTTTTACGCCTTCTGAAGTGGAGGTTCGCTGGTTTGACACCAGAGGTATGAAATGGGTTCAGCTCCTTCTGGGTGCACCGAGCGTTCTAGTTATCCACCTGGGGGGTTATGATCTCGGGACAATGCCTATTTGGGGGTTGGCTGATGCTATTAAGACGGACTTGGAGCGCTTCTTGGTTCTATTCCGTAACTACTGGCAGCGGGCCCATAATCAAAGAGCCATGGAACGCTGCCATATTGAATAGGAGGGTCTCTAAGTTGTACTGGCAGTTAAAGGGATCGCGGTTCACCACAGGGTGTTCAAATGGGAATCAACTAATTTATTCCAGGGTGATGGTGTGCACCTCACAGAGGTTGGGCTCGACCTTTTTAATCTTGCTATCCAGGAAGCGGGGGAGCAGGCCTTGGGTGGTTGGGGGGCTATCACACGGAATGTCAGGAGATGGACAAGGTGGGTCTCAAGCTCCCCTGCTCTGTAGGGTAAACTTTTCAGTTACCGACTTGGACGTGCCCACCGAGTAAAAAGCCGGTTGGTGGTAAGCATTAAAAGGAAAAGGGAATTTGGTTTGGACAAGGGGGGAGGCGAGAACCCAGTGGGCAAGTTGGTGTATAGGCACATGGTCTTGTTCATTGGCAAAGACGTGTATGTAAAATCTGTAAGGCTTATGTGTTAATTATGGATTATTTATGTATTGTCTCTGGTTATAATTAAATGATAAAATTAATAAAAGGTTGGATGAGTCCTACAGTCTTATGTTTAATAAATGCTGTGGCCTGTTTCATCCAAATTCAGTGTCTGTCGTTATTGGGGGGATATTTGGGGTAGGCTATGTTATCTTATTTGCATAAAAATTCCCCGCTATGTCCATACATGTGGCACTAGGTTCCACCAATGTAATTTGACGCTTCTCCTCTCTGTAAACTTTCCACCTTATTTTATGAACTTTGCCCACTTAAAGGGATACTAAAGGCACAATTTTTTTTCTCCTGCTCTGCCAATTTAATTTTAATCATACACTTGGAACTCCTGCAGGCTGTAGCAGATCATTAACAGATAAAAACAATCTAGATTAAAGGGACACTATAGTCACCAGAACAACTTCAGCCTATTGAATTTGTTCTGGTGAGTAGAATCATTACCATCAGGCTTTTTGCTGTAAACACTGTCTTTTCAGAGAAAATGCAGTGTTTACATTACAGCCTAGTTATAACTTCACTGGCCACTCCTCAGATAGCTGTTAGAGATCCTTCCTGGGTCATGGCTGCCTAAAATGCATCCAAACATTTAGTGTCTCCACCCTCTGCATGCAGACACTGAACTTTCCTCATAGAGATTCATTGATTCAATTCATCTCTGAGAGGAGATGCTGATTGGCCAGGGCTGTGCTTGAATTTTGCTGGCTTTGCCCCTGATCTGCCTCCTTGACAGTCTCAGCCAATCCTATGGGGAAGCATTGTGATTGGATCAGGCTACCACTTCTGCTGCTGTCAGAGGTCAAAGGACGTTCACAGGAAGAGACAGCAGCTTCAGACTTGAATACAAGTAAGATTTTACTATCTTAAGGGAGACAAAGGGGGCCAAGGGGGCTAGATTGTGGTTTTAACACTATAGGGTCCTGACCCTCTAGTGCTCCTTTAAACAGACTGTGCAATAAGGTAAGTTTAAGTACATTATGTTTCTGACACTTAGCCAGTTGAATGGCTGGCTGACTTTCATGGGAAAGTAGTCAGCAAGAACCGCAGTGCTAAAGGTAAGACAGTACTACTAAACACAAAATAACCATAAGCAAAAAAAAAAAGCTGCACTCAAAATTATACTTATCCAGTGTATCCGGAACTTGTAATGTAATGATGTACATGTTAAGGAAAACAGATTAACAGATAACATACAACAATAAAAGCGAAAATCAATTAAATACCAATAAGTCATGAAGCACACATATATTAAATCAGGTCATATAGCACACATATATTATGCTCATATAATGGTAAAATCTATCCAAAGTTACTATATAAAATAACTGAATTATGCGCTCATACATTATCCTTTTTACAACTTATGAAGTTAATAAAGTAGTATATTAGCTTCTAAAAAACTACCAACATATTTTTCTTCTAGTACAATCTTTCTTGTAGTAAGTACAATCTAGTTACTAGGGCCCAAATTAAGCTCTAATTTGTAACACCAATAAAGAGAACACTATGGAATATGGAAGTCTCCTAGCCACAACTTAAAGGTAGAAGTCAGGTCCCCACAGGATACAGTCTCCAATCCCCAACCAATGTAAAAGACAGCCTAAAGAATGTGAATAAAATCAAGTGGCAATTTATTTAATGCTTGCATAAGTGAAAACAACCAGAAATAATCATTCAAAGCATGGAGCAGCAAAAGTAACAGGCTTAAAGAAAGCAGCAGGCATGGAATCAACATGCAGTTAAATTCTGCCACCTCCGCCCATTGGTGTTAGCATCCTATGACAGTCCAGTAGGCAGGAATGACTTTTAAGGCCGGTTATTTGCTGCCCGAAAAGGATACATTCAAAATAATAGGTGGCTGTGACAGCCAACGTCTCATAGGATTTCACCAGACTGTAGGACAAAAGATCATCTCAAGAATGTAAGATTAAACAAAAAAGTTAAAAACTGTAACAAAAAAATACATAGTTTAATTAATTAATATATTTATTTATTACAACAGAAACTGGTGGGTTACTGTCCCTATAGACGAGCCTCCACTGCTAGGCTAGGCTGTACATGAGAGTAAATAGGGTCAAGATATTTTACCATACTCTTTTGTTAATATACCCATTGTACAGAATTGTGGACAATATTGACACTTTATAAGTGAAAGTAATAACAATAAGAATAGATCAGACAGGGATTATTATTATACCATGATTCTAGCATGTAGTGTAATTTATTTAAAGGGACACTTCACGACCCAAATAAAAATAAGAGAACATATTTATTTGATATACCCCAAATGAAAACATATGCATGTTTTCTCTGTGGAATATCTAAAAACAGCTTGCAAAAGTTACAGATCTCTTGTTTGATTCAAATGCAAACCCTCCCCTTCAAACCCATCCCCCACTTTTTGTGGCTGTCCAATCACAGACTTCCCAATGAGAAATGTTTGCAGGGTGTTTTGAGATGAGTTTAGTTCCACTGAGCTAAACAACCAGGAAGTAACAGCCAGAGGATGTAACAAGGGACATTTATTTATGTTAACATATGCACATTTTGTAAAAATGAAAAAGTGGAAACACTCATCTCACACAAAGCAAATCAGCTAAATAAAATGCTGTAGGTGTTTGGAGTGCCCCTTTAAGGCAGCAGGCCAGTTACCTATTGCTATGCCTTTTTGTTCAAATTCCCTATTTGCCTTTTCATTACAATATTGCTTCTGATTACTTCAGAATATGACACTGTTTCACACTATTCAGTCTGCTTTCTATAATTATCCAGTCATCTGATCTAATATATCCAACCATTTTTCTCTTTAAACTTTAAATCACAAGCAGGGTGTCTGCTCTGTGCATTTATCTTGTTCTTGTTTGACTCTTGCACAACAGTCTTTTACTACATATAGAGGATATGGTGTTATGGTTCTGTGGTTTGGTTCCAATATATCTATTTGTGCCTACTCCTGGAATTCCTGTGTTGTTCTGATTTTGGTTCCTTTGCTGCCATCACCGAAGTGGAGAGATAATATAACGGTTTGGGAAAGATAACTTGATCTATAAATTGGTGACTTAGAGGTCAAGAGCAGAATGCCACTAGAGCTGCCATCGAGTGCTTCCAAAACTGTATTTTAAAGGGCAACTGTCACATCAAAACTAATTTTAACATAATAATCCTTTCATCAAGTGTTGAAAGGAAATAGATTTTTACTTTTTTAAATGAAATACATGTAAAATAAAAAATGAAAACAAAACTCATCCATACCATTAGTGTATAACTAGAGCGTTTTGCCATATAAACTCACCTTGGGTCAGACAGCATTTGAATTCCGACAGTCTCTGCAGTCCCCTCTGCTTCAGGAGCAGAGAAGACTATGGAGACTAACTGTGGGTTTTCAGTCACTTTCTGAAACCAGTTTTTACAGAAATAACATTCACAGACTATACCATGCATAGGCAACATTCGGCATTCCAGATGTTGTGGACTATATCCCCCATAATGCTCTTACACCCGTAATGCTGGCAAAGCATAATGGGAGGTGTAGTCCAAAACATCTGGAGTGCCAAAGGTTGCCTATGCCTGGACTATACAGATAAAGGGGATGATTTTATTGTATTTTTTTTCTAATCCCATGCTTTCCGAAATATGAACAATGCATGCTTTTCACATTTCAAAATTTTAAATAGAATATTGAAAATATGACACAAACTAACCAGTTTTTTCACAAAGGGAATTATTGGGCTAAACTGTAATTTATTTTAAATTGTATACTGAGTTGTAAAATTAAAGCCAAGCAAACTAAATTAAAGCAACAAAGTTGGACAAAAACCTAAACCTAAAATTTTTATACATGTTTCTGCTGTCAACTGTTTACACAACTTTTTTTTTCCACCCCAAAAAAATCTAACTCAGAAATATTTCCCAGATTTCTATGAATCAAGTGTATGTGTGTTATATTTTCACAACATCGGATTTCCTGTATATTTACAAGATATTACATTTCATTAGGCTGAAATACAACATGATGGGAAAAACAGTTTTCTGAGCCCAGTGATAAGTAGATTTCACAGTTGTGAATCATTTTAAAGGATAAATGGGTATTTACTAGCGGAAGGCATAGGAAAATAATACTTGAACTGGTAGAATTACAGTAACAAGTATTATAGTAAAAAAAAGTTTAAGGTAATATTTATGATATGAAAATTAAATAAATTCTCATATATTGTTTGTGTTTAGTTTGATCCGAAAATCAGTTTAACGTGATTATTTTAATGTGATTTATGAACACACCTATAAAAATTGAAACATGAGAGGAACTGTTCATTTGATAATGACAACCAGCTTGGAAAATTTAGGAAAAAATAGCTCTGCTGGAAAAAAAATGACAAATCACCAGATCAGAACAGCTTGGAATTCATGTCAGTGTGTGCTGCCAGATAATTGGAAATGAAACACTCGAAGGGTTTAGCGATCTTTGTTAAATGTGATCAAGATAAAACACATATACATTGATATTTACCAAATGGAGACTGTACAATAACTGGGCAAAGTAATTCATGGAATCCAAGGCTTTGGAGGTCTTCAAGTTGGTTAATATTCACAGACTGAATCTAAACTGACTAAATTAAAGGAACACTCCAAACACCATAACTACCACAGCGTTTTAGTCTGTAGGTTGCCAGTCACAACACCCATAAGAGCTGGAAACTACTGCATGGTGCTTCTGTTAGTACCCTTAACCCAAGCCATGCAGTGATGGGTCCGCTTATTGGTTCAGTGTCAGATGAGCTCTCAACCAATGATCTTAACCCTGCACTGCCAGGCTAGCTCAGTGGAGAGAATGCCCCACTTTCCTGGAATGAGTTTAAGTTAAATACGAAAGTGCAGGTGTCTTAAGGACTTCCTATTAACCATGGAGACATGTGAAATGACAGAGACCTATAAAAGAACTTGTTGACAACACATTTACTTGAGATAAAATGGACTATAAAAGAAGCACAAGGTTCTTAACTCCTTCATTACCAAAAGTGAGTATAAATATTTTTATTTTCATGTATTTTGCAGTATGAATCTAATTCATACACCCTATCCCTCCCTCATTTATACCAGTCTGTAGAGAAACATTTGTTCAATATTCACTGATATAATAAATGTAAACTTGCTGAAAATATAGGCTCACCCTCTGCTTTTAAACAGTATAGGAAGTTTCACTGGGTCATAGAATACTTACAGTCACTGTTAGCATTACATTAGCAGTTCAGAGATTGATAAATATTGCTATCGCAGTTTTAAGTAGCTTTATTTTAGAAATATATTTATTTTTATTATTTTATTTTTATTTGTAAAATATTTTACCAGGATGGATACATTGAGATTTCTCTTGTTTTCAAGTATGTCCTGAGTCTTTGTCCACAAAACATTGCATTGTTACAATAGGATACAATATTACAAAAATGCAATATACAAACTATATATATATTTAACTTAAACTCATTCCAGGAAAGTGGGGCATTCTCTCCACTGAGCTAGCCTGGCAGTGCAGGGTTAAGATCATTGGTTGAGATATATATATATATATATATACACACACACGCACACATATATATATAAATTCAATACATAACAGGTAATAAATATATTCAACCATGACATGTGCATTCTGTGCTGAGGTATATTGCCAGAGATATCTTAAAAGATTTTAGATTGAATGAAGATTTGACTGTGTCCCTGACATTATTCCATAATTGCACTGCTCTGTAGGAAAAGTAGGATCGAGCCAATTTATTTTTGTATTGCGGTATGCTAAATATTGTGCTATTACTGGATCGAAGGTTATAGGAGGTGGGAACAGCCGGGGAGAGCATTCTACTCAGGTAGGGTGGGAGCTTCCCAGAAATGCTTTTACGTACAAGGCTGGAAAGATAAATAGTGCATTGGGATTCCAGCAAAAGCCAGTTTATCTCTTTTAGGCAGCAATATGCAATGTCAATCTGCAGTTGTTAAGGCCAGTAAGGTTTTGTCATGTATAAATACGGGCATAAATTCTCGGGATGAAAATATAATTTTGCCTCTTTATAAATCGCTGGTAAGACCACACCTTTAATATGCTGTGCAATTTTGAGCACCTGATCTAAAGAAGGGTATCATGGCAATAGAAAAAGAGACGAGCTACAAAATTGATAAAAAAGGAATGGAGCATTTTAGTTACAAAGAAAGGTTAAAACATTTAAATCTTTTTAGTTTGTAAAAACGGCACCTCAGAGGGGATATGATAACATTATACAAATATATGTGGGGCCAGTACAAACCATTATCTGGAAATCTATTCATAAACAGGGATATACTTAGGTCACACATTTAGGCTGGCAGAAAGGAGATTTCATGTAAGGCAAAAAAAAGTTATTTTTTTACGGTAAGAGCAATAAGGATATGGAATTCCCTGCCTGAAGAGGTGGTTTTTATCAGAGTCCATACAGATGTTTAAACTGCAATTGGATAAATACTTGCAAAAATATAACATACAGGGATATAATTTCTAATTAGTGGGATAATATCTCCTTGTTCCAAGGAGACATCTGACTGCTATTTTAGGGTCAAGAAGGAATTTTTTACTAGTTTGTTGCAAAATTGGAAGCACTTCAGACTAGTTTTTTTTTTTGCCTTCTTTTGAATCAACAGCAAAAACATATGAGGAAGGCTAAACTTGATGGAAGCAAGTCTCTTTTCAGCTATGTAACTATGTAACATGTCACAGTGGTGGGTAAAGTAATTACATGCTAGTACAAAGCGGCAGAATGAATTATATAACGGATTAACTTTATTAAGGTGGGTTTGCGGTGCGGGTGCATATACTACATCCCCATAATCAATGACCGGCATTAGCATTTGTTGCACTATCTGTTCCCTTACTATAGGGCTTAGGCAGGATTTGCTTCTGTACAGGGCACCTAGTTTTGGGTAAAGTTTTGAAGAGATTTTTTTCCATGTGAAGGACAAAAGATAGATTGGGGTCTAGCAACATACCTAGATATTTAAAAGAGCAGACTGCTGTCAAAGTGCTATTTGAATTTATTCTGATACACAATTGTTGATTTTGTAGTTTATGTAATTTAGGTACAGTTCCAAAGATCATTGTAACAGTTTTGTCAGTGTTTAGGAAGTTTGTTATCTGCTATCCACTTTTCTACCTCTTTGAATTGGTTTTGGAGCACAGCCTCAAGCTGCGGTATTGTAGGTTTACTAGCGTAGATTACAGTGTCGTCTGCATACATGTGTACAGTTGAGGATTTGCAGACGTTAGGCAGATCATTTATAAATTATGTTAATAGCAGGGTGCCGAGTATGGAGCCTTGCGGAACACCACACGTGACTGGAAGAGGGAGGGAAGCGCTATCAGAAATGGCCACGTATTGCAATCGGTCTGAAACATACAAATGAAACCAGGTTTGCGGACGATCACCAACGCCTGAGTTTTTAAGTTTTTTTCAAAAGAATGCCATGGTCTACTGTGTCAAAGGCCTTGGCAAAATCAAGAAAATAGCTCCAGTTAAGTCTCTTTGTTCCATGCCAATTTGGATGTTGTTGCAAACTTTTAAGAGTGCAGTCAAAGTTGAGTAATTTGAACAAAAGTCTGATTGATCAGGGGTCAGATAATTTGATCTTTGATAATATTCACATAGTTGCATGTGGACACCTTTTTCAAAGATTTTTGACACTATATTTACTGTACGTTGGCCTTATGCTCAAATGCAGACATTATTTTTACATTCTGTTGTCATTTTTAGTAATCTGCATGCCTAGTAATACCTTCGGGGTCCTTACGAATAGTTATAACTGCCCTGATGTCTCCCGTCTGCTCTCTGTAACCTCCTCCTTTGGCCTCATGCAGTTGTCTACTTCAGCAACTCATACAGCAGGAAACACTCTTGACCTCATCTTCACCAATCTCTGTACCACCTCTAAACTCTCCACTGTTCAATTTCCTTTGTCTGACCACCATCTGCTAACATTTGACATCAGCATACCCCGTATCCAAATTTCACCACCCTCAACTCTTCAATCTCGCAGAAACCTCAACTGCCTTGGTCTCCAGCATTTCTCCACCAAACTCCAAACTCTCCTTTTACCATCTCAAATCTAACTTGCCCTAACTCTGCAACCTTACTCTACAACTCAACTCTCTCCTCTCAACTCGACATCATGGCACCTCCTACAATTAAATGCAGCAAGCACCCCAATTACAACCCTGGCACACAAAGCTGACCTGTTACCTCCAAAAATGTTCTAGAACTGCTGAAGAAAGTCTCACTTTGCATCAGGCCCTGGAGAGATAGCGCAGCTAAGCAGACAAGGGCACATGCATGAGTGTGGGGATAGATGCATGTGATTGGTTGTGTATAAATGTGTGGGTGGGATTATGTGGTGTGTGAGTTTAGTGGGGGGTGGTCTTACCTCAGGGCCACTTGGGATTCGGGACAGCAAACAGCTTCCTGTCCTCCTGCTCCTGTTTGTCCTGGCCCTGTAGGTTTAACAGCTCGAGGGATGGATGTTGAGGCTTTTCTGGCTTCCCTCAGAGCTGCTGCAGTGTGGATGGTGGCCGGCGACTCCATGCACCATGTGCTCTCCTCACCCCAGGTATGGCTGCCGGTGTGGGACCCCCCTGTTGACTGTCTCCTTCTGGGGCCTCCCCTGTGGTCCCTGCTCCTGGGGGTCACTACTTCTCGGGCCCGGTTGAGGAGGTGGAGCCCAGGCCCGAGGCATCACCAGGCCCGCATGTCTGAGGTTTCCTGACACGTGGCCTTCAACTATCGTGCAGGATGCGCAGCCTAATTCCACTGCACGGGACTTGCGGCCTCCTCCCCCTGCAGCCACATTGCAGCCTGCGGCCTCCGGCATTGTGAATCATGCAGAGGCAGTTGGAGGTGGGTGGAGCGTCCCGCAAGGTGTGTTGCCATCCGGAGGCCTTCTTGATTGCCTCATGGCAGGCGCAACAGCGGGGCTGTGACTTGGGCCCCAGCGTTGAGTAGGCCCTGCAGGGCCATGCGGGGTACCTCGGTACTGCCATTGGAGAATGGGGGGGACCTCTCATGGGTCTGGGGGCCTCCTCTGCCAGTGAGGATGGCTCCCATGGGGTCTCTCTCCCTCTCTCCCCTGTCCCCCCCTTCAGTTTCTTCCTTCCCCACTCCTTTCCCTGGTCTTGTCCCTTAGCCCTCCTTTTGCCTTCTGGGGGTCCCCCACACCTCCCCATGTCCCAATTCCCCCCAACCTCCCCTGTCTCACCCCGGTTGTCCTGCTGTTTCTGCTGGTCCCTCTTTCCATCTCTCTGTTCCTCCCCTCTTCTACTCTGTGTCCTCCCTCCTCCCCCCTTCCTTTTCCTCCCTTGCTCTTACCTGTTCCTGTCCCTTCTGAGTCCTCTCTGCCTTCTGTTCTGCTCTCTCTGGGTCCCCTCTTCTCTCTGCTCGTAACTCACCTCGGCTGCCTCCTGGTGTGGAGCGTGGGCTCACACCCTCTCTGTGCTCTTCTCACAGGACCTGGCTGCAGTTCCTAGAAATGCTCAGCAGGTGTCACCTGGAACACCTTGGAGGAACACAGTGGAAGCTGGAAATCAGAGTATTCTGCCTGGACCTTCTACGCTTGTTATGCCGCGGTCGGTACGCCGGGCATTAGCTGGTGAGTACTGTGTTCCTTCTTCTTTTATCCAGTCGGTCCCCGCGTTGGGGGGGGGGTTTCCTTTCAGGTCTGGGTGGGGTTTTTAGCACAGTGGGAGCAAAATTAAATAAATAATTTTAATAAATATATATATATATATATATATATATATATATATATATATAAATAAATGCAAAAAAAGAAAAAGGTACATAAAAAACACTTAACGAGGAGTCCACTCTGGTAAGCCAGCTCAGGACGGTTTGGTCCCCAGCACAATTGTCCCCCCCCCCATACTGCGCAGTCTTCGACCCCCTAAGTTTGTGGCGGGTTGTTGGTAGTGGTCCATTGTCCTTCAGCAGCCTCAGAACCTATTTACTGCGGCATCCTGTGCAGTCACTAGCGCTGGGAAGCTTCCCAAGAGACGGGCGTTTCAGGTGTGACTCAGGGCGCTGCTGATATGCGCTGGTCTGGCCTGCTCGGCTTGCGCTTGGTGCAAGAAACTAGGGAGCAGATTGGGAAGGGGGTTTTCTTAGAGATATGTTCCCTCATGCCACTGGAGGTCCCTTGATTGGGAGGGACGGTAGGGACTCCGGGAGAGACATAAAAATAAAATTAAAATACCGTAATCGTATAAACCCCATGACGTGCGGGAATTGTATGCGGGCGTTTTTATATTCTGTATAGAGTTGTTGGAGAGAGGGCTCCCCGAGAATGCTCAGCGTTGTTCTGCTGTCAGGACACTATTTGGGATGCGTGTCGTCTCTATGGAGGGCTGGGTTGGTGGAGGTACATCTTGCAATTTCGTCCACGGCTGGTGGTGCGACCCTCTTTGTCCTGGGACCGGATGGACTTGGGCCTCTGGTTTTCCTTTATGGCTCACCCGGCGCCTCAACGAGGCGCTTTTTCATCCTTTATTGGGGAGACTGGTGGCAGAATGCCCTCCTCCTCATTGGCCCCCACTGGAGGCCAGGCTGTTGTTGGAAATTCACAGACAGTCACTGTAAGTGGGGGTCCTCGTGCAGTTTCCAGCTCCGGTTGCAGTGGTTGCTTGACCTCGCCTGTCGTTTTTGCCCTTGGGGCTGTATGGGATTCCTTCTTGGTCTCCCGTAACGGTAGCATATACGGGCAGGCCCTGTAGATCTCTACCACTTCTGCCTGTTTACCGCTGCAGCTGGCTCGGGAGGTTTGGGGCCATTTTGGGCTCTCAGGTGTGTGCTAAATTTTGACCAGTAAGCTGGCAAGCATCAGGAGTCTTGCAGAATCTGGCTGTCTTGGAGCTCTTCCCCATTCTAGTGGCATTGTAGCCATGGGGTACCCAACTCACTAACAGGTGGGTAGTTTTTTCCATTGCGACAATCTAGGGGTGGTGTCTAGTTATGCGCTTTTTGAGTCTTAATGTGTCTGGTCGGGCGGGGCATTTCCCAGTGGTTCGCAATGTAATGGCCAATGCTCGCTCTTATTCACTGTGTGACGTACTTTGGGCAGTGGCTCCGCAGGCCAAATAAGAGGGCAATGGAGATGTAGTCGCTTGGTCTAGCGGACTGATGAAGCTGGTCCGTGGGTCGATCTCTGCGGCCGCTTGGGGCCTGCTACAATAAGGAATGAGTGATCAGGACGGCTGGAAGCGTGCCTTGGGGGGTTCCAGGATTAGACTGCTCGTCTACATGTTTTGTTACGTTAGGGGCGTAGGAGGCTGTGGGGTAGTCCTCCTCAGTTCTTTGCTTTGCAGGGCTCAGCTTCCTGTTCAAGTTACGGTCGTCTACAGGTGGCGGGTGCTTTTTAGTGGTGATGCTTAAGCAACGGAACGGATTTCCTTCAGGATTCGCTGCTCAACGGCTGTTGTCTTTGGGAAGGGTATGTTGGTAGCGGTTGGTATGATAGCGAAGTGGGCTAATTCATCAATAGAATCCGTTCAATTCTTGGACATTGCAGGTTCAATCCTAGCAGGGTTGACTTAGCCTTAGCCTTCATCATTCTTCTGAGGTAAATTAAATGAGTAGGGTAATAGTTGGGCCCATAACCCGATGTACTAGGTAACCAGTGTAATCTGAAATACCTTTCCAATTGTGGGCGGTGTTGGGTTCCGATATTTGTCCAGTTTTTTCCTTCGGTGAGTTCTATTCCTTCCAACTGGCTTTTCCAGCCTCCTCCCTCTTTTTTGGTTCTCGAAAATGGAAGTTTTTCTCTCCAACTTCCATTTTGTTGGGGTGTCCCACTTGGGGCTCGAATTCCTGGGTATTGTTGGTGGGGAGTTCAAGGGGCATTCATTCCAGTTAGGGGCGGCTACAGAGGCCGCTAGGCTTAGCATGCCAGCGCAGGTGGTTCGGAGAATCGGAAGGTGGGAGTAAGGGTGTTAGGTTCCTTATGTTTGCCCTTTCGGTCTCCGGAGTCGATTTCTCTCCGCAGTTAAGGTTCCCCCCGGAATATGGATCATGGGATGCTCCTATGTCATTTGGGCCCTGAGGCCTGTGAGTGCCCTGGTGCGCTGCAGTCGGAAATAGAACAAGATGGTTTCTAGGTTTGTCTTGGGGGTTTGAGGGATTCCAGTTCTCCATAGGGTTATGAGCAGGATGCGGCCTATTTCGAGGGGCTGGGGTGCACTTGATCGAGGTTGGACTCGACCTCTTTTAATCTCGCTCTGCAGGAAGCAGTGGAACAGACCATGGGTGGTTTTGGTGGGGTCCCCCACTGATTTTAGGCATAAAACAGCGGGGTTGTGGCCGGGGGTATGTCCTTGCCAATTAAGTTTGAGGTGGTTATGTTAATTATGTGGAAAGAATTGAAAAAGTTTTCAGGTCTCAACCTCCCCTGCTCTAAAGGGTTAACCTTAGGTTACCTGTTATGTCGTGCCCACCAAGCGAGGAAAAGGTCGGCTGGTGGTAAGCATTGTAAGGAAAAGGAATTTATGCTGAGGGGGGAGGTAATAGGAAGTGGTACATAGGCACATGGTCAGTTTATTGGCAAGGACGCTTGGATTTCACTGTATGACACTATGTGTTTTGGCTATATCAAAGAAAAGAGAATATTAAAATAAACTATGGATGTGTTATACAGTAATTATCATATGTTATAATAAATGCTGTGGCCTGTTTCATCCATTCTATGTTGTCTGTCATTATTTGGGTGAATTGGGTTGGTTTATGTTATTATGCTGCATCGCGATTCCCCACTACGTACATACATGACTTCCTCCACTATAAATTTATGCTGCCCTCCTATAGCCTGGCTCTTTACTCTGAAAAAGTAAATTACTTTAACACCCTCATAAGTACACTGTCCCATCAACCCAAATACCTATTTCACACTTTTGATGCTCTTCTTCGCCCTTTTACTCCCCCTCCTTCTACCACCTTGTCCGCCACAAACTTTGCATCTCACTTACCTGAGAAGATCTTTACAATCAGAGAAGAGATCGCTAATTTCTCACCTTCCCCTACCAATAAATCACCCAACCCCACTCCCTCCACCATTCTACACTCATTTGCATCTGCTTCAATTTCTCTGATCCGGTCCTCCCGCCCCACCAACTGTTCCATCGATCCTATTCCCTCAGATCTCATCCGCACTTTGTCTCCCTCTCTTGCCTCTTCCTCTCACTAAAATATTCAATCTCTCACTTTCCTCTGGCACATTTCCCTCACCCTTCAAACATGCAACAGTAACCCCGATTATGAAAAAGCCCATCTTTGACCCCAACCCTCCATCCAACTATCGCCCTTTCTCACTACTGCCATTTGCCTCCCAGATCCTCAAGAGAGTTGTGTACACCAGACTGGCTGACTTTCTCGAATCCAACTCTCTGCTTGGCCCCCTTCAGTCTGGATTCCGCGCTGGTCATTCTGTCCAAACTGCTGTGACCAAAGTATCCAACGATTTCATTGCTGCTAAATCTCACAGACATTACTCTATCCTAATTCTCCTTGAGGTCTTGTGGAGTCTATGCTTCGATGCATCAGAGCCTATTTGGCGAGAGAGGCCATACACGATATTGGGCAGGGGGTTTTAATGTTATGGATGATCATTGTAAATTAAATTGCTTTGTTAAGATATGTTTATATGCTAACTTTGCACCCCTTGCTTAAAATATATGTGATGCTAATATTTTTTCAATCAAAACGTGCTCAGTAGTAAAGAGTAAGACAGTAAGAGTAAGGGACCAAACAAATCATTTTTGAGAATAAGGTGATAGGAAAGATTTTCTTTAAGATTAATGTAAAATATTCCATTCAGTACAGCCTGCGTGACATTTTAGTATGATCAAACTCTTCATACGACATGTGGTTGAACAACAGTGCCTACAGCATTTAAGATATTATTGAATGGTATCCGGACTGATTATAGTACACCTCAGGCTTATCAGGGTGTGACATCCTGTAAAAAGAAACAGAAGTGTAAATATATTTTTAAATATAATATATTCATTCAAACTACAGGTGGTAGTACAAACCAGGTGGTCAGTAAAGACTTTTTTGGAAAATATAAATTTTTGTGATATTTGTGGAATTTTGATTTGCTTTGCATTTGATAAGGGAGGAAAATATATTCGATGAGGACCCCAAACTTATATTGTGTACCAGGAGGAGTTTGAAATAGTGAAGAGCAAATGTGTTTTGGATATACATTAAATTGCATTAATGTACTTAAATTTTAATATTAAATTAAGACTAATGTTTATTATTTTCATACCATAAAAAAGATAATGTTAATATTAAGACTCCTTTAATCACATGCATGGGATCTTTAAAATTCACGGAATAAATACAATATTAAGAAAAACTCCACTTCACAGCCAATCTGGCAAAGACTGATACGTAATGAACACAAGCTAAGTGAAAATCAGAACAACTTTCTTCTTAATATTGTATTTATTCTGTGAATTTTAAAGATCCAATGCATGTGATTAAAGGAGTCTTAATATTAACTGGAGTCCCCCAATGTTCAGTAGGTTGTGAGTTATTTTGATGGTGTGATGCTGTGACCCTGTGGTTTTACAACTTACATAGGGACCATCAAGTGCTGGCCACTTCATCTGTTGCAAGCCAGAAGGTCCTACACAGAGATTCTGTTTGCTCTCTGGAGCTAAACCATGCCAAGCAGAGCCAACCCATTGGCTGAGAGCATCGACGATCACTCACAGCCAATGAGCAAAGCCCTGCACCTGTCCGGTTAGCAGAGATCTTCATGCCCTCCTAGAGGAGGTGATTGGCAGTTAGCAAATTGTTTGACTAATTACATTGGGGGGGGGGGGGTAAGTAAAAATTACTTAGTATTAGTAAATTTTGCCTCTACTCGCTATACTGCAAGTAGTGGCATGTCTAGTAAACAGTGAGCAGCCTGTGGCTGCTCCCTGTTAAAAAAAATAAAAAAATAAAAAAATAAAAAAATAGGGTCCTCCCTCCCGAGCCCTCACCCGCGACATGCGAGTGGCGGCTTTTAAAATAAAGGGGAGACCTATTGCCCCCCCCCAGCCCCCACCCCTGAGCGGGGGGTGGGGGCCTTAAAGTAAAATGATGGGGGGGACTTATTGTCCTCCCCCCCCGGCCCCCACCCCTGAACGGTGGGTGAGGGCCCTAAATACTAATAAGGGGGGGACCTAATGTCCTCCCCCCTGGCCCCCACCCCTGAATGGTGGGTGGGGGCCCTAAATTGGAATAAGGGGGGATCTAATGTCCTCCCTCCTGCCCCCCACCCCTGAGTGGCAGGTGGGGGCCCTAAATACTAATAAGGGAGGGACCTAATGTCCTCCCCCCTGGCCCCTACCCCTGTGCGGTGGGTGGGGGCCCTAAATTGGAATAAGGGGGGGACCTAATGTCCTCCCCCTGGCCCCCACCCCTGAGTGTTGGGTGGGGGCCCTAAATACTAATAAGGGGGGGTCTAAGGTCCTGTTTAATTTGACTCAGAACTCTCTGATTGGTGAATTAAGTAACCAATCAGAGAGTTATGAGTCAAATTACACAGCGTGGGAAAATTCCAAAGAACTTTCCCACGCTGTGTAAAATGACACAGAGCACTCTGATTGGTGGATTTCAGGCCAACCAACCAGAGTGCTGTGACAGGTAAATGTAGAGACTTACCTGTTAGTCTCTTCATTTACCTGTCAGAGCACTCTGATTGGATGGCTTAAACCCACCAATCAGAGTGCTCTGAGCCTAATTGCAGGGTGGGGCAAGGCTTTATAAGCCTTCCCCACCCTGCAGAGCTCAGTCTGCACGGAGACCTCGCCAGGTGAAGATGGAGTTTTTTTTGGGGGGTGTTTTTGCGCTCATTTTGTTTTTTTTTTTTTAAGTGCGTTGGTTATTATCGATTTTTTTATTTGGCCTTTTTGGGGGCTGAAAAAAGAAGATTGTAGAAGAAAGAAAATATTGAATGGTAAGTTTTTTACAGGTACTTAGTTAAAGGTCCCCCCCTCATTATTTTTAGGGTGAGGGGGGTAGGTAGGGGGTTAATTTTTTTGGGGGGGGCAGGGGGGAGGATCTTAGGTCCCCCCCTTTTTAGTATTTTGGGCCCCCAGCCACTGCTCAGGGGTGGGGGCCAGGGGGGAGGACATTAGGTCCCCCCCTTATTAGTATTTAGGGCCCACACCCACCGCTCAGGGGTGGGGGCCAGGGGGAGGACATTAGGTCCCCCCCTTATTCCAATTTAGGGCCCCCACCCACCGCTCAGGGGTGTGAGCCAGGGAGGAGGGTCTTAGGTCCTCCCTTATTAGTATTTAGGGCCCGCACCCACCGCTCAGGGGTGGGGGCCAGGGGGGATCACATTAGGTCCCCCCCTTATTTTACTGTAGGGCCCCCACCCACTGCTCAGTGGTGGGGGCCAGGGGGGAGGACATTAGGTCCCCCCCTTATTTTACTGTAGGGCCCCCATGCTCCATTGAGGGGTGGGGGCAGGGGGAGCAATAGGTCACCCCTTCAGGTTAGAAGCCCCCACTCGCGTAGCATGGGTGGGGGCTCGGGAGGGGGGCTACTCACTGTTTAATACCGTGGGAATTAGGGAGTTATCTACTTATTCATTCCTGTCATTACACGGACTGGCTAAGTAACTTACATTTTATATGAATGTATGTTACTTGATTGTTGTAAGTGTTGCAAATGCTTACAGCTGAATCCTGGCTATGTTTGTATACTTTTTATTTAAAATTGTATACAGTGTAACATTCTTCATTCTTTCGCTGGGTTAGTATATTAGTTCTTAGGCAATACTGTGCTTCGGCACTTCGGCACTTGACCACTTCGGAACTTTGGCAACTTTGGAACTTCGGCACTTCAGCACTTCAGAACTTCGGAACTTTGGCAATTCGACACTTCGGCAATTTGACACTTATGATATTAGGTAATTTCGGAATTTCGGGACTTCAACCATTCGGCAATTCCGCAATTCGGCAATTCATCTATTCGGACACTCGAAAGTACCCGAATGTTTTATGAAAGTCTCTTTTGACCGACTGCAAGCATGGCTTTCATGCTCTTCATGCCCAAAATAGTTCCAAAGAATTAGGCTGTGCGGACGGTCTATTTTCAATGTTAAAATTGCACTATAGTACAAGGAAGGGTGGGGTCAGATAATAGAAAGGGCTGATGGGAGATTGAGCAGGGACAAAGCAGCCAGTTTCAGCTGGTCTGGCAGTGTCCCTGGGATAACGCCCTACTGGAGAAAAAATAGGACAGGAAAAAGAGGGAGGGGAAGAGGCACATTTTCCCATGGAAGTCACTTTTTAACATGTCTTTTTGCAGGGCCCATTGTTTCTGGGCAAAATGCTGGCCATTAGTCCTCTCCAAAAACCAGTGGCTAAATTGCTTTTGTCACACAAACATTGTTAGAAGTTTATTAGTGATATAGTGAATTTTCTCCTTCCAAATATTCTCATTCTCTTATGTACGTTATGTCCTGTGATATCACACACATTTAATTAATTATGCAAATTAGTATGCTGGTATTTTTTTCCAAAACAGGTGGCAACCCTAAATCAGATTGTGTATGAGTGATTTCCAGGCTATTATATATGCTAAATACCCTCAGTAAATTAAGGGCATTTAGCATATATTAAGATTAACCACCTGCTAAATATTTTTTCTGAACAGGGGCCTGGTCGGATGGCCAGCCCTTTAAAGGACCACTATAGTGCCAGGAAAACATACTCGTTTTCCTGGCACTATAGTGCCCTGAGGGTGCCCCCACCCTCAGGGTCCCCCTCCCACCGGGCTCTAGGGTGAGGAAAGGGTTAAACATACCTCTTTCTCCAGTGCCGGGCGGGGAGCTCTACTCCTCCTCTCCGCCTCCTCTCCTCCTCCTCGGCTGAATGCTCATGCAAGGCAAGAGCCGCGCGAGCATTCAGCCAGTCTTATTGTGAATGCTTTCCTATGGATGCTGGCGTCTTCTCACTGTGAAAATCACAGTGAGAAGCACGCAAGCGCCTCTAGGGGCTGTCAATGAGACAGCCACTAGAGGCTGGATTAACCCTAATATAAACATAGCAGTTTCTCTGAAACTATTATGTTTATAGAAAAAAGGGCATCCAGACCACTTTATTAAGCTGAAGTGGTCTGGGTGCCTATAGTGGTTCTTTAAGAGCCTGACCTGGCCCCTGCAGTATCTGCTGGCTGGAAAGAAGTGATACACACCCTGTCACTTCCTCCCAGCTAAGAAGACAGCCGCATGGGAGGGAGGAGGAGGAGGAGGAGGAAGCTGGAGGAAACTAGTCTCCATATTTATCTGCATGTTCTATCACAATTAAATAAGGAGTAGAGAAATAACCAGAAGGGATTAAAGGGCTGGGCAAATACAGAGCATTAAATCGGATAGTATACTTGGCCAGTATGATATATATTGTATTATTATTGCTATTAATAGTATACTGTTCTCTGCCAATGGTTCTATGTCACCTTATTGGTATACAGTACTATGTAGTACTACAAAGGGATGGTTTGCTTTTAGTAAAATATATGATTACTGTTTTGTTAGAAGTAAGGGGGTTATGGAGACCCCATTCATCCACAGTAATGTGTACACTTTAAGTTTCTACTATTCAATTTGTTATGTTTATTTGTCAATTACTGTAAGTGGCAGCATCGATTGCTTAGGGGTATGAAGTATCCACACCTCACTACTTAACCAGTAGATCAGGTTTTGTTTGGGGCATGTCATTCACTCTTTAATATGATGTTGTATGATGTTAAATGTTAAATTCAGTCACTCCACACATCCTCACTGTTTTGTTTTATACTATGCCTCACTGTGACAATGCCAAGTTGCTCCAAACATGTGTCTGGTTATCAACAAGCCAATATTTTGTGTTATGAATCCTTCTTGGTGCATAAGTTACAGGGTTCATGATATTCATGTATACTGGTCAAGTACTCACTTCATCAGCTTTCCAGTTCTATATCTATTTAGGCAAATTAAGTTTTCTTTTTTTTTCGCATTCACATTGTTCAGGTCACTATGCAAGTGACTCGGTTTCCCAATTCTACCTTCCTCCTTACAGCAGTAACTTGATCTACAGGACTTTGCATTTAGTTTGGTCGGGCTGTTAGGGTACCTTAGTCGGCTCTAGGTAGTATTTTGGCTTCTGGTGCCACTAGTTAGTTGTCCTGTGAGGCCAACTCCCGTCTGCAACTACCAGGGGAGGGCTGGCAGCCTTAGGCTTTGGGGGCAAAACCAGTCAAGTGGCCCATTGCACCACCAAATCAGTTCACCATCCATGCCCACCTTTTCCTGGTTTTATAACGGATATTGATGTTATGCTAATCATTAGCTCTTTGCCATACCTGCTCCTTCACGGCTCTGACTTTCAATGTTGTCAGAGCGCAGGCTGAGAATCTCTGAGCCTGTGCTCTGACTCACTAACTGAGCGCCGGAACCACGAGGGAGAGGATATGATCTGACTGCACCTACTGCTGGTGCGCACCAGTGGACCACCAGCGAATCATTTAAATTGAATATGCTGGTGTACCCATCTTGTGAGTTGTGTTGGCCGCCGGGCGCCTCTGTTGTCATGGCACCCTGCGTGACCGCACAGCGTGCACACCCCAACGGCTGGCCCTGCTGACATACACTGATGTTACTACTTAGAAATCCCTCAATATTAATACAGACATCAGAGTAAACACCAATAAACTGTGGAAACAGAGCTAATCCCCCCAAATTTATAAAGATTTGCTTAGTGGATTTGTTGTAAGATTAAATCATGCCTCCTCCTCTCTCTCTCCCATGCGCTGCTCTGTAGGCTGGGAGAAAGTGAAGAGTAATCACATTCTCCCAGCACAGCGCCACCTGTGGCTGCATGGGGAACAGCTGTTTAATGTAATGCTTGCAGGACGACTAGCTGCCGCAGAACTTCTTTGTTCCTGTCGCTGCAAAGGGCTCCAGGCACTGCTTGCTGTGAGTGTGAGCCACTGTAAATTAGGGGCAGAGGGCACTTGCACTAGGCAAAATAAACATTTTCCGCCCCCCCATGTGACATCACAATGCCCCACCTATATGATTTGCCATATGAACTAATGGCAATGCTGCACACAGTGTGTGTTTACATTAAAAAGCCTGCAGGGACCGGCTATAGACACCAGAACCACTTCATTAAGCTGAAGTGGTTCTGGGGACTATAGTGTCCCTTTAATGTGAGGTAAATTATAGATTAGTGTCACTAATAATATACTAGATTGCCTACTTACAACCAGATGAGGATGATGATGGGCTGCAGTTTGGCTCCACTGGTCTGGTGTAGAACAGGATCTCTGAAGGCTGTTTGTAACTGTGGTCACAAAATTCAAAGTTCTAGTAGAATGGGAAGCAGCTCCATTTTTTTGGGGCCCCTTAAACAGCTCAAGGTCTGGGTCCCAGGGCCTGACGGTGAGTATGCCCATAAGGCCCACCTAAAAGTCCACCTACATGTTCCATCCATGAGTTCGCTCACAGGGAGTGGAGTGTGTAGGGGATGTGTTATGTGTTATTGTAGAGGATCTAATGTGTGTGCTTATGGTATGTAGTGTATAGGGATACCAGTCTGTGTAGGTGATGCAGTGTATTTGTTTGTAGTGGAAGCAGTGTGTGTTTGTGTATAAGCGATGTATTGTGTGAATCTGTGTTTGTATGCATAAGGGATGCAAGGTGTGTGTCTGTAAGTGTGTGCATTGAGTGTGTGTATAAAATGCATTGTGTTTCTGTGTATATGTGAGAGAAGCAGTGTGTGTGTTTGCATGTGTGTGTAAGGGTTTGCATTGTGTGTTTCTGTGTATGTGTGCAAAGGATGCATTGTCTTTGTGTGTAATGGATGCATTGTGTGTTTCTCTGTGTGTAAGGGAAGCATGTTGTGTTTCTGTGTGTGTAGGGATGCATTGTGTGTTTGTGTATGTATAGGGATGCATTGTGTGTGTGTGCGCGTAGTGTGAAAGAGCTCCCTGTCCTGCCCCCTGTCCTATAGAGCTCTCCCCTGCCCCTTAGTGGTCTCTCCTCCCCCCACCCTAGCAGTTACTTCTCACACCCACCCTCCCTGTGCTCTTCTCACCCCCAACCTCAGGTGTTCTTTTTATCCCCTTTCTTCATAATCTCTCCACCTGTTCTTACAGTAATCCCTGTTCTTGGTAATCCCCACTTTTAATGTTCTTCTTAATCCCCACCTCTCCCCTTCTTCCTAATCCCTCCCCTTCTTCTTGTTCCCCCCCCTCCCCTTTCTTCTTAATTCCCTTCATCTTAATTCCTCCCCTTTCTTAATTCCCTTCTTGATTTCTCCCCTTCTTCTTAATCTCCTTCTTCTTAATTCCCCCCTCACCCCTTCTTCTTAATTCCCCCTCCCTTCTTAATCCACCTCCCTCCTTCTTCCTTAAATTCCCCTTCTTCTTAATCCCCCCTTCTTCTTAAATTCCCTCCTTCTTGAATTCCCCTCCCCTTCTTAATTCCCCCCTCTCCTCTTCTTAATTCCCCCCCTTCTTCTTAATTCCTCCCTTCTTATTAATCCCCTCCCCTGTAGCGTGGCCGAGCTGCTCTCCGGTCCGCGGTGCCCGGCCGAGTGATAGGAAGGTGCACACTCAGTGTGCACTTCCTGTCAGTCCGGCCGGTTACAGGAAACAGAAACTCCGCGCGGAGCCAGAGAGCTGCTCGGCCATGCTACAGGGGAGGGTAGGGGAGAAGATGTGCTGCAGCCGCCTGAGGCTCCTAACAGAGCGCTCAGGCGGCTGCAGCATTTAAAGGGCCGGCCCTGCAGCGGCCGGTCTTAAAAGGATTTGGGGCGGCCTGGGGGGCAGTTTACTCCCTGACCCCCGTCCCAGCCCGTCCCTGGCAACTACAGAGGAATTTCGCTCCTGGCCTATATCTATCCCCACTCCCAGCTACCTCCTGACGTTCTGCCAACCATTGCAACCCCACACACCTCTCCCTATAATACTTTTTCAGTTGGTGGGCCCTTTTTTTTCAGGCCTCCCTGTTCGGCGGTCACACTACAACCAACTTTCACTTAGAATGTTTTATGCCTGCAATGTCCAGTGAATATGTTTGTGAAAAAGGGACTATGTGTCTCCCCTCCTGCTGGGACCAAAAAGAGATTTTGATACAGACTGTCATGCTGAGATATCTGCCCGGCTGATCTAGAGAGCTATTTGTTGTCACAGTGGATATGCAGATGACTGGAACAAATAATGTAGTTGTATATTGTGATGGGAATCTTTAAAAATCCTGGTTTCTATAAAATAAAGCTAGTTGCTGTTGTTTGCACCTAGAAGAAGCTTGTTATTCTCTTTCTTGAGTTCTCACAGGTTTATTGCTATTTATTGTCCTCTATAGAGTAGTTACTCATGGAGCATTGCCAGATAGATAGAATATCCTTTAGTAACTGGCGATATCAGGGCAGGATATCCTGCATTGCCGGTGGATAAGCGACTCAAAGACAGAGTCCTAGCACTTAATACAGTGATCAGCTCTGCATATTAACGCAACTACCCACAGACTTATTAAGCCTGAACTGTTGCACCTTTGGTAACAGAGACACCAGTGTCATATTGTCACAAAGTTCATTATACTCATTTTATCTACATTTAAATTTTCAGGCCCTGCACACATCCACTTGTAAAATCATACTCACCATACATGCTGATCACAGTCTGGCAGCCTGGTAAACGCCAAATACTGCAATTTCAGACATATTCAAGTGGACCAGTCCAGGCTGAGAAAGTCTTGAGATCCTGGGCCACTATCCAAAGAACAAACCCACAGAGAACTGTACAAATCCTGCCGGCTGCCTCACTCCTACAGTGCCAACCAACATCACAACTCACATCCTATTGCTTTTAATCAGCAGAAGAACAATGATGTGAATCTGCAGCCCATGTCGAAGGCCGAAGAGGAAATTGCCCCACTGTAAGCCCTTCTCAGTGTGTACACATCTTTAAAACATATGTCTTGAGTGCCAGATGGTTACAGTGGACGGTTCTCTCCCTGTAGGATAACAGAGTAGCAGTTTAAATCCTCGTATCGTTAACTTAACATTTCCTACTTTCCTAAGGTTAATAAAATAAGTATCATTGTGTTGGATAATATCTAGACCCCAACACAATGAAGGAAACTAGCAAAGTCTCAATGTGAATATCTTGATATTCTAAAATCTGTGTACTGAAAAGAAAGCATGCAAATAAGGTCACAATACATTATGCACATCTGGATGACATTTCAGGACAAAGAAAACTTGGAATCATAATTAAAGCATTAATAACAGGATAATTAACTTGGAAGTATATTATGATTTTCCTCATAATAAACTTGGCCAACAAGTAGATTATATGTTTTTTTTCTCAATCTAGTTGTTGCCAATCAGGAAAGCTTAGTTTTTTACTGACTGATTTTTAAGATGGTGACAGAAACTAATGTATAAGAATTTGTAATGCATTTTTTCAATAATTAGGTCAAATTTCAACCTTTCTCTGTTTTAAACCTATTTTGATGACATGTCAACAACTGATCTAAGTGCCGAATACTGTAACAGCACAGGTGGAAAGAGCAATGTGTTTTTTGCAAATGACCTTTAAGAGATATTGCTACAGGCTACTGGTATTCTTAAACTCACTAATCATTGAAAAAAAAATGTTGACATCTCAAACTAAACAGAAGAAATTGCTAAATGCTTAATTCCCTGCCTGCTATTTACCATTAACTTACAGTTCAATTTTGTCACCCTTATGTCAGTATGGCATAATCAATAACTCACACACCAGGGATGTCCTCTCTCCCCACATTTGTTTGCCCTGTCTATCAACTTTTCCAACTGCATCTCAAAATAAAAGGCATAACACAATTCACAGAGTTCCCTATGCAGATGACATGCTCTTAACTATAGCAAACTATTTAAATAATTGGCATTTTTATTAGACCTTATCCATGAATATTTCACCAAACCAGGATATTAAATTATTGTGAGTAAATCACTTCCTGATCCACATATCCCCCCTGCTTTCAAAATGTTCCATATTAATTTTCAACTACTTATATCTAATAAACCACCATGTTGAGTATCAACATCAGCATAGTTTTATAAAAGTCACCTTCACTCTCCTTTACAACAGGCTCAATGATTGCAAAGACTCATTTTCCTGGAAAGGGTTTTTTTTTTTAAATTTTGTCTATATCTATAATGTATACCTCCATTTTATTAAATTTTTTTATATATATAACATTTTTTTTTATAAATTTCTTTATTAGAGGAATGTTGATTGAGGCAGTGTTACATTAGTTTTTCATAGTACAACAGGATCATGTGATATGCATAACATTCAATATCCAAAAACAATATTCAAACAAGTCAATTTTTTTTTTTTTTCCGTCCTTCCATCTTATTTCCCCCTTTTCCCTTCATACATTTCCTATACCCTAGTTCCCTATCTGAAGGAATGTTTTTGGTAGTCGTGAAGATGTAAATAATATGGCTATTATGGTAAAATAAGAACAGTAACAGCGTATTATTACAGTAAGCCTCCGGGTACCAAGTACAGGTGGCAGCTTGATTCGACATAAAGAATAAGTTAAGCGTTTGGAGACTAGAATGTCCCCAGGACCATTACCTATGGCAAAGCTCGTGCGTTGTTCGGGCCTCTCCATATCCCAACCATGTTGCCTAAAGCCTTGTCGCTAACTAGCGTGTGGTAAGTGTCGAGATTCTGAGTGGTATGTGTGGTAACATCCGTGTGCGAAGATGTGAGGTGTGAGGCTATCAGCCGTTAATCATCACTAACTATCCGCCTAAGCGCCGGACCACCAGGCCACAGGGTGTCCCGGGGTACCGCGTCCAGGCTTACCGTGCAACGTGCATGGTCCGTGATCATCTACGAATGTACATCTTTCTTCCCTGTCGTTCAATAGTACCATTGCGTTATCTGCTTGTCTACAGTTAGCACATTCGGCCCCAAGTCCGGCCCCAGCGTGCAGGTAGACGGGGGAAAGAAGGGGTAGAGGTAAGGGATAGTGGTTAATCAAGTTACAGGGGGGTGTTGGTCCCTCCAGCAAGGTCCGCACCGGCCCGCTCCCCAGCCGAGGGCCCCGGCGCGTCTCTGTCCCCACGGCAGCGGGAGATGTATAAGAACCAAGGCGTCCACATCTCTGCGTGCCTAGTTCCTCGTCCCGTCAAAGCAGCATGTGCTTCTTCTGCTCCTTGAATGTCCTCCACTCTGCTGATCCACTCTTTTTTGGTGGGAATTTCGCTCCGTTTCCAGTGGGCTGGGATGTTGGCCTTGGCAGCATTGAGCAGGTGTCGTAGTATCGATTTCTTATATGATGAAATGGATTGGGTCGAGATATGTAGTAGTGCCAGTTCCGCGGACCATTCTGGCTGTTCTCCCAGGATGAGTTCAACTGTTTCCCTAATCATTTCCCAGTATGGGGTAATAGCTCTGCACTCCCACCAGATATGTAGTACAGTGCCGCGTGCTTCCTGACATCTCCAACACTCTGGGGGGATCGAGGGGAATATACGGTGCAGTAAAGTCGGCGTTCTATACCATAGTGAGAGCAATTTATAATTCACTTCTTGGTAATACGAGCTCATAGAACTCTTGTGCTGCCAGAGCAATGCAGCATCCCATTGCTGTGTCGTGAGTGTTGTCCCCAGTTGTCCTTCCCATTGTCGTTTGAACGTCACCGCTACCGGCGCACCTCCGACTAGTAGATGTTGATATAGTGCCGAAAGCGCGTGTTCAAGCGTGGCACCCCGGTCGCAGAGATCCTCAAACCACGTGAGGTCCCTGTGCAAGTGAGTCTTGTGCGGTAACGAATTATAGAAATGTTTCAGTTGGAGATATCGAAACTGGAGGAGGGGGGTCCGAGGTCTGTCACCCAACATTGAGGAAAGGTCCCGCAGATTCCCGCCTGCTAGGGCCATATGTATGGGTATGTATGAACCATTACCTTGGATGGGTAACGCTTCGGGAGGGAGACCTCCCCCTACGTCCGCGTTATGAGTAATCGGCAGCATCGGGCTGGGTACAGGGGATATGTGGTCTTGCGTCCTCATCTTCCTCCACTCTTGTAAGGTCTGTAGGATCAGTCCTTCTTCGGCGAGGGGAGCCGACGATCCCCCGGGGCCTCCCCAGATCCTCGCCTCCAGCGTCGGGCCGACCAGGCCCCTGTCAAGTTCAACCCATTGTTTAGGTGTCTGCATGGAGTGCCAGTCCAAGATACGTTGCATGATCGCTGCCTGATGATATTTCTTAAAATCTGGTAGCGCTAGCCCTCCATAGATTCTAGGTCGGCAAATAATGTCATGTCGGATCCTAGATCGTCCTCCCCTCCAGATAAATTTGATCACTGCTGTTTTCAAGGTAGAGAAGAAGGTCGACGGGAGTGCGAGAGGTATAGCCTGCATGAGATACAGGATCCTCGGGAGAATATTCATTTTTATCACCGCGACTCGCCCGTGCCAGGTGATATGCGGGTAGGACCATCTGGACAGGTCTGCGAGTATGTTCTTCAGTAAGGGTGTAAAGTTGTGTTGGTAAATATCTCCCGGGTCCACAGTCGCCCAGATGCCCAGGTATTTCATCTTGTCACAGCATCAGTGGAACTCGAATTCTGGTTCCAGGGATCGGAATTCATCCGTCGGGAGTGTCAAATTCAGGACCTCGCATTTTGAGACGTTAAGCTTAAACCCGGATATCTGTCCGAATCTGTCAAACTCGGAAAGGAGACATGGTAGGGTGATCCTGGGGTTGCGGACGAAGAAAAGGAGATCGTCTGCATATGCAGCAACCTTATGATGGACTCCCTGCCAATCATAACCCTGTATGTCCGGATTTTGGCGTATCGCCTGTAGCAGTGGCTCCAAGGTCATTGCGAACAGCAGAGGCGAGAGTGGGCATCCCTGTCGGGTGCCGTTGCTAATCGCGAAGTCCTCGGTTGTGGCTCCGTTAATCCTTACCAAAGCACGTGGCCTACTGTATATAGCAGATATCCACTTGAGGAGTCTCTGGCCTCAGCCCTGCCGTTTCAGGGTCTCCAGCATGTACGTCCAATTGACCCGGTCGAATGCTTTTTCGGCATCTGTTGATAGCAAAAGTAGCCGGGTTCCTGTCTTCCTTGCGTGATGTTGGATAGAAAAAAGCCTGAGAGTGCTGTCCCTAGCTTCCCGGCCCGGGATGAATCCCGTCTGGTCCGCGTGGATTAAGTCGGGGAGTAGATGTTTAAGCCTAGTTGCAAGGACTTTCGTGAACAGCTTAGCATCGACATTCAACAATGAGATCGGTCGGTAACTGCTGCATTGTAATGGGTCCTTCCCTGGTTTAAGTATGACCGTAATGGTGGCTGCCAGGGATTCCTTTCCCAGGATCCCTCCTTCGCCTACAGCGTTAAGCGCCTTGGTTAGCCAAGGTAGTAGCACTCCTGAAAAACTTTTATAATATCCCGTAGAGTAGCCATCTGGGCCTGGGGCCTTGCCGGATTTTGATGTCTTCAGGGCTGCGGCTAATTCTTCCACAGTGATCGGGGTGTCCAAAAGCGTTGCCGATTCCTGAGCAATCGTGTTCGTGACTGTGCCAGCCAGGAAATTCTGTATCTTTGTGCGTTCTCCAGCTGCGTCGGTGGCTCAGTTGGGCGTATACAGATTGTATAAGTGTTCATAGAAAGATCTAAATTCCCCGGCTATTTTCTGAGGGAATGGGGAAACCTCTCCCGTAGCCAGGCGGATCTTACGTATCTGTCTATGGGACAAGGGGCCTTTCAGTAGTCTCGCCAGATATTTACCCCCTTTGTTGGCGTGCACGTAATAAAAGCCTTTCGAGCGTTGTACGGATCGGAGATGTCTTTTCAGAATGAGATCTTTAAGTCGTCTCCTGTGCTCCATTAATTCTCCGTAGACTGCGTTTAGCTGGGAGCGTTTGTGTTGACGTTCCAGAGTCGATATAGATCGATATAAGTCGACCATTTCTAGCATAAATGCCTTCCGCTTCTGGGAGGCAATGCGTATGAGAGTGCCACGAAGCACACTTTTGTGAGCTTCCCATACAGAAATCGGAGAAGCCTCCGGGGTATCTTTCTCTCCGAAGTATTGATCCAATGCTTGTCGGATCTGGTCCTTGGTGCCCGGGTCAAGCAGTAGGGCTTCATTAAGCCTCCAGGTCCACGTCCTCGGTCTGTACAGGGGTTATTCCAATTCTATCCTGACTGATCCATGGTCCGACCAGGTGGCCGTTTCGATCTCTGCTCCGCGTAGGTGGGAAAGTCCCTCCTGTGCAATGAGGATGTAATCTATACGGGAATAACGATTGTGAAGGGCGGAGTAGTAGGTAAAGTCTTTCACCGTGGGGTGAAGTGTCCTCCAACAGTCCACCAGTCTCAGGGCTTCCACTGATTGTCGAATGGAGCTAATGCTGTGTTGTGGAAGGCAGCTATGACCCGTGGAGGAATCCAGCGTTGGGTCCAGCGGGGCGTTGAAGTCGCCTCCTACTAATAGTATCCCGTCTGTGAAGTCTTCCAGTTGATGCATAGCGTTGCGGATAAACGGGGCCTGCCTCCGATTGGGTACATAAATAGTCGCAATGGTATATATCTTATCTGCTATGATGCCCTTGAGGAAGAGATATCGTCCCTGCGAGTCTTGAACACGGTCCAATTCTTTAAATTCCAGTTCCGCAGCTAATAATATAGCCACTCCAGATTTGTGGGCCGTTGGGTGATTACAGAAGTAGTTATCGGGGTAATGCCTGTCCCGTAGTCTAGGAGTAGATCCTTCCTTGAAATGCGTCTCTTGGAGCATAGCTATAGCCACGTGTTTTTTCTTCAATTCCCGTAACAGGTGCGTCCTCCGTTCAGGTATGTTGAGTCCTCTACAATTCTGTGTGATGACCTTTAGGGGTGCGTTACAGTAGGCCATGGTCACTATGTGGGTCGGATACAGTCCCGGTTGCACCGTTAGTCCGCTACTGCAGGGAAAGCCACTCGTCTGGGGCACGGACCGGCACAAACGCCGGGGGACAAGGAAGAAAGTGGGAGAGGGGGGAAGGAAAGAGGGGAAATCGGGTTATTAAGGAGCGCACAAGTAGTAATTCCGGGTCCCGGGGCGCGGAGCCGACTGCGCCACGTAGAGTATGAAAGGAGGTAAGTATCCCTTTTTGTGGTTACCCCCCAGAGTCCGGTGAGAACCCTGATTTAGATCTAGAACCCTTCTACAAAAGAGGGGGGGGAAACTCGCGCGGCGACCAGCACCAGCTGGGGCTCGCTCCGGTACCAGCCCAGGAGCCGAGGGACCCTGCCGTCTGGTCACTAACCTCTTGGCACGAGTGTATGTGTTGGAGAGCGCGGCTCGAGCTCCGCCCAGGTAAGGTTTCGGGGATTAGATACGTGGTTCTCCGCTCCACCTTATCCCCCATGGTCAGGTTCGAATGGATAGCAATAACCTGCGTAAATTGTACAGTTACAATAAAAGCACACTGGTAATAACAACAAATAACGTTTTGTCAAACATGGCCCCTGAGGCCGATGAACAGAAAACAGTATAACCCATCATTCCCCAAGTACTCCCTCGAAGAAGGGAGATGCCCACTCATCGTCCACCCACTCTGGTCAGTCTAAGTAAACCCTTATTCCCTTGTCGTTAAATGTTAGCTCCCCTGCATCCACTAGCGGTGGGGTTCCCTATGTCGGGGGCCCCCTTATCCATCCTAAGCGCTCCTCCGAGTTCCTGACCCAATACTTATGTACATCTCATGCGTCATGTGTAGGTCGGTACCCAAGTGGTGGTGGTGGGGGGGGGTTTCGTATATAAGTAAAACCACAGACGTTCATTTGCCAGTGGGATGAGTACAGGTATGGACTTGTATGCTCTGAGATAAGAAGACGTTACTAGGGATTCACGTGTGGGCCTAAGCTATAAGTCAGTCGTTCGGAGATATAATTGTTAGTAGGGAGATCTATCGTCTGTCGGGAAAAGCGTATCAGCCCGCCCTATCATTCTAGGGGACGACATCAGCAAACCAGCGGGGTCTAGTTAGGGAACCACCGGCCCAATGCCAACTAAAGCCTCCAAAATAAAGCAGTGTGCAAGAGTGTATGTAGCGGTAAGCGTGCGTTAGTCAGCAGCAGGGTACATTATTTGCAGCATTGATATTCAATTCTGTTACCCTCCAGGTTCCCTCCCCCACCCTCCCCGCGGATAGCAGACATTACTTTTAAGTGCATATGGCTGAGCTGAGAGTCCTCCTCTGCGGAATAATGTCCCCAAACGGCAACCGAGGTTAGGGATTCAGGTAAAATTATGGTTCCCCCTAGGGGCGTTTGTCATACGCGGCCTGCATCCCCCCTGAGCCCCCCTCCCCAAAACAATGACTGCTTGCTCCTTGCTGGAAAACTGTCATGATGTTAGGGAGTGGATGGTGAGGCAAGTACATTCCCCGTGTGGCAGCCTCACAAGTGCATAAGTGTGTGTCCTCGTGCCCACGTCCCCCCGCCCCAAACCCCCAAAACGATAACCCAATGTACCTGGCGGCAATCCGCGCACCAAATCTGTTCATCTCGGGCACCGGTAGGAAGGAGCGGATCCCAGGTAGCAGGGTGCAGGGACAATCATGCCAGGGTCAGTTTCTCCGGAGGGAGACATCGAGTAAAGACCTGGGTGGGTTGCCAAAGGGTCACGTGCAGCCATCGTGAACGTGGGTGGGCAGAGGCGATTACTCCTCCGCAGCTGTTGGGTCCCCGCGCCGTCCGGTGTGCGGAGCAGGACGAGGCCTCACTTCTCTCTGTCTAGGTCCCCTCTGTGGTCTCGGCTGTGGGCCTAATGGTCCCAATATCCAGTTAGGGACCAATGGTGTAGGGAGGCCCATTGTTTCCATAAATTGCGGTATCTCTTCAGGCCATCTCAGAGTGAGCCATCTATTCTGGTATCTAG
Source organism: Pelobates cultripes (assembly GCA_933207985.1). Lineage (NCBI taxonomy): Eukaryota > Metazoa > Chordata > Amphibia > Anura > Pelobatidae > Pelobates > Pelobates cultripes. Next base: position 205,141,179 of record OW240914.1, read on the forward strand.
CCATCAGGGCAAAGGGGAAGCCCCACTTGTATTGGATATTTCGGTCTCGCAGTGTCGCAGTAACCGGGCGAAGGGCCCGTCTGGCTTCCAGGGTTATGGGAGATAGATCATTATAGAGGGCGACTTGAACTCCTCTAAAGGGCCAGGTCTGCCGTTCCCGTGCCTTTACCATAATGGTATTCTTCACCGGGAAGGAATGTAGGCAGCATATTAGGTCCCGCGGCCCATCTTCCACATTGCAAGGACGCAGGGCCCTATGTGCTCGCTCAAATTCTATCTCTGGCAGCGGGGTCGGGTGTAATAGGGAGCGGAAGAGTTCCATAAGGGTGTCATTTACGTTTTCCGTCCCTTCTGTTTCTGGCACACCACGGATACGTATATTGCATCTCCTGCCTCTATTGTCCACATCTTCGAGATGCCGACGCATGGAGAGCAACATCTCACCTTGTCTTGCCACCGCTGTGTCAGTAGCTGCCATGCGGGTCGTGAGGGCCGCGTTCGCCTCCTCCACCTCAGTGATGCGGCCTGCTTGCGTTGTGAGTTCTGTGCGGATCCCTGCGATCTCCGTCCGCAGGGTTTCCTGGATGGCAGTAGTGTTAGCCTGGAGGTCAGTTTTCGTGACCATGGCCGCTGCCAGGTCCCGCAGGGTACTTTCAATCCGGTCAAGCGCCGGTCCCTCCCGTCCTGAGGTGGATGGTTCCGCCATTTTAGGACTCCCGGGTCTCCGCTCGTTCCTGTCTGCGGCTGCAGGTAACCGTCCAGCGGGCCCTGTGAGGGGTGCCTTGGGGTCTGGGGCTGCTCCGGGCGTTTAGTGCGCCCCATTAAGGTGGTTATGCAGTGCTTGCAATGCTTTTTAGGGGTCCGGCGGAGCGGAGCTCACTCTTTACACGACCATCTCGGTGAGAGCCGGAACCACGCCCCCTATATATATAACATTATAACATATTATAATATAGTAACAATATGCTATCTGATGCTCTAACATCGTATTTGTCTTAAAAGAGCATTGCACCTCAGATAATGGACTAAGTCCTGAGATCTTTAATTTGGTTTTAATTTGACATTTATTTATTTCTAAAGTCTCCCTGAATTTGATCACATTATCTATGATACATTTCCCATAATTTAGCTTTCCCTGCAGGTATGTTCTTACATTTAAGTTGTTACTTTTAAACTCAGTATTTTTTCTCCAGAATATCAGTATGTTTCACTGATATGTCACTTTTGAATTTAAACTCTAATAAGGTGGTATCCTGCACATCTACACCTATGCTAAATGGAGATTATGCCATCAAATAAATGCTGTGCCGGTGCAATAAGACTGCCTCTTATTTTCCCTGTTTCCCATTAATATCTCCATTTAAAAAAAAAAAATGCCTTTAAGGCTTTCTCTAGCTTTCTCTACCATTCACCATTCACACCCCTAAAATTAAAATATCCTCTTTGTTCATTTGAAATGTTGTTAGGTGTGTAACTCCATAAAAGGTAGCCCAAATTATTTTACTAAAGGAAAAATATTAACATATATCTTTACATTGTTAGTATTATTAAAAGCAATGTAGCACGGTAGCAATACCTGAGAAGTCCCCCTATTGCAGATGATTGCTGGTTCTTTGGGTAACTGTCTCCTTGGGTGGCATGGAGTGGCATTAATCCTTGGCCCTTCTTACCTGATGCCAATCATTAACTTTCTGTAATTCACAAACGGAGGATACCACACTCACACTTGGGAATCCAGGTGATCAGGGCCAGGGTTGGCGAAACCCAGTATAGTAGATAAAATAAATTAGGTCCAGGCACTGAGTCCAGCAATAGCCCCATAGTTACATATACCACATACATACAGGTGTATGTAACTATGGGGCTATTGCTGCACTTATCCTTATTTAGCTATATTGATTATTTTTCTTTTACTTTTAATTTTCTTGTTTCTTTCTCATGGATGAACTTTTTTATGTATTAGGAATGTAATAATTATAAATGCACTGTTTTTACACTGGAATATGGTTGACATCCTTTAAATAGGGTACTGTGGTACACTGAGGTGATAGGGTACTGTGGTACACTGAGGTGATATTTTGATAAAGGCCTCTGTGTTGGCTGAAACATTGCACTTTTTGTTCCAATAAAACTGCCTTCCTGCAGCAATCCTGAGTGCCTGGACCTAATTTATTTAATCATTAACTTTCCAGCATGACTTGGATTGTTTCTTGATTCAGATCAAAAGTGTGTAGAACCGCCCAATTTATCTCAACATCACCGTTTATTTGAACACTTAGAAAATTGTCCAGGTTATTGACCTACCTGTTTACTCCGATATGAGGCTGCAGTAAGAAATACTTCGTTTTTTCACATGACGTCCTTGCAAACCATATTAACAGATAGAACATTGGTTATGCAAGTTTTAAGGGTTATTTGCCGTAGAGCATGTACTAGCATATATTGTCATGTTACTTGTTTTAATGCCCATTATTCAGTGTCCCAGATGTTTGAGATGAAGGAAAGAATGGGTCTATTGATTTATGTCTTGTGTTGAACATGCAATAAATGTGTGCACTTATTGGGATTTTCCATGAAGACTTTGTTTGTAAGTATGAGCTTACTCAAGGTGCAGATCATCACCATATGCTTTAATATTGTGTACTGTGAAGTATATGATGCCAAACACAAATATTTGAGATGATATCAGTACAAGTTCTGCAGGGGGTGTAATTTTGTTTGTTTATTCTATATAGAATTGTTCATTAAATGCTGGACTGTCCACCTTAGAATCAGCCATTTGAGAGAGAGAGAGAGAGAGTATATCCAAATTTCCTCCCATTGTCACTACTGGTAATCACATCAATTTTTATTTTTATAGTTAAACTCCATTCATGGTTAAACAGCACTGCATGTAACACATATGTAACACATGCCAAAGCTTAATTCCTGCAGTCAAAGAATATCTGGTGAAAAATGGAGGTCATATGTCTGAGGCACCTGGTTTCTTAAGGGTTAATGATACCCTTCATACTTTTTGTAATATAAAACCAGGAACAAAAAGGAGACTGGAGTCTGACAAAAGATTGTTGGAAACCAATAATACCACATTGCCTTCCTATAAACAGTTCTAAAAAAGCCTAGTGCTTGCCATCTGTTTTGTATCATTCGGATTAATGTTTGCAATTCATATAAGAACAATGGTCTTTCTAAACTACACGCTTTGTAGTTTTTTTTTGTCATCAGAGACTTGTAAAAATTGACATTGTTTGGAAAAATGTTTGAGACTATTATTGTAAACATCACACAGATTTTCTTTTCTTTTTCCAATTGAACAATCATAAGGATTTCATACTGCATATCAGCATTTAGCTCTGCAGGAAAAGCTGGATGACATTAGTGATGCAAATATAAAATGATTTAAAAAAACTGAGAAAAGGTAACAAACAACATTAATATAATTTAACAAAACAAGCCTTTTTCGATCTGTGGTTGCATTTTATTAAGAAATGTCTGGGATGTGACCTAGATGGTCATGAACTCCAAAAAAAAATGTGACTGCTCAAATTATGTTGTCACTCGATAATACGAGTCAAAGAAAATTAAGAAGGAACCATTTTTATTGTTTTGTTATATTTTACGTTTTGTTTTTTACCAGTGGGCAAATAGTCTCAATTAAATTGCACTTCTTCACAACAAAAACACAATGTCTCCAAGCACGCAGCGTAGAAAATTATAAACATATAATGATTTGGAGTTTATTTGAGAACTTCTTTTCGGTAAATTCAGCTAAACCAGAAATGTTTCAAACGTGGAAATGTATTGTTGATATAATTACAGTGAATGCTTGATCTTGCCTGAAAATGGTTGTGCTGTGGAAAGATAGATTTTACATTCCACTAAAAATTAAGATTAGAAGAATTAAAACTGCAACTGCACACAATGTGTTCTACACTCTGCTAACAAAGAGGCTGCAGTAAAAAAAAAATCTCCTTTCCATTCCCAAACCCACACACTATTTTAAGGCACTGTCTAACGCATGACAAATGGTAACTTTAAAACAAAGGTCTATTGTATAACTTGAGCATCACTTGTTGCATTTGTGACCTTTTTGTGAAAGTGTGGTACCAATTACATACACATCATTGAGATTGAGAAACGTATGGATGACATTTCCAATACTGTGCATTGAATGCAGCTACTGTTTATTTAAAATACATTTAACATATTGCACTTGTTTTCTGTACACACTCAAATTTCAAGATGTTTAACACAATATATTTATTTAGGAAGCTGTTAAATCTTTTTATATTCCACAGTTAAAATAATATGCTAAATTATATGCAAGAAATAATTCTCAGGTAGAGCATAAAAGACAAGACCAAGTGGTTTAAGTGCCTTCTGTGCTCACGTAGAAGCAGCGGATATCCGAATAAACTTTTGACATGGAATACAACTTATGTAAAAACAAATACAGTCTAATTCAGATAATGAGTAGCACAAAAATGTTAGCTGGACCAATAATAACATCCATGCTTCTCTTGGAATTACTTTTAAAATATCACTATAAAGGATGGAAGCGTCAAGCACACAAGGCTAGCTGCCTGTCTCGCCGGCCCCCAAACTACAGGACCATGCAGACAGCGAGGCTGAATGCACTCTCTGCATGGTCCTAGTGCCTGCTCACAGCGCAAGCATGCCTAATTGTGAGCCCATGCCGTGCTCCCTGAGAGTAGCAACAAAATTGGGAAGGCCGGACAGACCCCGGAACCGGGCCTGGAAATATAATTTATAATGACGTACTTCATTATTACTGTACCTACCTTGTGCTATAATGGCCTAGACTACAGAAGTGTACCTTGTGATACAGTTTTAGGAACCGGTTGTGTAGTTAGGGTGGCTTTGTGTTATAAGGACTTCCCTGAAGGTGTCGTGAACTGTAACAGCTAACTTAAGGTACACTTGAACCTTTATTACTGCAGATAGACAGACAGATTTGCAAAGAGAAGTTGAGAAATGTAAGCCAACTTTAGGTAGTGTCTGTAATTTCAGCAGTCTAGCCATGTGCTTTGTGTTTTTCAAAGTAAAAGCCACAAGATTAAGGCCCAGACCAAGTTGCACATTATGCAAACAGTTAATATTTTTCTCCTCAGACACACTCCCCTCCCCCTCATCACAAACCAAGTGTGCCTGGGCATAAACAGCTGCATTGTTCCTATAGCTTGGCAGAAATGTAACCAAATATAGGCTTTTATGATACTTAATGCATCAGTCAGTTCTTTTTTATGCTATGTAGTAAATATACTGTGATAAATACACATAAAGTACAGTTTTCATTTTAACAACTTAAAAATAGCAATACACAATGTTTCATTAAAGGAATAAACAAGAAACATAACCAATGAATAACGAACAGATTCTCACTCTTTAAATAATATATATATTATATATATATATATATATATATATATATATATATATTTTAATGCTGGTATGTTAGTCAATCTCCTGCCTGCCCTCCCCCCCCTTCCCCCCATTCCCTCCTCCTTGAAAAACTGTTAAATAAATGGTTACTTTACATCTAATCCATTAGTGAGACTGTCCCACACTGCAGCTCCACTCTGCCAGCCAGGAGATCATAGCTATTTATGATATCCTGACCAGTAGAATGCCTCTCATAGAGAGGTTTTGGGAGGCAGGTCACATCTGTGGCAATCGCCATGCTGAGTCAGCAGTGCTTCTCATTAAACCCATAGCTTGCCTGTGAGAAACATATTTTATCTGCACAGAGCAGCTGTTACAAAAACTGTTTTTTTCAAACTTGGTGCTGGAAGGGTTCAAATTGTATTCTAAAACCTGTAAACACTGCAGCCTTTAATCAGACAATTTGGAACTGAATCTTGGGCATAGGGAAGAATAAGGGTTCAAGGAGAGCACATTGTTTCTAAAACTACTTGAAAATGATTTGACAGAGAATGGGAAAATGACTCCCCAAAGTATGATGAGCTGTAGAGTTTATAGTGCTTAGAGAGCCAACTAACTCCTGGAAACCCTTACCATAGCCCTTTAACTTCTGGAACCATGCCTAGTTTAAACGGAGGTGGTACATTTTTTTATATTTCACAACCTTTAAAATATAACATACGGTACTAATAAATCAATAAGCAGTCACTGGAAACTATTTCAGCAATGTTTGTTTGAGGAAGCACTCTAGCCTTAAAAACCTTTATTTATAATGCTGTAGTGTTGGCGAATCTCCTAGCTTCCCTATTGTCCACCTTTCCTGTAAAGAAAATAATGGTTAATTTACATCTAATCCAGTGGTGACAGGGTCCCTTGCCACAGCTGCTGGGATATCACCAGTAGTGATCATATCCTGACCAATTCAAAGATTTTCATCGAGAAGCACTAGGAGACAGATCTCATGCATGACAATTACCACACTGCTCTTACAGTGATTCTCATGGAATCATTCATCATTCTCGTGGAATCATTGACAGCTGGTAGAGTACAACTGAGCTTCTTTATAAAAGTACTGATTTATCTCAAAATTTTCAGTTTTATAAAGAGTGAAAAGGGAACACACAGTTAATGCCTAAGGCACTTCAACATCAGCAAGCTGAAGTGCACTAAGATTACGGTGGTTCTAGTAATACTTTCAAGACTAAAGTTAGGTAGTTCACTGTGATGATAGTCCTGAAATGTTGTTGGTCCTAGAAAGGTCCTAAAAAGGCTGCTACAATTAAACCAAAACATTAAAACATTTATTTTATCCTTTTGTATAATTATTATGGAGAATTAAGAACTTTAAGGGCTGGAACATATAAATGCACCATAATGATTAACATTAAGCATAAATAAAACTCAGTTTTGCAAGCACTTTTTAAAGTATGAAATGTTTAAGAATGATGGCACATTTGCTTTAGAGTATTACCAAAAATTCTAAAATATCAGTCATGTTGCCATATTGAAATGTTTCAAATTGTGGTTACCTTTCTGTTCTAGAAGGATGGTATACACCAGGCATAGTCAACCTTCGGTACTCCAGGTGTTTTGGACTACACCACACATGATGTTTTGCCAGCTTTATGTATGTAAGAGCATTATGGGGGGTGTAGTCCACAACATCTAGAGTGCCAAAGGTTGCCTATCCCTGGTATAGACAATGAATCAAGAAGATTTTACTGCACTTTTCTTGCTGGTGAGAAGAATCTCTTGACCACAAGAAACCCATTCTAGTTGGTGGGATGGATTGATAGCCTGAGATATCTGAAGATAGAATATCTGCATGCCATAATAAACTCTGCACTACCTTTCTTACTAGAAAGCACTGTCACAGTGTCAACAGTGGGAAGTACATATTTTTCTGTTATGTTTATTATTGTTTTGTGCACTTTAATTGGTTGTTTTAATGCAATTTAATTGGCTATTTAACATTTCTCCACAATAGCAAATTTAATATTTCATAACGATCTAGTTTATGTTTATATGGAACAGCATAATTCCAGAAAAGTCAGAGGAGCATATGTATGAAGTACTAAAATAGATTGTGTGTCTTCATTAAAATAAAAAAATAAGTGATTTGATGTTCAAGCACCCATTACACATTTCAACTTGACTTGAATGGCTACAGTGTTAGATGTACTCAGTTGCTCTACTCGATGTCACTGTGGTTATTAGAATACATCTTCCATTGAGAGTTTGGAATAGTTTCAGCTGTACCGTTGGTAATGCCTTTTTGTTATGCTTTCTTAATTTTAAATTAATAGAAAATGTAATGACTTGTTCAGGAAAAGCTGAATAAATCTAATTTGAGTTTAATATATATTCATACAAAGCTTATTTAGTGCATTACATATACTAAGCAGAATGTACAAAAAAATTGTATACCAATTCCCTCTTAATAGCATGTGTACCTGTGCTAATGTGTGCTGTACAAAAGCACACTCAATCCTTAAAGACCAAATAATCTCCCCCTATGCTTCAAAGCAGGTTTACACACTAAAGAAAATGAAATGTTCTGCCTTGGCTCTAGTTGTTTCCTCTACATCTTTGCAAATAAACTTTAAATGGCAACCCCTTCCTCCTTTCACTCTCTACAGAAACTTTGTAGGTCAAACTCCATTGCTCTACTCTGTCAGCAAGGGATCTTTAACCCCTCAAGGACACAATTTCTGAAATAAAAGGGAATCATGACGGACTATATCCGTCATGTGTCCTTAAGGGGTTAAAAACCACACTAAATGCACTGCAGGAATTAATGCAAGCTCCTACACAGGCGTGCAGAGACCCATATAGGATGCTATATGCTGAGCAATGGCAATAATAATCCTTTCAAATGTTCCTGAGGAGCATATTGGACCATTTTTAAATACCTTTTTTATACTTAACCTAAAATGTATTGAAGACAATATGTATGTAAAATGTTATTCTTTTTTTAATGATAAAATATTTAGAAAGTTTTGGAAATATTGTAAGATCAAATGTAGCACAAATCAAAAACATTTACTTAATTTGATATGAAAAAGTATGATAGAAAAATTTAAATATAAATTTATTGCCATGACTGTAATTTACCATGCAACCAGGGCCAGATTAAGAGCCCAGTGGGCCTGGAGCTGACAATTATGATGGGGCCTAATTACAGAATCTTATCGACCAAAAACACTTAAACAACCATACCTCCCAAGTGTCATGTATCTGATGGAGATGGTGTTGGAAGGAAATTGGAAGGCCAGCCTGGCATGAATGCTGTCCAACTAAGGGCATACTGTGCAGGCAGCACCCAGAGCTTGACAAAAATGCATCAAATGATGCGCCTACTCTACGCTTTCTAAGGACTGTCCCGTAGCACTCACTAAAAAGGGACACTATAGTCACCAGAACAACTACAGCTTATTGTATTTGTTCTGGTAAGTAGAATTATTCCCTTTAGGCTTTTTGCAGTAAACACTGTCTTTTCAGAGAAAATAACTCCACTGGCCACTCTGTAGATGGCTGCTGGAGCTGCTTCCTGGGGCAGTACTGCCTAGTGTGCAGTACTGCCATTCAGTGTCTCCACCCTCTGCATGCAGACACTGAACTCTCTCTTAGAGATGCATTGATCTAATTTATCTTTATGAGGAGATGCAGATTGGCCAGGGCTATGTTTGACTTGTGCTGGTTCTGCCCCTAATCTGCCTAGTTGACAGTCTCAGCCAATCCTAGGGAGGAAGCAATGCAATATGCTCAGACCTCCACTTCTGATGATGTCAGCAGACAGAATCAGTTCAGAGGCAGAGCCGGCAGCTGCAAACTACAGAATACAAGTAAGAGTTTACCATATTTAGGGAGGCAAGAAGGGGCCAGGGGGGCTAGATGGTGGTTTTTAAATTATAGGGTCAGAAATACATGATTGTGTTCCTGACCATATAGTGTTCCTTTAAGTAAGAGTATGTGGAGTAGTTAGGGTTGCCACCTTTCTTGGAAACAAAATACCAGCCTTAATCATTTGTATATTTAGTTATGCGTGATATCACATGATGTAAATCACAAGGAGTGACATAAGAGAAAATTCTGTAAAGCAGTTTGATTCTGCTGGAATTGCTCCCAGTGTCTCCCTGTCTCCCAGTCTCGCAAGTCTCCCAGTGTCTCAGTGTCCCTATGTATCACAGTGTCAGTGTCCACATGTCGTCAAGTCCCTTAGTCTCCCAGTGTCTCAGTGTCCCCATTTCTCCCAGTGTCCCCATGTCACAGTGAGACATGGGGCACTGGGAGACATGGGGGCACATGCGAATACAGACATGGGGACACTGGGAGACATGGAGACACTGGGAGACATGTGGACACTGAGACATTTGGGGACACTGGGAGAAATGGGGACACTGAGACACAAGGGACACAGACACTGGGAGGCATGGGGACACTGAAACATGTGGGGAACTAAGACACTAGGGACACTGAGAGACATGGGAATACAGACAGTGGGAGACTAGGGGACACTGGGAGACATGGGGATACTGAGACACTAGGGACACTGGCTGGGAGACAGACACTTGGGGACACTAGGAGACATGGGGACACTTGTGGACATAGACATGGGAGATATGGGGACACAGACATTTGGGGACACTGGAAGACATGGGGACACTGAGAGACATGGGGACACAGACACTGGGAGACTTGTGGACACTGGGAGACATGGGGACACTGAGGACACTGGCTGGGAGACATGGGGACACTGGGAGACATAGGGACTCTGAGTCACTAGGGACACTGGGAGACATGGGAACACAGACACTGGGAGACTAGGGGAAACTGAGAGCCATGGGGACACTGAGCCACTAGGGACACTGGCTGGGGGACATGGGGACACTGTTTGGGGGACATGGGGACACTGTGTCCCTAGTGTCTCCGTATTCCAATGTCTCAGTTTCTCCCAATGTCCCTATGTCTCACAGCGTCCCCATGTCTCACAGCGTCCCCATGTCTCACAATGTCCCCATGTCTCACAGTGTCCCCTAGTGTCTCAGTGTCCCCATGTTTTCCAGTGTCCCCAAGTATCTCAGTGTCCCCAGGTCTCCCAGTGTCCCCTAGTGTCTGTGTCCCAAGGTCCCAGTGTCCCCTAGTGTCTTAGTGTCCCCATGTCTCCCTGCAGCCTTTCACCCCATCCCTCACTTACCTGAGCTGTAGAGCTGCTGTCTGGACTCTGTGCTGTGTTGCTGCTCCCCCACGGATCAGTAAGTAGTAGAGAGAGGCAGGGATATGCTGTAACTTCCTATCCCTGCCTCTCTCCAAACACAGTGACCCCTACTGGCTGGTGCTGGTATTGCAGTGTAATCTCCATTTATTCTGAGAAAAATACCTGCATTTGTATTGCCGGTATTACTGCAATACCGGCACGACCAGGCAGCTTTAAATACCGGTTGTGCCAGTAAAATACCAGTCAGGTGGCAAACCTAAGAGTAGGGTGTAAAAAAAAAAATTTTTTTTTTTTTTTTTTAAATGGGCCTATTCCATGGGCCTGGGCCTGGGCCTGGAGCTGCAGCTCCATCAGCCCCTATGTTAATCCAGCCCTGCATCCAACCAGATTAGTTTCCATAGCCTTACCAAATTTCTCATCAGTTGAATATGGAGAAGACGATGACATACCTACTCTGGATACACAAATTCTGTTTCATTACAATATTCTCAACCTGTTTGAATACAATAGGTATCTGAACTAGATAAATATACAGACTACGTCACGTGAACAGTTACAGGTTTACTACTAAAAAAATGTGTGAAAATGTTCTTCCAGTTCAGTTACTTTGGCCTGAAATTCCCTAAACCTCCCTTCCCCCCCTTCAGTGAATAATCCTGTAAATTAATTAAAAATTTTAGGCCAAATTAGGCAAATTGTTAGCTATATTTGCAGATCTGCTATTCTGGCCTAAAGTTTTAAATGTACTTTAAATTCACTTTTTAATTCCTGACAACTCACACTTTAGTTAGTAACCCTGTCAGTCTGCCATATTAAAACCAGACTAGTGAAAGATAGACCCCTTACAGTCCAACTGAAACAATCTCCATCTACATTTTGTTGCATGTTTTTAAAATCTGTTTTGGACATAATGTTGCATGACACTTTTAAATCACCTCAATTTATGCTTAGCGCATTAACACCATGGTAACAGATACAAAACGTTGTTGTTACTCCGTTAAAGATGGTTGATTGCATTTATATCAAAACTGAACTGTTTATTTTTTTTTTTTCTCAATGTTTTTTAGGTTTCTAATAATATCTCCTGCCTTGCTATAAACAAGTTTCCAGACCTTTGTTTGAAGTATTTGATTATGAATCCTCACTTAGTAGTGGGTTCTATATCTTTACTATATTCTAACTGTCCTCAGTGTCAAGGTTGTTTTCTCTGTCATATAATGAGCACAAGATTTCTAATAGCAGATTTTTACAGTGTAACTGTTAAAGGATCACTATAGTGTCAGGTAAACAAACTTGTTTTCCTGACACTATAGCATCTACTTGCAGGGTACCCCTCTCTTGGTGCTGAAGGGGTAAAAAATAAGTGTAATTTATATGTTAATTTATATGTTAATTATGGTATGTATATATATTTATGTGTTTATTTATATTTGAATTAAGAAAAAGAATAAAGTTCGGATGAGTCCTACAGTTGTAAGTTTAATAAATGCTGTGGCCTGTTTCATCCAATATTTGTTGTTTGTCATTCTTGGAGAATTGGGGTAGTCTCCTTACTCTTAGTCGCACCACATTCCCCGCTATGTACATACATGAAGATTTTGTTTTCAAAAAAACCACCATGCACTGTTTAAATATTACCCACCTTGTGTTGCATTACAAATCTTAGATGCTTTTATTTATTCTGAAGGATATATTAACTAAACAGTGGTACAGTGATTACCGAGAACTGACAAAGTTTAACAATGAGCTGAGGTCACATTTCAAAATGTATTCTGTACCAGTTCTCTTATTTTGGCCTACTTTACAGGTTATTTCTTTGGTCAGAACAATTTACTGTGAATGAAGAGATGTAAATGTATAGCAGATAGACACGAACATTTGTTTCTGCAAGATTGGGAATAAAGTGATGGGTGAGACTTTAAGAAAGTAAATAAACGATGAATATTGACTCTTATATTTGAATAATGTAATTATTTTGTGTTAAAAAAATAGATTCAGTGTGTTTTGTGCCTTTTAAACACAGCTGACCGGCGATTGATTTATGCACAATAGTTCATATAACCCATTGGTGTAGCATTGTAAGCTATCACAACACACATTTATTTCATACAGACTGTAATGCAAAACATATTGTATAAAGCTACTTAAAGGACCTATCAAGTTTTTCTTCAGCTCTGAACTGCTGTGTACCATCTGTCAAAAGAAACAAAACTGTAAATCATAATAGTTCTGTATTGTGTTCACGCTGTTGTCCAACAGCCAATTTGGAGTAAACATTTGATACATTCCTCTCCCATCTAAAATGTGTTGTAAAGATTTTCAACACTATACCCTTTTTTGAACAATTAGGTAAATAACCATTAAAATAGGACTGTAATTTAATTTTCTTGTAATTTATTTCTCAATCAGCATAATAGGTATGGAATATTCACAGAACTGCCCTCCAAAAAAAGCATGTTCTATGCTATTTTTCACCTTCAGAAAGAAACCTTACGTGAAATTGAATTTTCTTTTTCTCTCACTGCAAAATAAAGTTAGGTCTATGTTTTCTCTTCGTGATCTAAGAAAATAAAAAAATAAAAAAATCCCTGATTTCTTTATATTTAAGTCCAAAATCTAGAGTTACCAGATCCACCATATTTTCAGGGATACATATCATGTACACATATTGATGGGCAGCACATAGAAAGGTGTCTAAGAATAAGTAATTAGGAATTTCAGAATCCTGCAGAATATGCATTATGCATTATGCAGAGCAACCTTTTTCATGCGCTTTTATAAATATGACAAAATGACGTGCCCCTGAAAACATGGTGGATCTGGTAACTTCTATCTAAAGCCAAGCTGGAAAAAAAATCTCTAACTCATCTATTTTCCCAGCTCCGCTACTTTGGCCTAAATTTGTAATTCCTTTGTCAATTCTCAACAGCTCCAAGTTTATACCTTAACTGTAGACTGTTGTTTGTTTGTTTTTTTTGCTTTTTAAACACGTTAATAAAACAGCTAGAGTGTTATAGTTAGTCTTCCAGAAAAAAATCATATGGGTCTAGATATTCATAAAATTAAAAAAAAAAAACAACTAGATAAATATTTTATTTGGGTCTGAAATGTTTATAATACTTTGTAGACGAGCTGAATAATTTGAGATCAAATGTGAAATACAACAAACAGATTTTATTCAGCAACTGACATTGATAAACTTGAGGAAACTGATATTATTTGGAAATGTATGCTTCATTTGTAAGTAAACAGCAAGTGGCAAATTCAGGCCTAATATATTCTGAATATCTAGGGGTCTATTCACTAAAATACTAATATTCATAAAAATGTAATTAAATTAAAAACAATTATTACCCACTTATGCAGACATATGGTATCTTGAAGCCAACTCTATTGATTCTGATTGACTGTTCAATAATGTTCATTGTTAGATAACTTTAAAAAGAAATTCTGTTATTCAGGTTAAGACATCAAGAGCATAACACCTGATATCATTGCCTGAACAACTAATCTATTTTTCTGGTAATACAACAACAAATTAGCTGCTATTCAAGCCATACCCATCTGAACAGACCCAGGCAGTGTCAGTTACACTATATGACTTTGCTCGCCATACCTCTAGTAAATAGCCAACTCGGAAACTTTTGAAACAGGCTATTTAATCCACAATTGCAAATGTAGTGCAAAATCAGTGCTAAACAACCTTTGGTGAATAGACCCCTAAAATAAAAAAGTTTACTATATAAGATTAAGATTAAACAGTTACCTTTGTTGCACGCAATACAAAACCATCTACTTGAATTGTGCCCTTTGTTAGGTTGTTCTCACATACAAGGTGTGCCTCAAGTCTACAGTGTTGCAGTGTCTGATAAGTATAATTAATGGAAACCTTGATGAGTTTGTGATCTGAAGTCCTTTCTAAAATCTTTAGGCTGATGATCACAATCATATTTTAAAGTCTGGGCTAAGAAATGTGGGTCTGATTTGGATTGATATTGGATTAAAAAGTACAGTTAGAGCTACAAAGACTTTAGACATCTAGCAAACATTAGACCAGCACAAAGGTCCAGGAAAACAGTATCGTGCTCAGATCTTCATGGTAATGTTTGAGAGCTTCCAAGTATACTAATTTCTAGCTGTACAACCACTGAGTACAGATGAATTACAGCTGCCTAATCCACAAAGTTGCATGATGTACTTTAGTTGCCAATGTATTGCTGAAATTCGAGAACCTTTTCTTATTTTGTTTAGGTTTTAAAAATGTAAGAAATGTGTGTTTTGCTTGTACTATTACAGTAGGTAAACCGATGTTGGCAGTAATACAACCAATTGCAAAGCAATTTTGTTAAAAAATCATTTCTAATCTAAAACCACTGGACCAATAAAAAGTGCTTTAGAAAACACTGAGATAAAAAGCTATGTTGATAAAACTAATCTTATATATACAAAAGAAAAAATGTATAACATCATTGGGATCTTATATTTTAACATTTGTTTGCAACTGAACATTTTGTTTTTAATATTGCTATTTTAATTATTGAGGTAAAATATATTGAAGTTGAATATAATGTGCATACAATTTATACATCTCTCCTATAATCAGATTTAATAGGTTTAGTTAAAACCAGTCACTGGCATGAAAAACACTGAAAGAGAAATACTGACACACATAAATTTGGTTTCATGGTGAAGGTTATGCATATTGCTCAATCCTGGGGCAAAAGTCTAAAAATTAAGTAACCATCATTATAACGAACAATTAAATATTCCTGTCGATTGCAGCAGGTTTAGATATTTTCCCCAGATCTTTTCTTGATAGAAATATAACCTCCATTGTTTGAAATTTTTAAATGCCCAACAGAAGGCACAGATTTCTTCTTATCTTTATTTGGTTGGGGGATAAAGCTTATATACGTGTGCTGAATTTTAATAAATAAGAACATCTTATTATATATAAAACAATATAAACATTTATATGCTACATGCATATCATTTAACTTAATAATAATTTATATATTGAAAAGACACAGTTATGATCTTCCTATTTTTCTTGATAATGCACACACACATGATGTGTCTATCCTTATCCATCGCCAGCCCACCAACTTATTGTTTTCTGAAGTCAATGCTCTTACGTGAGTTTGGGATGTTTTACATTGGGAGTTCCAGTGTTTATCATCAATGCCACGGCAACCATTTTTTACAGGTCTTGCTTCCTTGCATCTCGTTTCATAAAAATATTGTTTCACAAGAGAATTACCTGTCTTAATTTCCCCTAGCACAGTTACTTGATGGCCCCGAATGTCAATTGCATTCGATTTGTCTGTGACCCACAAACTTTCACTGTCACAAACAGAATATTCCCCTCTGTGGCCTTTGTGTTCTGCAAATCTTTTTCTCCTTGATGTTCTGTTTACTACCGCTGTATGCCCAACATAATCATCCATTAAATACAGAGGTGGAGGTTCCAATGGAAGACTATCACTCAAAAGGACACGTGGTGAGTTGTAACGTCTCTGCTTCTGTTGCTTAATGAGTTCAGCTTCTAATGAGATGATTGGTTGGAAGTCTGATTTCACATTATCGACCACATCCAAGTCGAGAAATATTTCTGCTTTTGGTATTGTACTTTGCTGACTTTCTTTTGTATCCACTTGATTGGAAATTTTATTTTTTATAAGGTCTTTTTGCATCAGTTTAATAAAAAGAGAATTCATTGAGTTTTCCGGTAAATTCCTTTTATCCATGCTGGTAGCGTGAATGCCACAAAGATAAGGAAGAAACATCAGACAAAACAGGATGGACATTACCCTATTCACCTGTAAGATCTAGAGAGGAAAAAAAAAAGAGACACAAGTTAAAAGTAGATATCAACAAATTGAAAACTATTCATAGTAGTTGTGAACAGATACAAACATTTTTACGGTATATTTTCTATTGCCATATCCAATTATAATCCATATATCAATTATGTCAGCTTCTAGATTGTATCTATAGACAATACTATATAATTGTTGATGATAATTATCTAAAAAACTGACTACTTTTTCTTTTTGATCTGGATTGTGTAAACCTTTAATGTCAGCAATTATTTGTGTATAGAGTCTTTCCACTGCATAATATTGTGTGATAAGGTGGGAGTTTATATATCAACTATTAAAAAATATCAGTTGATGGGTTTCTTGGCTTCATGCAGCAAATCTATTATTTTCCTGCTGTTTAAGTGATGTCATGCTATGGTAAATGAAACCATCTTTGGCATTAGCTTTAAAGTATGTGATATGTAAAAGTAACTTTTTCATCCAATAAATTATGAATTCTGTTATCAGACATGTTTAGGTATTTCTTATTTTTTTATTTTTATTGAGGATTACTTAAAGTTCTCCAAATAAAAGTTGAGTTATCACAAAACGCACGTGGGTTACCACTATTTCCTGTCCTAGATGTCCTGTCCTATATCGTACTATCTTTTTAAATTTTCTACACAGTCTGAACCAACACATTTAATCTGATTTCAGCATACTCATTCTGCTAATTCTTCTCCAATTACATTGATTGTACTTCCTAATGCAAATGATTATGATTACATAACACTTCCATCATATTATCCTTGTTACCTAACTGGCTAAATTTAGTTAGTCTAAAATGACCACAACCTATCATTGAATTGATTTTTTTTATGTTTTCTATCCATTTAAATACTTCACTCCCAGAGTTGAGTGTAAACATTTTACTTTCATGTACTCTGCAGATTCAAGTTTAATACATAAATCCTACCTCACCCTAGTTTATATTTAAAGGAATGATTAAGGAATGATTACCAGCCTGTAGAGGAATGAATTTCTCTACCCGAAGCCACTGGTCATTGATTTATTGTGTGCACGTGTGCTGTAAATGTCTGTTCACCTCCTGCTTTCAAACAATAAAGGGAGTTTAAATGGATCATATAATTCCTACAGATATGGAAGGGTAGAATGAATGGACTCCTCGCTAGCATTAACATTTAGCATTCCAGAGATTGATAAGGATTTAAATACAGTACTTATATTTTAGAAATATGTGATTTAACTGCATATACTGTATAAAGGCATTTTACTCAAATCAAGTATTATTTTTACATTTTGTTGCCATTTTCAATAAGCTGTACCACAAGTAATTACATCAGAGCTCTTACAAATGTCTACAATGTAGGAATAATATTCAGATTTTCTGGCATAATATGTCTGACAACAGGTAAGTTGTTTGAGCATTTTTGATCAATTTTGTCACACCCACTGTATGTAAGAAACATTTTATTTTTGCTTTTATGCTAGCATTTCAGAGCCTCTGTCAAATATTGCAAGATTAAAGGGACACCAGAACAACAACAGCTTATTGCATTTGTTCTAGTGAGTAGAATCATTACCTTCAGGCTTTTTGCTGTAAACATGGTCTTTTCAGAGAAAATGCAGTGTTTACATTACAGCCTAGTGATAACTTCACTGGCCACTCCTCAGATAGCTGTTAGAGATCCTTCCTGGGTCATGGCTGCCTAAAATGCATCCAAACATTCAGTGTCTCCACCCTCTGCATGCAGACACTGAACTTTCCTCATAGAGATTCATCGATTCAATTAATCTCTGTGAGGAGATGCTGATTGGCCAGAGCTGTGTTTGAATTTTGCTGGCTCTGCCCCTGATCTGCCTCTTTGTCAGTCTCAGCCAATCCTATGGGGAAGCACTGTGATTGGATCAGGCTACTACTTCTGATGATGTCAGCAGACTGCTTGTTTTTTTGAGGCAAACAGCATGCAGAGCTACAGATTCTGGCTTGAATACAGTAAGACTTTGCTATATTTATGGAGGCATGAGGGGCCCTATAGTGATCCTTTAAGAACAGTGCACACTGTCTAAAGCTTTTAATTTCCAAAATATTTTTATAAAGGATAAACAAAAAAGTGAAAAATACATTTTTCCAAATGTACATAATTTTAATTTTGTCCGAAAGTTTACATGCTATGTATCCCTTGCTGCAAATAATTGTTTTGCTAATATTGTTTTAAGTCAATAAACACACTGTCTGTCTATAATTGTTCTAGACAATATGAAATAAGGATTATGATTCACAGGAGCAACAGACATTCTGTACAATGTACAAACGTCCTACCCCACATGTTTTTAAAGAATAGGGAGACCATACTGTAATACCCCACCATTTGACAGAGGATCTAAAGAACATGCATATATATATTTAGAAACTCATCTAATCACTAATCATTAACCCTTACACCACTGCATTGGTGTTAAGTCTTTTATTAGTACTTCCAAATAAATAGACCTATGACTCCATCAATGAATATATAAACAAACAAATCTATATATATATATACACACACACACACACACACACACAGCATATATATGCACAAGCACTCACGTACATGCATCAAAATAATTATGGGTAACAGTTAACAGCCACAAAATACAAGCTGTAAATTAAAAAAAAAAAAAAATGTATCACTATCTTTTAAATGTATTTGGGTTGATGACCCCTCCCCCATGCACAGCTTTCCTATTAGAGGTAGCCAAAGAAGACTATAAATGGACAGAGCTCTCCATATTTGCAAAGCAGGAAGGATTTAAGTCTCCTGAGAGTAATACAGATTAAGCACTTGATCTCCAGTGTAAACAATAAATCTAGGTTACAACCTGACAAAAGTAAGGTATTCTAATGCAGTGACATGCTGAGTGATATGACCAGATCATTTAATTAAACTATTTTTTCCTCAACTTAGGTGTGGGTTTTAATGCAACTTTTACATTATCTACAGTTTGTGTTATGTGGAAATGTGCATTGTACATGCTTAAATGTCATTTCAGGAGAACAGTATATCAACAAATGGTCTGCATTAAGAAAATAATTAAAATAAATATTTCTATCTGCCTTTCTATCCATCAATATATACAGTACACTAAGGGAACACATGGATGTTTTTGTTGAGGTATACAAAAGGTTCCCATATATCCTCAGCATTACTTTTGCCCAATATCCTATCCTTAACTGGAGAAAACCAAGCAAAAACCATATAAGACTTGGGTACAACAGAAATTATTGGTTCGTGTGTAAATAAATTTCAATTCATCTGAACCAAATGTTGTCCATATTGCTTTTTGGTTCGAATAAAATTCAGACAATATTTTCAGATTTGAATTCCATTCGGACTACTACAGTTCCATGATTAATGGCTGCATCATGCAACTGTTAAGAAAATAACTGCCTAAATTGGTACCCTTATGTGGGATTGCCATAATTAAAGATACCAAATTAGAGAGCTGTTTAGAAAATAGCTTTCTTATTTGGTATTCCTATAGCAATCCCATCAAATTAGAAAGCAGCTCTGCAGCAATAACCAGACACTGGCTGTTTGCTGTTTAGTAGATATGCCCCTAGCCATGGCATGGCCGGTGAGGACAAGAGGTAGGATTTAAATCTTCTTTATATGGAAGGAAGAAGGGAGCCGCTTTTATTTTTAGTTAATAAAATTACAAAAAGGGAGCTCCTTGCAATTAAGCAAATGCATGAATGGAATTTCATCTAACAAGCAATTTGTTGTGTTGTGCCATTCATCTAAAGAACCACACATCCAGGATCCTAGACCCCCAAGTCCCACCATAAATGCCTATGCTATTGCTACATAGTTAAAGGAACACTATAGGGCCAGAAATACAAATATATCCCTGGCCCTATAATGTTAAAAACACTATTTATGTGCCAGCCCCCTTTTGCCTCACTTAAATAGAGAAAAAAAACTCACTTTTATTCCGGTACCACCCTGGTCCACAGGTGCTGGCTTTGCACACCTCTAGACTTCCCACAACATAACAATGGTCTCCTGTAGGGAGACAAACCTACCCTGCACCAGGCTACATATAGCCTAACATATGCCGTCTTTACAACCGCCAGTACGGCATTTTTCATTTTCCAGACTAGCAACCCAGACCACTCTGCTTATTTTGACAGGAGTCCAGGCTAGGGCAAAATGAGTGCAGTGGGGAGGGGACATCCTGTGTGTCAATGCAAGAAACCAGGTTCATTACCAATGACAATCACAATATTATCTTTAAACACTAAGGGCCTAAATTCCCCCAATAAGAGGAGATTAGCCTTAGCAGAAACAAAAAAGCAATAAGTGGCCTTTTTTCAAGAAAACCCATTTTAAATGGGGAGGCAGGCCTAAATTCTGCTCTGCCCTCTTTCCCCACTACTTACATTCCTGCTTCAAAATGAAAAAAGGCAGAGGGTCCACACTGATAAGCAGGAATGCCTCCTTTGCACTAGTCAAAAGGATAAGCAATAAGCAAGGCAGATTCCTGTTACTCCAATGTTACATCAGTAATGCTCCCTACATGCTAGTCAATGTTTATGGTCCAAACGAAAACCAACAAGAGTTTTTTGTCAAACTGTTTAGCCTAATCTCACTTTACCAATTTGGTGAAGTTATACTAGGAGGCGACACCAACTTCCTCCTGAATGCCTATACTGACACAACATCTACCCACTCAGTACATGCACACACAGCAAAGAAACAACTAACCATAGCATCCAAAATGTCTAATACTATCCTACACCATGACTTTGTTGACCCCTGAAGAATACTTCACCCTACAGAAATCGACTACACTTTCCACTCTGCAGTACACAACACCTATACACGAATAGATAGGTTCCTGATACCCACACACTTGATTGGCTAAACTCATGTAGCCACTATAGGCCTCATATTGTGATCTGACAATGCCCCCATTACACTGACCATCCGGGAGCAATTCCTTTCCATTGGTAAGGGTACATGGAAGCTTAACAATGCACTTCTTAAAAATCAAGAACTGTTTTCCACAATAAAAGAGGATCTTAAGTCCTGCTTTGCATTTAGATACAAACATTTTGGCAAGTCCACAAAGCAGTGATACGGGGTGCATTTATCAAGTTCTCCAGCTACCAAAACAACATACGCAAGCATCACTACACAACGCTGGTACAGGACATTACTCAATTAGCACACACAAGAAAAACGAACCCGTCTAGAGACACGCAAACTACGCTGACCTCCCTCCAAGAGGAACTTAAAACCCTAGAACTCAAAAAAAACTCCCTATCTACCTTCAGAGATACCATCACAAATTTTTTGCCCAAGGGAATAAAGCATGTGCCCTGTTGGCAACTCAGCTCAAAGCACGCTCACAAAAAACAAGGATAGCCTATATACAATCTGCCCAAAAAGGCAAACTACTCAACATCGTAGACAAGTTTACTTCCTATTACAGCTCTCTTTACAACATTAAAGATGACCCCAATTCCACTCCTCCCTCTCTTCACTCCATTCAAACTTTTCTACAGACAATAGATCTACCCACCTTACAAGCCACCGAAATTGAAGCACTGAGAAATAAAAAGTCATTCAGGACCTACCCAAACAAAAAGCACCAGGCCCAGATAGCTTCACTAGCATTTATTACCAGACCTATGTGAGCACCCTCTCACCCTACCTGACACCTATACAACTCATGCTACACCACGGGACAGATGCCAAGCGACATGCTCCTAGCGCATATATATCGACCTTACCCAAATCAGGCAAACCCCTGACACAATGTCCAAACGTTCGACCAATTTCCCTTTTAAATGTTGATGTAAAAATGTAAGCCAAACTCCTAGCCAACAGACTCTCCATGATCTTACTAAGACTGATCCATAACAACTAATCTGAGTTCATCAAGGGTAGACAAGGATCGGACAATACCCGGAAAATCTTGAACATATTGATGCATGTAGATAAACACAAAAAGAATTCAGCGCTAGTAATCACAAAATTAGTCAAGGTAGGCAGCAACCCAAATGAAGGAAAACCCCTCGGGTCCTTCGGTGGATAGATACAAAAAGATATGGAAGGGCTGCGCCAAATAAGGGTAGATAGTCCAGTAAAGTATTGCTAGGGTGCCAATAGATGGTCTAGGATACTTGATAGAGTTCCTCTGTGGATGCGTCTGGTGTAGACCGTTCCGTATATGTAAATACAAGAGAGGTAGAGGCGACTAATGGTATAGTATGAAAGTTCAGGGTGTGATAGGTAACAAAAAGTAAAGAACTCACATTCAGGAGAGCTATGGCCAGCTCTGGTGTGGATTGCGTACAGCGGTATAATCCCCGCTTATGGGATATGTAGGGAGGGGTCTCCGTCAGCACCGTCTGGTAGTCCAGAGCTCGAAAAAGAAAGACAGAAAGCAACAATAGTGCTCTCAATTTTGATGTGGTTCAATGTGCAGATAAGAAGAGGTAAAAAACTCACATTTGAGGGAGCTATGGCCAGCTCTGGTGTGGATAGCGTACAGCGGTATAATCCCCGCTTATAGGATATGTAGCGGCGATACGTCCGTCAGCACCGTCTGGTGATCCAAGGCTCCAATATAGAAGAATAAAAAGCAGCAATAGTGCTCTCAATTGTGATAGGTTAAGAGAGTAGTAGAGAAAATAAAATAATACTCACAAAGATAGAGCAGAGGTACTGCTCTATGGATAGGCGCCGGTGGTATGATCCCCACCTAGGATTTCTTGGAGTACTGGAACTTTAAAATTGCCAATGGAAGTAAAAGTAACCAGGAAAGGTTAAAATGCCAGGAATAGGTAAAAACAAAAGTTGTTTAAAGTGCATAAAGAGTGCAATAAAAAGAGGATTGGTACAATAAAGTAGCCAAAAAACTTTTATTGATCTAAAATACACAGTAAAATACAGAATTAATAACCATAAACGCGTTTCACCATAAGTGGCTTCTTCAGAATGGGATAAAAGTAGTAACCTGGCAGGGGTTGTTTAAATAGGGCTATGTTAATTTGAAAATTGCGCCAAAAGTGTAATTGGCCAATCAGAGACAATTTTTAAAATCACTTTTCAAAATTAGGATTCAAGAGTATGGGAGTGATGTTATAAAGGTGATGAGTCCATTTAAATTATTTAAATGTGAAAACTAGAGTGAGAAAGTTGTTTTTAAAGAGAAAGAAAGGAAGAAAAAAAAAAAAAAAAAAGTTGTTTGATTAAAGTTCAAAAAAATAAAATAAAAGCTGGCCATAGCTCCCTCAAATGTGAGTTTTTTACCTCTTCTTATCTGCACATTGAACCACATCAAAATTGAGAGCACTATTGTTGCTTTCTGTCTTTCTTTTTCGAGCTCTGGACTACCAGACGGTGTTGACGGAGACCCCTCCCTACATATCCCATAAGCGGGGATTATACCGCTGTACGCAATCCACACCAGAGCTGGCCATAGCTCTCTTGAATGTGAGTTCTTTACTTTTTGTTACCTATCACACCCTGAACTTTCATACTATACCATTAGTCGCCTCTACCTCTCTTGTATTTACATATACGGAACGGTCTACACCAGACGCATCCACAGAGGAACTCTATCAAGTATCCTAGACCATCTATTGGCACCCTAGCAATACTTTACTGGACTATCTACCCTTATTTGGCGCAGCCCTTCCATATCTTTTTGAAACATTTATTAAGCTTTCAGTTTTTTGATTCATGAAAGGATAAATCATACATCCTTACAAAATGCATCAGCCAAGTATATCTAATATAATATATTATATTGCATCTTTATGTAGTTATTGACTGTACAGTAATAGTGGTGACTTACAGGGGTCTTGAGCAATTTTGATGTCTGTGAAATAACAGCTCTGTCTCAGGTATATCAGTGTTGGGCCGTAAAGCCTGAGACACACACCTAAAAAAAAAAAATCACCTCTCCTACTCATGTAAAGTCATGGAGGAGGCATGGCCTGCTCCAGCGATGGTCCAAACCAATGCTGCTATGGGTGCGTTTATCCAAGCTTCTCCATAGGGAAGGATTGAATCAGTGCTTTCCTATTGGGACTTTTGCATCACATGGTCAGTGCCATGGAAATGCCTCTAGTTACTGCCAGGAAGACAGCCTCTAGACGTGGATTTAACCCTGCAATGTTTTACATTACCACTGCACCCAGACCACTTCAATAAGAGAAAATGGCCTTGGTGACTCTGCAGAGGATTTTCATAGGTGCCACTTAGACTATAGTGAGGATACTTCACTATCAGGTGAGTGACATGGGCGATTTGACTTACCTCATGTCTTAAAGTGTTATTGCATGTATTGTTGTACTATTTCTGAACAAGTAATAACCAAAGGTTATTTTGTTATTTGTTGGAGAAAATTAACTACAAAAATAAATGGCTGTCTTCCATGATGTTCTCGATGACCCATTAGAGCCAAAACTATATTTGACACCTTACCCATAACACTCCTCTGTGTACATAGGGATTAAGGAAAGAGCGCAGGTAACTTTTTTTTCTTTGGTTTTTACTATATGTATTAGCTGATGTTTACTGTAGTCATTGCCCAGGAGTGATGGGAGTGAGCGCAGGACTTTTCTTTTTGTATTTCCATAACACTCCAAGACAGAGGGTCAGTATTTCTTGAAATTTCTCTTTACTAGTTACTGTTTTCTACAACAATGTATTTTACATACAAAAAAAGAAAGTGGAAAAGAGCCCAAAAGCTATTAAACTCAAGAGTGGAGCGTTAAATAATTTGGATTAGACACCTACCCTAAATGAGGATTTACCAGTCCTATCATCGAATTGGGATAGTAATGTAGTCCAGTTGATCTCAATGCATATACAAAATAAAAAATGGGGGAACACATAGAATAAATCAGTGGTATTGAAATATAATGTGAAGAAACTTTGAAGTGTCAACTCACATGCAAAAGAGCCTTAAACAAGACAGTAATGCTGTCTGGTGGCACTTTACCCTTTAGGTCACGATACTGCTCCAAGAAGGGCGGTGTCCTCTTTATAGACACCCAGGCTATTTTACCCAGAGCCAGGTACACAAGCTCTGGACAAGGTGAGCAACCACTTGCATTTAAATATATACTCTCCAGTTATCCTTACCTACTACACCAAAGGTGTTTCCTCCTGTGTTGTTTTAGTCTCTTTCTTTGAGGAGAAGTATCATGATCTAAAGGGTAAAGTGTCCCCATTTGGCATTAATGCTGATGAGATTTGAGCCTGTCCTGTTTAAGGCTCTTTTGCATGTGAGTTGATACTTCAAAGTTTCTTCACATTATATTTCAATACCACAGATTTATTCTATGTGTTCCCCCCTGTTTTTTCTTTTGTATATGCATTGAGATCAACTGGACTACATTACTATCCCAATTCTATGATAAGACCGGTAGTTCCCCATTTAGGGTAGGTGCAAATCCAAATTATTTAGCGCTCCACTCTTGAGGTTAATAGCTTTTGGGCTCTTTTCCACTTTCTTTTTTTTGTATGTAAAATAAATTGTTGAAGAAAACAGTAACTAGTAAAGAGAAATCTTTTTGCATGTATTTGGTGGGTGAGAGGGATCCCCACTAGAGTGTTACAGCAAAACTTTATTTGATACTATTAACATTTGAAGTGCCTCTATCACACAGACTTTTCTATATATTTCTAGACAAGGTATTTTACATAGCTGAGGTTTTCCTATGCTAAGAATAAAGGTCTTCACAAATCTCAGGTCACATCATCCAGAAAGCATTCTAAGGATTTACAAGCTCTAAGCAATGTAGATCATTTTGAGGCCTGGTTAGTACAGTAGTATTCATATTATTAACAATACAGCATCCAGGAGTGATCTTTGCAAATGTTTTGGGAAATACACCTGAATCACCTATTTTATACAAAACTAAATTGAATGAGTCACACTAGATGAAGTCTAAATACTTTAATACTTTCTGTCAGGCCCCCTACCCGTTCGCAGCTTTAGGTGCTGTGGATCCCACCAAAAGTCTTTATGACGCTGCACACTTGCATGCAGCGTGCTTAAATATGCGCCCAAGCCAGCCACCTGACACAATGTATAAGGATGACCTCAGGGGTCAAAGTGGAAGGGTCAAATAGATTCAACGTGTAGTGGTTAATTCCAAAAGGAAATTAACCAATCAGAAATGAATCATGCCTATTTAAGCTTGCCGATGCCATCTTTTGTTGCCCTTTTGTGATATTTTGATAGCCCAATAGCGCGTTTTGCTCTGTCTAATTGTTAGTTACTGAATTTTGGCTTTGTCTTATCATTTATCCTGTTTTCTCTGATCCTTGTCCTTGGCTTGTTTCATCGATTTTCCATATCTCTATACTCCTCTGACAATGGCTTGTACTCTGACCATTCTCTATTTGCATAGCCCAGCCACACTAAGGACCGGTTTTGCAATTCCTTCACCCGTGATCTGTCAGTGTGTTTGGTTCCGGAGACTGTTACACTTTCTATGAAGCATTTGCTATGTTTATATAAATTACCATATTCAAAAAGTTAGATTGCTCATCTCCTCTTAATAACCAATAATCTTTTTGAACAAAAAACAAAAACATTGCTTTAACCCCTTAAGACCGGAGGGCGTACTATTACGTCCTCTAATAGGCGGCTCTAAACGCCGCCGGGCGTAATAGTACGCCCTCCGGTCTTTCTGTACTTACCCGGTCGCCGGCGGTCCCACGCCGGCGATCGCGGTGGGGGGGACTCCCAGGGAGCCCCCCGCGGCACGACCGTCCTCCAGGAAGCCCCCCGGCCGTGTGAGAGTGGGGTCCTAGCGAGGACCCCACAATCACATGGCCGGGGATAGCTGGCTTCTGTATTGCCAGCAGGGGGGCTGCCTGTAATGACAGGTGGTCCCCCTGCTGGCTGAAAATAAAAATGAAATAAATAAATAGTGTAAAAAAATAAATAATATATACTTAGATCATATATATATATTATATATATATGATCAAAGTATATATATACACATATACATACACACATGTACACCGTCTAGGTGTATTTTACTATTAATATATATATAATTATATATATATATTAATATCAAATTACACGTACACTGATACTGATTAAATATATATATAATTATTGTTATATATATATTTATATATATTATAATAAAAATTAAAATGTAAATACGTTAAAAAATAAAATTACAAAAATAATTAAAAATAAATAATTAAAAAATATATAGATGTGTGTTATTTCGTTCTAACTGTATTGTGAAATTAATATATATATATATATATCAAAATACACATAGAACGAAATAATATATATATTTATACACATAAATATATACGTATATATCACTATATATATACCTATATATAAATAAAAATATTTAAAAAAATTATATAGATATATACATATATATACACATACGTATATATATACATATATTGATTCTACATATATATTTATGTAATATTTTTACATAATTAGGTATCTTAATTAATTACAATTAGCAGGACCTGCATGACAACCCATGCCGAAAGTAAAGGGAATTTAATTTGCTAGCACTATATTTAACCCTATAACTTTCCAAGACACCATAAAACCTGTACATGGGGGGTACTGTTCTACTCGGGAGACTTCGCTGAACACAAATATTAGTGTTTCAAAACAGTAAAATGTATTACAACGATGATATCGCCAGTAAAAGTGAAGTTTTTTGCATTTTTCACGCACAAACAGCATTACACGGACAATATTATTGCTATGATACTTTTTACTGTTTTGAAACACAAATATTTGTGTTCAGCGAAGTCTCCCGAGTACAACAGTACCCCTCATGTACAGGTTTTATGGTGTTTTCAAAAGTTACAGCGTCAAATATAAGGCTTGCGTTTCATTTTTTCACATTAAAATTCGCCAGATTGGTTACGTTGCCTTTGAGACCCTATGGTAGCCCAAGAATGAAAATTACCCCTATGATGGCATACCATTTGCAATAGTAGACAACCCAAGGTATTGCAAACAGGGTATGTCCAGTCTTTTTTAGTAGCCACTTAGTCACAAACACTGGCCAAAATTGGCATTTTTTGCATTTTCACACACAAACAAATACTAACGCTAACTTTGGCCAGTGTTTGTGACCAAATGGCTACTAAAAAAGACTGGACATACCCCATTTGCAATACCTTGGGTTGTCTACTATTGCAAATGGTATGCCATTATGGGTGTAAATTTCATTCCGGGCTACTATACAGTCTCAAAGGCAACGTAACCAATCTGGCGAATTTCAATTTCAAATGTAACGTGCTATATTTGACCCTGTAACTTCCCAAAACGCCATAAAACCTGTACATAGGGGGTACTGTTTTACACGTGAGACTTTGCTGAATACAAATATGTGTATTTTATTGCAGTAAAAGCAAACAGTATTATGACACTGACCGTTTAATTGTCATGTAGAACTAAAAAAATCCAATAAAATCGTATTTTCTCCCATTTTTTTCATATTAAATTATGTTTCATAGCTAAATATTTGATATTAAATGAAAGCCCTGTTTCCCCTGAATAAAATGATATATAATAAGGGTGGGTGCATTTACTATGAAAGAGGTGTATTACGGTTGGACAGACATGTAGCGCAAATGCCAGGTTTTGTTTACATTTTGTTTTGTTCACAACGTGTACATTTGGCTCCGTCCTTAAGGGGTTAAATGAATACTATAGCATGAGGAATACAAACCTAAATTTGCATAGGAAAATATGAAATAACACTAAAAATAACAAATTGCAAGAAACAAATGAATAAAGGTGATTAAATGTTTTGTTAACGTGTTTCTTTCAAAGCTGCTTTTTGTTATTTGTGACCTCTATTATTTTTTATAAATGGTAATTCCAAACTCAGACTGACATGCATGGCTCATCACTAAATTTAATGCTGATACATAAACTTTAGAATTTATGTTTTTTATGATCACTGCTAACTCATTTCTAATGCAAATGTTCCTTTTTAATGAATGCCTTGGCCTATTCCATTTATAACTCTTTACATTTTTTTGGATGATTAACAAAAATACAAATCAACATTACTGGAAATATCACTTGAATAAGTGGCTCACTCAAAGGCAGTAAAATCTTACCTTTTTAAGGAAAAAAAAAGACAGGTTCTAAAATTCCAAGAAGAAAAACACAGGCAGCACTCCAGGATATAGATGCCTTAATCATGCATAAGGGATACAGCATAACAGGAGTGTTTAAATAACCCCAAAACCAATTAGGTTAATTAAAGATCGCAATCACATGTTAAAACATATGTATCAGTGACATTTAAAAACAAGACATGGAATCTACTCAAGTATAGGCCCATCCATATTAAGCTCCATATTTGCGCTGTAATTGCGTGTTAACTTCCAGTTCCGGTCTGTGCTACCGGTGCCAAGTTCTAAACTTCCATCCATCCATCTATCCACTATATAGTAGTAGGAGTAGCATACAAATGGTCATAAGGATTGGATAATCCCTATTAAAACAAAGAATTTTGATAATAGTTATTAAATCAAACAAAAAAGCCAATTGTATTCCAAATTACAATGTTCAATGATATTGAACCCACCTTCAGTGGGGTTCCTCTAAGTTATTACCCTCATTTTCCATGCATCTTATTAGTGTGCATAAAAAAGAATCCAAGGATTTAAACCTTTATATAATATGTTTGGAGAAACTTTTAAAATATTTTTTTTAAATATTCTGCACAAAGATATGTAATTTTTATTTATATATATATATATATATATAAATATATGAATATAGGGGGCGGGGCCTGACCGTGGAACAGAGAAGACGCTAACCACAGTAGCTCCTGCAAATCACAGCAAAAAAGCTGACTTCTCAATCAATCGAGCCAGAACGGCTACCCAGAGTGTGGTGATATCGGGGGATACATGTGGACACCAAATAAGCGACATAACAAACCCCATTCACTCGAGGTGAGGCCTAGACGGATGGCGGGCACAGGAGAGACGGCCGCTCTTCTAATGCCACGACCGACCAAGCTTCACGCCTTGAGCCCCTGTTCCCCCCTCTCTGGACCGGTGGGGGTCATCCCAGTCTACCCCCACAAGATACCCCTGCAAAGCGGTGGGAAAGCGACCAATGTAACGAGACCTGAACTTGCCGCCATAAAACTCCCTAAAATGGTGGATACTGCACTGACTCAATGCAATATTCACCTCCTTCTGACAGCGGTTGATGGCTCGTTTACAGCCTCCAGCGCACATACCACTGACTGACTGCACCTCACCACAAGGTACCCAGCAGAGGGCAGCAGGAGTTCCAGCAGGGTGCCCTCTCTACAGGGTTAAAAGCGGCAGACCGGGGCCTGAGGTCCGGAAGATACCAAGGAGAAGAACCCCACAACACCCTCATCAGCAACTTAAGCCCCGGAGGGGCAAGACTAGCCTGAACTGACCAGAAAAGTGACTGCGTTAAGACGGCGAACACAGCGCTGCCCCAGCCCCAGACAGGAGAACCCAGCTCAGCATTCAGGTGGGCAGTACACTCACTGACAACCACACCTCCGCAAAGCACAGGGGCTCTGAGCTCCCGCACAACGGGAAAATGGCAAGGGCTGCGATGAACAACACTGAGAGGAAGCACCCAGCCCCAACAAGGCATCGGCTGACCCTACAGTGACTCAGACATAATGCCAGGCAAATTATCTTCTCTGATGACACCTACTTTCTCTTCTCTATTTTCTGTTCTCATATTTGATCGCACAAGGGATCACGGGGTGGGGAGGGGTCTCACTAATAGTTAAATCGTTCGAATGCTAACAGTAACTAGGTTCAGTCACACATGGAAGCAAGTTAAAGATTTAAAGATTTAACTAATTAACAATCCTCATGTCTGTTGTACCTATCTTAGACTAGTTAGCTGCATAGCATTATCCAGACTAGTCTTGCTATCAAAACTTATACCTCATCAAGTTACATCACAGTTCTCTTATAATGCCCACTACGACATGCACACTGATGTTAATACCTGTCACTCTGGTGACTTACAATTAGATGTATGTACCTAGCTTGTTTATCCTCATACAAATATAAAAAATGTGCCAAGAACTCAATGCCATCTATGTGAAAATCCTGCATTACTGAGCGTGTACTATGCTGTTGTGGCATCATCAGCTTTTATGTTATGTTATCTCAAGCACAATAAAAAAAATAATAATAATAAAAAAAAAAAGGAATATATTAAAAAATCCAAAATGTTTAAATATTGTTCAAAATATGAAAGCAGCTCTGTCAGGGGAATTTGGATTAATTTATTTTTTTCTATGCTATCCCAAACCTGTTTGTCCTACTATTCCCCAAACAATTTTTTTTGCACAGGTGCTACGTTCAGAAACCAGGCAGTGACTTGTTTTCACTGCCTTATTATGCCCTTCCTTCCACCTGATTTCTAATGTCGCAAATGTTGATTCTCACTGAGCATTCCCAGGAATCCAAAAGCATAGGCACGAGGCTTGAGGATGAACTGAGGACAGAGGATAAATTGCGATATTTTAGACGAGGGACCCAAGGGGCATGTGAAAATAGGATTTGACAAATCTTGACAAAGGAAGAGGAAAAATATATAAGACAAACTAGTCCCTTTTTTGTTTTATATATTTTGCATGAAAAAGTTAAAAAAATAAGAAAATAAGAAGATATTCAGAGGAAGAAAATAGAAAACAAATTGGAGAACGGTAAGTTTAGTATGACAAAGCCACCTAAAATCCTTTCAAAAGTTTATCCAAAAAGATTAAATAATTTGAAAAGCTTATTGAAAAAAATGAAATGGAGGCCTAAGTTCGGAGGAAACATAGGATAATTAATTGTTTTACTTTTACTAATATTTTGCTCTATTATTAATTAGGACATAGAGATTCTGCCCATACCCCTTAAAGTTGCCCTAAAAAAATAATCATAAACAATACATTTCAATTTTACATTTGTAGATTTAAAAATAAATGAATTGTTTGTATCAGTGGGATGTTGTTATCATGCTGAATTCTCAGAATCTTATTGTCGATAAATATTTTTAAATGGTGCCTTTAAATTTATTCCCAAAGTTCACTTCTCACCTTGAACCACATTTTATTTTTAGTCCAAAAGACTGAAAGAACATTGGCAGACACTTCACTTGGAAGCTAGATTGTACATGTTTAAAATGATGTCATTACTGAGTGATTGTGCTCTCAGGAAGCGATTAGAGATGAAATGTATGAAACATTTACAGATAAAGCAGAAATGAAGTCAAAACTTAGAGATCTGGATTAAGTTGCTGCCTAAAAAAACCATGTCTTTTCAAAGCTGGTGACGTGTAGCTTTTTACATGAATAGTTTGCTTTTTTGTCCATCATTTCTACGAGATAGGTCTTACTACTTGTGGCAATGGTGCCAATAAAATTAAAGTAAGCACCTGGAGCAAACTAGAGAAAGTAAATTGTGTATTCTATTTGCAGGAAGTATTCTTACTTTTATGAATTTGATTCTTACAATTACAGAGTGGTAAGACCTTCTCGCAAGACAAAATCTTTGTTATATACAGTATATATAAGGAATGCACTGTCTGGAATGCTGTTAGAATTACTTAAAAGAACACTTTAACTTTAAAAATAAATATATCTCTAATGTTAGTGTTCCTATGGTTTTTATTTTTGTCCTGTTCTCCGTAAAACAAAGAAAAAAGTAGCATTCTTACTCACCAGTAATCTAGCACTATGCAGTCTCCGATGGGCAGCTGCTTCTCCTCTTCTGAGGTGATATATTACCTCTTGTTCAACCCAACGATTCCAATGCATTGGGGACCTACAGGCCATGCATAGAAATTGCCACACTTAGCCAATCAGATGTGTCTCTAAAAGAAACACTGAATCCAGCGCTTCTTTATGAGAAGCATTGAAAGTGTTTAGTGATGATGAATGTAAAGACTTTCAAGTCTTCATGAGAAAGTGCTTTGATTGACAGCCACTAGAAGCATTCTGAATGACAAGTGTTAATATTGCGCTTTCTCAAAAGACATGTTTACATTTGTCAGTCTTCAGGGACAGGGTGTATGCAACAAAACTACTACATTAACATATAGTGGTTTTGGTGTTTAGATTGTCCCTTTAAAGTACACCAACCCAAAACCATCTTTGTTTATGCTTTTAGTGATAGGAAAGTCATTTTCTTCTGATACCACATTGCTTAAAATTGTTAAGTATATATAAAATATATTTAATTAATGTAAGACATCATGTACCCTAGAAAGACCTAATGACATCAGAACACCACCACCACCCCAAACTCCAAAAACAAAGATATTGCTCAAGGGACACAACAATCAATTGTGATACCTTGAGCTCCCAGATTTGCATAGGATGATTAATGTAAAATAGCATCCCTAAAATCCTAAAACAAATCACAAATCCAAATTATATATATGATTTATTAAGGCTTGAGGCCAAAATGTTGTATATATGATTTTGTTCTTCTGATCCCAATCACCTTCATTGCACCACACCGTGATGCCTTTGGATTATTGATTTTGATAATTCCAATTCAGTTAAAAGTAAGTGTCTATGTGAGATAGTTTTGTAATTTGCTATAATAAAATCATGTATGTCTAGTTTACTCTTCATAATTTTTAGGACATCTCATTTTGTTAAAATCTGATTTTCCTAACCCTAGGCATGAATAGGTTAAACACAGTCAGTAAAACTGAATCCCAGAAGTACTCAGTATATTCTTGGCTGAATAACCTTTTTCCAGAATGATTGTATATTTTTCTAAGTGCTATAATCCCATGAAGTGGTTTACATAGAATTACCACTGTTTTGTAAACTAATACAACTATGAGAATACCCATATAAATTATAATAAAGTTAAGATTTTTAGGTTGATTCAACTTAGAACTTTCTCATTTATATATGCATTATGGATGTTATTTATTAAAAAACTATTTATAAAATGAATTAACTAATATATGATATGTAAGTGGATGAAAAGCTTATTTGTATATATAAATAATAGTTGAGAAACAGATGTATATTTCCAACCAGGGCCTCAACTGAATTAAAAGCATTTCTTCACTTTTACAAGGACCCCAAAGTGCTCTCATCAATTACATTTATACTGTGGCTTGAGATTTCACCAGGGCATACACAAGACCGGGAATCCAGAGTGCTGGGACCGTGGATACATAAATATATCTTACATAAGATGCATTTGGAAATTTTCATAATTTTAAAATCATTTAGAAAGTTCATTAAATTGAGGCTGAGGTGTCTCACTTCTTCCTCTTGGTAGTGGGAGACAAAGCAGGGGCAAGTTCTTTAAGGGACACTGTAGACACTATACCCATTTAAGCTCAATGAATTGGTTGTAGTGCCTAGGCCAGACATAGGCAACCTTTGGCACTCCAGATTTTGTGGACTAAATCCCCATAATGCTCTTACATCAATAATGCTGGAAAACTTTCTCCCTGCACCTAGCAATGCTGCGCAACACCAGACTGATACTGGGAGGTGATTGCAACGCGATCCACTTCCTAACACTAGAAAGAACCACCACAACTCAAGGTCAGCCATGACCCTTCAAAAACGATGCCCTCTTCACACAGTTCCTCACATTACACAACCTCATCGACATCTGGAGAGCCCAGAACCCCTCCATGAAAGATTTCATTTTCTATTCCCACTCACATACGACATATTCACGGATAGACCAATTCTTAATTTCCCCCAACGTCATGTCACAGGTCTCAAAGACCGAAATCGGCTCAACAGCGTGGTCGGATCACGTGGACGTAATGCTAACCTTAACCATTTAAAGCCTCACGCGACAGTGGACATGGAAGCTGAACCCCCTATTGCTACACAACACGGATGTGGTCGACACGATCACCAAAAACCTAAAAGAGTATCCACTTATTTATTCAGCTTTGCTATTTTAATCTTAATTTGCTATACCCTGTCATATTTGAACAACTCTAAAATAGGTTTTCTCGTGAGATCCTATGGAAGGAGAGCAGTAACAATTTTGTCCTGTTCTTATGATGGGTAGGAGATTTTGCCACCCTCAAAAAAATCAGTTAGTGATGTCCACAAATTACACCTTTTATGATTCAACTAAGATTCAATATGAACAAAAAAGCAATATTAACAAAAACATAATGAGCTAATAAAGCATTTTGCAACATAAACCATGTTAAATTTAAGAGTGTAGAAAATTACAATATTTTTTAAAATCAGGCATTATGCAAACTAAAGATTGCCAATGACTCCTAGGTTTAAACTATATAATTGAATTAGTAATTTTTTTAAATCTATTTGTATTTACAACATGTTATGACTTAAAAATATGCATTCTCGTAGAATTCTACCAAATATACTGATTGCATATTACAACACAAATTAAAGGAAGATTAAGCTTTTACATACATTCTCTACTTTTTCTCTACTATATTTTACACATTGAGTGCAGGACGATGTTCCAAATATGAAAATGATTTACCAGAATGGACAATAAATTGTATGCTATGTGTGTGATTGCAAGACGCCAAACATCCTTAAAGTTCCCTTGTGTGCTGAAACTTGGCTAACATCTTCCACTAAAAAGGCACATTGAACTGAAAGAGCTACTATCTGTGCTGAAAGTTTTCTGTTTGCAACACATGGTAGAACAATACATCACACATTACAGCAAGTGACAGTTTGTAGAGAATACCTTTAATAACATAGTAAAAACTTAGTTCACAGTTCAGCAAGAATTTTCTGGTAATTCTATTCGTTTGCGGAAATTAGAGAAATAATGAACCTGTGTTACAGCCTGCCAACTATAGAAATTATTTGACTGCAGATTTATGGTTTGTCAGGGTCACATATGTCCAAGCTACAGACACCTTCCTGGAGGTCAGCTAAAAACACACTGACAGAGATAAAATGCAGAACTTTCTCAAATCTTGTTTTTATTTCTATTGGAAACAAAGTTGAACTCTTATTGAGGTAACAGATATATTTTGGGGGGAAAGTATTCTACTACATGCCATACATAGTGTTATACTAACTAATTAGATATAAGAGCCTCCCAGAAGTAGTAACAAAAGCAGTTTTAACTTACTTAATTTCCCCTGTCATGCCTCACTCGGTGCAGCCTCCCACCTCCCTGGCTGAGATCCCCAATCCTGATGATCTCAGCTAATCCAATGCATCCCTATAGCGAAGCACTGGTAGGCTAGTACACATTTTTGGCAAACTGCCATACTACACCGTACAGCATCTTCTCATTGAGATGCACGGACTCAAAGCATATCTATGGAGAGCGTTCAGCATCTCCATGGAGAGCGTGGAGACACTGTATCTTTGGTTGGAGTAATCCTTTAACTACTTTGCAGGATCAAAACCAGGAAGTATATCTATTAGCTGTCCAAGTGACAGCCACTAGTTGCGGGCCTTAGCAGCAGTGTAAACTCTGTCTCAGAAAAGTTAGTGTTTACACTACTGAGACTTTAGGAGCAGGCTGTTTGTCACCAGTACCACTATGTTAAGCTGTAGTAGTTCTCCTTACTACTGGATATCCTGGAATTCATTGAAAAGCTGGGAAAATAAGTAAACCTGTTTCGGAAGCTGAAAGCCAGAATAAGCTAATTATTCATCTGCCACTGAAGTCAGAGCCAGCTTTATGTGGCTCTACATACTGTGAGTGACCCAATACCTTTGAATGACCAATGTTTTTTACACAACAGTATTACACTATGTATGTGTTTTTATTGTAGGTCAATCAGGAGGTGTCTCACTTACATTAAGTATACAAATATTTTCTTTAAATCTTATGTGCACCCCCCGTATATCTTTCTCCTTATCACTTTATATCTGAGTGCCATTTAGTGATTTTGGGCACTGGGGGTAGTTGCGTATTTTCTGGCTCTCTAGCGCCAATCCACCATTTCTGTGTTGTTTTTTATTCTGTAGTAGTTATGTTGCCTATAATGTCGCTTTAAAGTGGTTATGAAGAAAAACACAGGGCGAGCTTATAGTTATACAGTACACTGTCAGTTGTTAATCTTCTATTTATGTTCCTGAATTACCTGCCTGTTAAACTCACAAATGACACCCATAAGACCTCCTAAATTATATAAATAACCTACAATAAGAAACACATACAAATTTATCATCGTATTATGGGACATTGGTATATGAGGTCTTAGTGGTAGAGTGATAAAAGGACTTCTCCAACTAAAAGCCAGTGTTTAATAAAACACTGGTTTTCATTATGGTAACCCTTATTGAGCTGACCCCCCCCCAACCAAAAACCAAATAAAGAATAAAGATAAAACTGAAATCAATCACCCTTACTGGAGGAGGATGATGGTCAGGGAGGGTTTGCTAAGGTGAGGACATGCGGGGGAACATACCGCTATTGGCTGCCTTGTATTAGCATTCACAATATGTCAAATTTGCATGATTTATGCTGGCTACCTGGAACTCTTGTTCCAGACTGGCAAATGACACCCCTGTCATGCAGCCATAGGTGAAGTTACACATTTGTGCAGCACAGTAGCACTAAACTCTGCATGTACAGTATTTCACACATAAAGACTTTAAACACCATGACTACTTCAAATCAATGAAGCAGTCAAGCACTTAAGTAAGTATGCTTTTTTCCTTTTGTTTGCTCTTGTATTTGTTTTACCTGTGCTTGTGTTTATATAAACTACATTGTGTACCAAAGAAATTAACAAGGAGGTAAATTTTTAATGCTTTTAGAGTAAAAAAAAAACTGTATGAATAAAAGATATTTCTGAAAGCTTAACAAAGCAATAATTACAGTATACTGAAATTACTTGAACAGATGATTTTAAATTAGTTTAGAAGATTGTGAATTATTTGAAATGTGAAAACCAGTCTTTGTAGAGTCCATTGTCTGAGAGAACTGTATGAATAATTACAAGGCTTTGGGAGTTGAATAGAAGTTTAGAAGACATTAAGTAGGAAGAAAAGCACATTTAAGCCAGATACTGTAAGCTATCAGAGATGTAAACCCATTGTGCTGTTAAATCTTGGTTAGAAACCATCAGTTACTTAATGGGTTTCAACCTTGCTGTGGTTGTCAGTCCCCCAGTGGAAAATTAAATAAATAGAATTTTGCCTGTGCTGAGGCAAAGTGCTTCCTGCCACCAGATCCTCCATGGCTGAGTGAGGAC
Organism: Pelobates cultripes; assembly: GCA_933207985.1. NCBI lineage: Eukaryota > Metazoa > Chordata > Amphibia > Anura > Pelobatidae > Pelobates > Pelobates cultripes. Next base: position 205,179,900 of record OW240914.1, read on the forward strand.
AGGGAAGGAGGCTGAGGGGAGGACATGAGCAGCATAGAGGAGGGGGTATGATACCATTGGCTGTCTAGCACCAGCATGCTATATGCAGTATTCTCATTAGCCTCCCTGAGCTAATGTGGCCATAATGACACCGTTGGAAGTGGAGTTACACCTCCAAAAACAGAGGGTTAAACTCTGAATCGCTGCACATACTCACTCAAGGCACCATAATCACTTCAAATAACTGAATAGGTCATGGTGCTCTGAGTAACCCTTTACCGCTTGTGAAACTGTTTTTGTATTGTAATTTGTATTATGAGAAGTTCATAAATAGACAGATTAACCCCTTAAGGACCAAACTTCTGGAATAAAAGGGAATCATGACATCTCACACATGTCATGTATCCTTAAGGGGTTAATATAAATGCCTTTACCTATTCCACACTTATTAGTAGGGCATAATTTGAGATTTGATGCTGAATTTGGTTTGTTAGATACTACACAGTAAGGGTTAATTTAATATCGTGCTGCTATTTGTTACTGGTCAATCACTACTTTCCAAAAATACCTGTCCCTACATTTAGAGAGTAGCTGTTGCTTACCGACTTACAGATTTCAGGAGTAGTGACAGGAATCTCTGGCTGCCACTACTGGAAGCCACTAAGTAGCAGCCAATGGCTCATTTTTTCTCTATGGGAGCCTCTACACTCTACTTAGCAACTTGTTTCTTACTGGTTTACAACCCTGTTGCTACTGTTTAAAGGAGCATTATAGTGCCAGGAAAACAAACTCATTTTCCTGGCACTATAGGGTCATTAGGTCCCACCCTCAGGGCCCTCCTCCTGCTGGGCTGAAGGGGTTAAAACCCCTTTGGCCACTTACCTTTCTCCAGCGCCAGGCTCCCTCTGTGCTGGAGAAATCTCCACCCCCTGCTGACGTCAGATCCAAATGCACATGCGCAGCAAGAGCCGCGCGCGCATTAAAACAGCCCATATGAAAGCATTACTCAATGCTTTCCTATGGACGTCCAGCGTCTTCTCACTTATTATTATTATTATTATCAGTGAGACAGCCACTAGGGGCTGGATTAACCCTCAGCTGCAGGGTAAAAAAAAACTAGAGGGACCTGGCACCCAGACCACTTCATTGAGCTGAAGTAGTTTGGGTGCCTATAGTGGTCCTTTAACAATGGCCCTGCACTAGTCTTTGGTCTAAGAAAGAGAGGTGAATAACAGCAAAAATTCCTATACATTTTACTGAAAAACAAAATATTGTTCCAACCCAGCTGCTACGTTTTATTGGCCAGACATTACTTTCAACATTGAATGAAATATGCATGGTAATGTGTGCCATTATTAGCGACAGGCTACAAAAAATTTGCCAAAAGCTTGGAAAGCTGGTAGTAATTTACTGCCACTACAAGCTACCTTCTGTTGTTTATGTAAAATTATATTCTCGGGATGAGAATATAATTTTGCCTCTTTATAAGTCACTGGAAGACCACATCTTGAATATGTTGTGCACTTTTGGGCACCTGTTCTACAGAAGGATATTATGGCACTAGAAAAAAATGAAGAAGCAAGCCACAAGATTAATAAAAAGAAAAGAAAGGTTAACAAATTTAAACCTTTTTAATATAGAAAAAACATTGCCCTTAGAGGGGATATGATAACATTATCCAAATATATCCGGGGCCAATACAAACCATTGTCTGGAAATCTATTCACAAACCGGACTTTGCATTTAGACTGGAAGAAAGAAGATTTTGCCTAAGACAAAGAAAAGTGTTTTTTTTTTACAGTAAGAACAATAAGGATGTGGAATTCTGTGCCTGAAGAAGTGGTTTTATAAGAGTCCTTACAGATGTTTAAACAGAAACTAGATGCATACTTACATAAGAAGAATATTAAATTATATAATTTTTCGACTCTAGGGTAATAGCTTCTTGATCCAAGGATAAATCTGACTGCCATTCTTGGGTCAAGGGGGAATTTTTGTCCTAGTGTGTTGCAAGATTGGAACTGCTTTAAACTGTCTTTTTTTTGTTTGCTTTCTTTTGGATCAACAGCAAAAAACTAATGTGAGGAAAGCTGAACTTGATGGACACATGTCTCTTTTCATGTAACTATATAACTATGTAACAGCTTGCAATTGTTATTTACCAACCAGATTGTATATAAGCCCAGTTTATGCTTCATGAACTTTATTACAATAAGAGAAAAAGAAGGGGCGTATAGGACTATGAGGCAATCACTGATGAAGAAGAACATAGCATACAGTTTTAGTTCTAATAGAACTATGGACTTTCATAAACTTGAGAGAACATCCAACCATGAGAAGCATCTTACATCATGTTATTAGTTGCTACTTTATAAACAACCATTTTCAGACTGCATTTTCAGGCAAATTAATTGACATTGGAATGTTTTGTGTCCTACACCATTATGGATACATTAGACATTGCTAAGATAAATAATAAATGTTTCCCTGAATGGAAAATAGTATATAATTATACTGTTTTAATTGCAGCATAGCACTGCAGTAAATCATGCGTGTGCAGCCACATATCCAATTACACAATAGTGTCTGGTAATATTGAGCAGCAATTTGTTGTTTGGATAATAATTATATTTTTGCCATTTAAAAATGTTATCAGTCCAGTTAGAGTCCTCTTTGTGACAGAGGGAAAGTATAAATCATTATTTATTTTATAGAAAAAAAAAAAAACATGACTTGAAGGTTGAAATGCTCTGTGTAGGTGAAATCAATTATCATTAGATAATCTCTTATAAGCTGCCAAAACTTTTATTAGGCATAATTTAATAATCATCAATGATGAGTGACATAATCATATAACTCGGGTAATACCTCTATATTGAAGTGCACTCAAATGGCCATTGTTTCTGCTGGGTAAAAGGTCCAGACCAGCAGAAATACTAATATGTTTGTTGAATGTAATACGCAGCTCTTATTTAGATCCAAGTGAAAATTCACATCACAGGACTAAACATTGGTGGTGAAGTGTCAGTGGGCAGAATCCAAAGGGCCTAATGTGTTTTGCTCCTGAAATGGTGCTAATTAGTTTTTGGTCATATATCTCTAATATTACAGATAATTAATATAAGTGTTTAACGTAGAAATTTAATAAACATCAGGCAGGTTGCAGCTACACATCTTTATGCAAATACAATAAAATTAGAATAATAAAGAATATTTCAAGAAAACAAATTGCAATAAAAAAGGAAATGTTTTCAGTAAGGTATGATCCTTTCTTCTCTCATTTACTCCTCATATGGTCTGGTCTACAGGCAAACTCAGAAGTGTTTACCAGGAGGGATGAATGAAAATAAAAAGTATGCCCCAGGCTATATATTATTTGATTTTATGAATCACCCAACTGTGAAGGTTTGTGTTGACTCTGCCTGGAACCAAAGTGACTCTGAGGACTGAGTAGGTAATTCAATTAGAGAAATAGCAAATATAGCTATTCAATCCCTTTGTTGTACAACTGAAACACTGATCGAGTCTCAGCATTCTCTCGTAAAACACACAATGGAATTCATGTTTTTATGACCAATTCCCGTCAAATAATATATCATCTTTACTTCAATGGCGTGATTAAAATAGTTTTTAAATGACTGACTTACAAACCATTTGTACTTAATTCTATTTGTCCTGCTTTTCATTTTTCCTTTCTAAATTTGCATCTAAAGTTTTAAGCTAAACTAAGGAATCAAGAAAAAATCATGTTCTTATTTTAGAGGAGAAATAAATTCTTAAGAGTGTTATAAAACCTTTTGCTAAACTATAGTATTGTTGTACCTATAATTCTTACCAGTAGACAGTTTGGGGTCTATTTAGTAAACAACAAGCTGTGATCACTCGACTCAAGCCATTACAAAACACTATTCAGTGAATATTTTTAACTAAAAAAAATACATGATTGAGTGAAAGTTCCCCATGCTCTTTTATAAATGACATTGTATTTTGTTCTATGAATTGTTATGTGTAACGATGATCTATAAATGTGTCTTGCCTCACCACAGATTCTTCTTTTCCCATGAGAATAAATGCCTGTCTTCAGATTTTCTTCAAAAACATGGGTTCATTCTTTTCTCCAGACCCTGATTTTCCTCCAGGAATAACCTGCAAATGTACAATATAGTCCTAGTAATTTGTTTAGAAATGTTGGCTAGCCTTAGAAAAGATTTATTTATTTTATTTAATCCAAGACATTGCTCTAAGCATTTGTTTGGCGGGGTGTTACAATTATTTTGATACTTCCCTTAAATTTTAATAACGGCTGCTGTCAACATATTACATGTAGGGCGCACCCAAGTCAAAACTAATATATTTATATATATTTTTTTTAAAAACCATTTTATTTTTTGTAAAGTATATATACCGCTAGAATATTGAACTGCACATGAATAGCTTTTAGAAATATAGTTGTTTATAAATGCACTCATTTGTATATAACGTGTTCATCACTTTAATCTCAAATGTTCTATTATTTTCATTATTAGATTTTGATTTCCCAAGGACCATTGCCAAGTTCCTACAGATGCATTACATCTTATCACAGTTAATTGTTCTAATACACTCTCATTGTTATTTACTAAAGTGAGAATTTAAAGTGGATTCAAAGTGAATTTCAAACTTAAGGCCAGAGTAGCTTAAGTTAAAGCATAGTTGACTTAAATAATGTTTCCTTTTTAGCTATTTTGACTTTGAAATTGAAATTCACATGAATTGTCACTTAATGAAATAACCATGATAAGGTTATCCACTAAAGTGAAAAAATAGCCATTGATTTAAAGTAAATTCAAAGGGAATTGCAACTTTAAAGGGACACTTTAGGCACTATAACCATTTCAGCTCATGAAATGATGAAATTTGTTATAGTGCCTGGAGTATCCTAGCATGTTCCTGTATTTAGTGTTAAACCATTTTCCATCAGTTTTTCCTAGCTTCTCACAGCCAAGCAGACTTAATATGTCTCTTCCTTAGCCATGACAATTTATTAATACAATAGGCAGCTGTGATCAGGGGCGTATTAGCCGCGAGGCAAACAAGGCATTTGCCTTTGGCGGCATTTTCCAGGGGGCGGCAAAAAAAGATGACGTCATATTCCGGCTCCCAGCCTCACTGTGAGGCGCGCGAGGGAGCTGAGCAGACCGCTTAGAGGAAGAGCTCCCTCGCCAGCCGCCCGCCTAGCCCAGCAGCCACTGGACCCCCAGGGAGAGAGGGAACCCCCCCCCCCAGCATTCCCAAAGGTAAGGAGGTGGGGGGGTAAATAAAAATAAAATAAAAATGTGTTAATCTGAATGTGTGTATATGTCTGTGAGGTTGTCTGTTAATGTGTGTGTTTTGTTAGTGTGTGTGTGCCTGACTGTGTGAGTGTGTGTGTCTGCTAGTGTGTGTCTGCTAGTGAGTGAGTGTGTGTCTGTTAGTGTGTGTCTGACTGTGTGTCAGTGAGTGTGTGTTTGCCTGTGAGTGAGTGTGTGTGTGTGTCAGCTAGTGAGTGTGTGTGTGTCTTTTAGTGTGTGTGTGTCTGTTACTGTGAGTGTGTTTGCCTGTGAGTGTGTGTGTGTCAGTGAGTGTGTGTCTGACTGTGTGAGTGTGAGTGTGTGTGTGTTTGCTAGTGTGTCTGCTAGTGAGTGACTATGTGTCTATTAGTGTGTGTGTCTGACTCTGTTTGTCTGTTAGTGTGTATGTGTGTGTCTGACTGTGTGTCAGTGAGTGTGTGTGTGTCTGCTAGTGAGTGTGTGTTTGCCTGTGAGTGTGTGTGTGTCTGACTGTATGTGTGTCTGTTAGTGTGAGTGTGTTTGCCTGTGAGTGTGTGTGTCAGTGAGTGTGTGTCTGTTAGTGAGTGTGAGTGTGTCTGTTAGTGTGTGTGTGTGTTGCTGTTAGCGAGTGTATGTGTATCTGTCAGTGAATGTGTGTGTATGTGTGTGTGTGTGTATTTAGAAGGCGGGGCAGGGGGAAGGGTTGAAGGGGGCTGGCGCAGGGGGGGCTGGCGCGTGGGGGGGCACGTGGGGGGAGGGGGGACTGGCGCGGGGTGGGGGGCGCCTGAGTTTTGTCCTGCCTAGGGCAGCACAAAACCAGGATACACCACTGGCTGTGATAGACTGAATACAGTGAGTTAAACAATTCTACCCATTGCGGCTCAGGCGAATACGTTCTCATCAGACCCAGCAGCACAGAGGGGAGACGGACACCTGGGGACCAGGGCCAGTGCAAGGATTTTTTTGTCACACTGAATGCATTTAAATGTGTGTGTGGAAGGAGTTCTTTGTGATGTATGGTGTGTGCATATATATAGATTTGTTTGTTTTGTGATTGCTGTGTAGTATGTGTGTTTACAAGTTGTACAAAGAGAATGTATGTGTATAAAGGGAATGTAGTGCATGTGCAGCAGATGTACAGTGGATGAAGTGTATGTGCATGGGATTTCTTGTGCATGTGTTTGAAATGTAATGTTTGTCTAGGGGAGGTAGTGTCTGTGTGGAGGTGATGCAGTGAGTATGTATGTTTATGGGATGCAATGTCTGTGTGCAAGTGATATAGTGTGTGTTTGTAGGGGATGAATGTGTGTGTGTGTGTGTGTGTATAAGGGACGCAGTGTTTGTGCATGTATGGGATCTAGTGTGTATGTAAGGGAAGTAACCAGCAGAAATCCTCTGAATTGCCTGGAGCTCGCAGAATATGCACACTAGAGGCTTATCCTTATATATCTTCCCTGCGGCCCAGAAAGGCACATGTCTGTAGGGCTGGTGGGGAGCGTATTGTGCCTTCTGTGCTCTGGCGTCCTATGGTGGCTGCCTGTGCTGTATTAAGGTAGCGCCAGCCACCAGCCCTTAAAGAGCCAAGCCAAAAACAGAACTGAATTTGGCCTAAATTTTGAAATCTACTTTAAATTCTCAGCAATTCTCATTTTATTGAATAACATTGACAGGGTTATTCACTGAAGTGTAAAATGTTGGGAAATCAAGGAAAATTTAAAATGTTAGGATAAAATAGCTTAACTGAAACCATAAACTGACTGATTTTTTTCCTATTCAGCTATTTAGCCTAACATGAAACTTACTTTAAATTTGATTTGAATACCAGACAATTCACACTAATGAACAACTCTAAATTTGATCTAGAAAAAAAAATGAGTGTTTGACTAACCAGTTACAGATGCAATACAAAGAAGGCACATTGTGCACAATATGGACATCAATTGCTTCACCTTTTTCGACTTTATGTATTTCAGCTTTTTTTCTGGATTTCCACATATCCAGTTACTCAACAGCTGCTAGCAGTATTGGTCAATAATTTGTCTTTTTACTCATTCTCTGCATTAGTTGACCAACTTATACTTTATATAATCACACAAAATATACACCTTAACATCTTAGGTATAAATTAGGGAGATTCAAGCACTTCGAACAAGCATTTCTAGCTATGCCAGTCACTAAGTACCTTTTGTTGGGCTATAAATTAATTTTAAAATAGGAGACAAATATGCTGTTTTGCATTCCTCAAATTATTGCGTTATGAAACCTTTCTAAAAATACAAGTCTTAAAGGACATTAAGCTGCACTAACATTAAACCATATACTTCCAGTAACCCTTACCCAAACACTATAAGTAGCCCTAATCTTCTCATTACTACTACTCTTAACACATATTAAGATTAGATTGGCAGTATTAGGTTATAATTTTTTTTTAGTAATTATTTTATTGGACTAGCATAAAAAGACAAGCTTTCATGAGTTTTCCCTCTCACCTCACGTCTGAAGCAATACATGATTAGATAGAGAGATAGATAGAGAGATCGATAGATAGATTAGATAGATAGATAGATAGATAGATAGATAGATAGATAGAATGGTGGATTCTTATTCAGTCATCCACAGGCAAATCAGTCTCTCATTAAAGCAGAAAAAAATAAAAGTCTAAAAAATGCATATTGCATCAAGGCAGTCATTAATCTCTAAGTGCAGGTAGACATGTGAAATAATGTATAAAGTATGCATTGAATTCTTTATTGACACCTTGAGTGTGTTTGTTTATGCTACAAAAAACTCTATTCTTTTACAAAATGAATGCCTGCAAGTATTTCATGCTTTAACAAGTTAGTAATAAATATTATATGAAATTTATATGAAAAATCCAGAGAATCACTGCGAGATTAGAATCCACCCTTGGTCTTATCTGGCAGACTAATTTTACGAAACATCCATTATTAGCCACTTTTAACAATTATTGCAACTTATATACAATGCAATTTTAAACATTGCCGATAATGGATAATGTAAGTCTTTAGCAAAGATGTGTGTTGATACCAAGGTGTGAATACAGAAACATCTGAAATTTACCTGCAATTTGCTTGGATTCAGTAGTTTTGAAGAACCTTTACTGAAATCAACTGTCCACAAATTAAAAAGCCAATTGGGGCATCTTCTTTCTCATGAGGTTCCTCATACAACTAATCGTGTGAGCACTCTTGATTCTCGATAATAAGCAACCATGTAACTCTAGTTGGTTTGGTTGCTCGTGCACAGGGTGGGTGAAGTGTGCAAATAGAAGCTGTTAATTCTAGGGCCTTCTAGACCAGGGGTCTATCCTTTAATTTCCCCTACCCCTCCTGCATATGTTTTGTGGATGCCCATAAACACAACATGTTGTTTTATATGCTGCCTGCTCTACAGAAACTCTGAACATTTAGTACAACACATCTAGCATAGTTACCAAGAGTTCTGTTTTTTCCAGAACAGTCCCATGTTTTGGGGTCAGTTCCAGGAAAAGTGGGCTCTGGTATTTTTCCCACAATCTGTACCTGGGTCCCTGCCAGCTTACCATTCCCCCTGCATCAAACATTGACACTACACAAAAATACACACTTGCTATCACACACACATACTCAATATGACATTCAAACATACAGAAGCTACACACAAATACACTCCAGCATAAAAACGCCAACACTACAAGCAAATACACCCCGGCATTCAAACAGCAACTCTACACACAAATACATCTGTGCATTCACACACACCTATGCCATAACAAAAAAGTTCTCATATTCAAATGGACAGAGCACCCATATACAGCTCTGCAAAAGGTGGGCAAATGGTAGATCCCCACCTGACAGTGCATCAAGGGAGTTGACCAGCTATTGAAGAATCTACCTTTTAGTTACTCCTGCTTTGTAGAGGGGCCGCAAAACAGTTATTGCACTACTCTTCATTAGTTCTGCCACTAAATATATATGAATAATGAATTGTTGCAGTTAAGATATGGCTCTATCTACTGTAATTCCTACAGCCAGATGTACAAATTTGCAGAGTGGGATGTAATTGGGGGACAGAAAGTGGTTGTGGGAAGGGATGTTATGGAGAGGTGTCAGAAAGACTGATACACGTGTTGTACTGCCAAAAAAATTTAATGGAATATAGTCAAAAATTATACTCAGGGCACAAAATAAGAAACAGATGAAAATCCTGACACTCGAAATTTGATAAATTGTGCCAAATATTCAAAAGATTTCCCAAAAAGTGTATGGTAAGTTTCAAAATATATATTGGCAACTATGGACTTGTTATGCCAAAGACAAGCCCACTTCCATGGAATGGTGAATACCTATGATTCTGTGTGTAGAGGAGGATGAAATACACAGTTTACTGTCAAGACATTAATAGTATCAAAATAACTTAGGTCCAGGCACTCAGGATTGCTGCAGAATGGCAGGTTTATTGGAACAAAAAGTAAGTTTCAGCCTACACAGAGGCCTTTATCAAGCTCGATAAAGGCCTCTGTGTAGGCCGAAATATTGCACTATTTGTTCCAATAAACCTGCCTTTCTGTAGCAGTCCTGAGTGCCTGGACCTAAGTTATCTCATATACTAAACTGGGTTTTGCCAACCCTGGCACTGATAAGCACCTGGATACCTAAGTGCGAGTGTGGCATCCTCCATTTGTGAATTACTACAATTAATAATATCAAAGGCATTCTACAGACCCTGGAATAGTATAATCAATTCCTGCACATTTTTGTTTCCTTATTATTTTTTCACAATGGGACCTAGTTTTTTTTATTTAGGAGCAATAGCTCTAATTTGATCTACTTAATATAGTGTTTATTTAGGCTGATTTAGTAAGGCATCTACATTCTTGGTTTCTACAAATGTGGTAATGAAAAAGTGCCAGTGGTTCTTTGATAGGCAGTTTTTATTTAGAGTGCAGAAAAAATACATCAACGTTTTGGCTCCCCTGAGTTGACAAATTGATGTGTGCAATATTCTCTAAATCTTCACAAAATACAGTTTTTACAATTGTGACATAGTCCTTCGCTATTAAAAGGGGTCCTCAACCCAGGCCGCAGTATATATTACAGTTTCAGACTTACATATTACCTTAAAATGTATGCATACTCAATATGCTCTTTATAAGTCATATTGAGTATGCATACATTGCATAAAGTAGATAGCTGGTATAGAATGCATAATTACATCTTGTACTGGAATGAAGCCAAGATATGCTTTATTGAAGTGGTTCCACTGCCACAGAATCAGACACCATACACTTTATTTATTACAGTTTCACTAGCATGTGGGTCTCTCAGTGTAAGGTAATTTTCTATAGAGCTCAGCTTGTCCTAAGTCTATTTCATAATAGCTTTATATGTTGAGCTCATTGTGGTCTTATCTGTGTATATCAATACTGATTTCTATTCAGGTTTTAGAGGTGGCTCAAGAAAGAGGAAGGGCAACTAATTTTCCTTAATTAAAAACCTAAATCAACTTCCCACTCAAGACAAGATTCAAATTACACTAATATGTAAAATTTCTATACAAACAAAATATTCCAGATTAGATTTCCCTAGCTGACCAGTATGACAATGAATGTTTTGTCTGATTTCTACATTGTCCTTATCTATATTATCCATTGTTCATTTCTATGTAGGTCTCTTCTTGTCCTTCTCTGCAAATCCTTTTGTGACTTTCCATGTGGCTCTCAAAGCACACTTCTCTACATAACTCATTGTGATTTTCTTTATGGATCTTAACATGACCTTCACTATACTTCCAGCCATGGCTTCCTATGGTGGGCCTCATTGTACCCTTTGCTACCTATCTCCATATGGCTTCCTGTGGATCATGTGGCTCTCCCTATGGCTTGTGATTTGAGTCTCAATGTCTCCTTCTATGTCTACTCATTATGGCTTTCTAGCAGGTTCCCACCATGTCTGTCTATATATTTCATTATAGTTTTATATGTAGGCTTAATTATATTGTCTGTAAATCTAATTACAGTTTTCTAAGTTGGCTTATATGTTTATGTGTATCTCGTTGCAGCTTTATACACTGTGTTCTTCTCTGTGCAACCCATTATGGCTTTCTACATAGGTCTCACCATGTCATTTTGTAATTGGGTTTTGCTATATTTATTTCTCTGTATATCTCATTATGGCTTTGTATGTGGACCTTTATAATGTTATTTTCTGTGTTACTCGTTATGGTTTGTGGATCTCACTATTTCCTGTTTTTCAGTCCATAACAACTAACAATCATATGGTCAGGACATGGCTGTCATTGTGTTACATAGTTACATAGTTACATAGCTGAAAAGAGACTTGCGTCCATCAAGTTCAGCCTTCCTCACATTTGTTTTTTGCTGTTGATCCAAAAGAAGGCAAAAAACCCCAATTTGAAGCACAATTTTGCAACAAGCTAGGAAAAAAATTCTGTCTTGACCCCAGAATGGCAGTCAGATTTATCCTTGGATCAAGCAGTTATTACCCTACATTGAAAGATTATATCATTGAATATTCTGTTTTTGCAAGTATGCATCTAGTAGCTGTTTGAGCATCTGTATGGACTCTGATAAAACCACTTCTTCAGGCAGAGAATTCCACATCCTGATTGTTCTTACAGTAAAAAAACCTTTCCTTTGCCTTAGACGTTCTTATGACCTCCTTTAAGTGCACCCAATAGGTAGGAAGTCAGATACCTGGTATTAAGAGCCAGTATTGAATTTACTATAACATTCTTGAAATGATGTTCCTACTGCAGTGCTTTATATAAAACCACTTCTTATTTACTTAGCTTGATATTCAGAGATACATAGAGGAAAGCATGTTGCATTATTTCCCACAGAATCTCAGGGCACATCATTATAATTTCAATAAATGACTAGTTTTTTTTCAATGTTTTTTTCCCCCCAAACTGAGACTATTGTAGCCAAATTAAAGGCATTGTGGTTTTGTGATATGATCAATGTATCTAAAGACCACAGTTGAGACCATTAAAAAGCATTTTAATATGAGATTGTCAGATTTGGTGTACTTTATATCTAATCTCGAACTGACAGTTCTATAAAGCAGCACAGCTATGCTATTCATTTATCTGGCTCAAGAACACATTCACATTAAAAAATACTTGAAAATGATGTCTTGCACATGAAACATGAGTACTAACACTGCACCAAGAGCTATAACAGCATTTGACATGCTAAACATATTTGACCTTTTCTGAAGCAAGGACTGTGATTAGCTTGGTTTCTCATGGGAACCTGCATGAATGTCCTCTTCTAGATCGTGACTCAGCTTGTCAACACCAAATAATACAACTAATTCGTAATTTCTTACAGCCCTGACTGTTACTAATGGCAAACTATTTTAATAGCAGTAAAAAGAAAAAAGAGAAACATCAACATTTTATAACTTCACACATCAATGGAAAACTAATGTTAACTAGCGGACCATTAATCATTGTAACCCTTATCTGGCCAATTATACAAGTGCATATTTTTTCAGACCTTGATTTATTGATAAACCATCACTGCAATTAGCCATGTGAATGTAAAGTAAGAAAAATACATGAGAAAAAGGTGTTTTCTGTTGCTATCCGAGCAACCTACTTTTCTACCCTACCCTTACATTTTGTGACACTATACCCCACTCCCTCTAGCATGTAAGTTCATTGAGCAGTGTACGTTCAGTGTATGAACGTGTATGTTAGTCCACCCATTGTACAGAGCTACGGAACTTGTTGTCACTTTATAAATAATAATAATAATAATATTCACAGGTGAAGTTATTCTTCGCCCAGCCTTACAAGCTATGTGAACTCTCTCATAGTTTTATATGAGAGAGTCTGTACTGTGCTGTGGCTTCTATTAGAAATATATAGCATTAGTATTTTAATGCTTTATTAAACAATTCTGCTAATTAGGCCTAGCTAGTTTTATTAAGCAGGGTAAGTTAACAGTTTTAAAAACATATATTAAAAGAAATTATCAGCAGTCAAATGCACAACATTTTATAAAATGTGATTACATTTCAACTGAAAGATGTACAATACCTTAACAGGGACTTTATAAAGTGGTACCAATAAAATGGAATTTAAGAAATGTGACACATTATACATTTTATTATTTTTAATTATGTTTTTAAAATGTCTGTCTTGGGATGCAGTGAAAACAAAAGGGTGGATTGGATTATTCTTTGGGAAACACTGCAGACATTTGGGGTATGCTAGAGATTTGTTTAATAATTCCAGGCACTCTATGTTGGCCCTATGACTAAAGTTTTAGTACTAATTCACACCATTCTCAACGGTAACAGGACAAGACTAGACAGGGGGAGTTCTCTATCACACATCAAGTGATCCACACTCATCAAAATATGTCAAGAGTGAAGGTTTGTGTAAACATAAGATCAAATGCAGATGATTTTCTGCTCACAATGTCTGCCTCCACCTTCCATGAATATGTACGCTCCTAAATACTCTTCATTATTTATTCTTCATAACAATATTAATTTACAGTAAATATAATGTTTCCAGGTTTGGTAGGATTTTTATTTAGTTAAAATGCATACATTGACAACATTATTTATTTCACACTATCCCTGTTCCTCTAGGTCTGGGTTGCTCAAAAGGTAGATCTCCAGATATTGTAAAACTCCAACTCCCATGATGCTTTGCATGCCTTTAAAATTCTTTAGAATTACAATGCATCATGGAAGTTATAGTTTTAAAACATCTAGGAATCTACCTTTTGGGCACCCCTATCATACAATCTTTCTGATAAAAGTCGTTTGATATTACAAACAGCAAGTTTTAAATTTATTGTGCGAGGAAAAAGTGCCCAGGTTTACAAATTACCCCTACATCATGCAAAACAATGAATTCTTTATTATAGATCAGCACAGTGGCTCAAATTACATTATGGCCCACAGTTGAACATATTATTTTTACAAATGCACTCTCCCAGTGGTATTTAGACACATGTAGACTACTGCACATATTTTGGATGTGGATGTGGATAACCAGGGTCTTATATGCATGTTTGGTGGACATGTACAATGAAATACAGTGAAGCATACAATGTGGTTAAATTTTTTTTGAGCCTATACATTTTGATTTGGGCCCAATCCTTAAGCCAGACCCTTGGATTTGTATTACTTTGCTGACCAGGAACATATAATAATGCAACATGCAGCTGTAGGTTATCAAGTTCGCACAGAGGCCAGTATTTGTATGCCAAAGGCATGGAAGGGACCACTTATGACCATGCACTACATCTTCAATAAGATGTAGTATATATGTACAATCAAATAGGTTTCTACTGCTTTACATGATAATATGTAAGGCTGAATAAAGATATGGGATACATGTTACCAAAAGTACCCAGGAATTTCAACTAACCAGTTTATAGATCTTGTGAGCTCTTCAATCACTTTTTCTCTCTTGTATATCATTCTAATTGTTATTTTTTTTATTTGATCTCCTTCATTTTAATGTAAAAATGGATGTGTCTTTTTATGCTTGTCTGTACATGTGACCAATTTATTATCAGACTAAGTGAATATATGGTATTCTTTAGATATGGTTGTCATAGTAACTTTAGATGGAAATGAATTACTATTTTATTTACTTATTTTAAAGCACCAACATTAAATAGTATAGTAAACAAAATATTTAGTGAATTTACACTTACAGGGTTATTTAATAACGTGAGAATTCAAAGTACATTTCAAATTGAAGGCCAAAGTTGCCAAACTGGAAGCATTACTGACATTGGAAAATAATAAATCCAAACAGATAAAAATAGTGGGTTACTGGCGCTGTGGTGTACACAGATAAAATGCAACTACCCCCAGTGCCTAAAATCACTCAAAAGGCACTTAAGTGTTTAGAAAGAGAATAAAAAGTAATGGAGGGTGCACAATAATACAACAATTTTAAATGGTATACTTATATGTGAGGAACCTCTTGATCTGAAACAGATAACATAAAGAACAGATAACAACCAGCACTAACACATTTCGACCTTGGGGTCTTTCTCAAAGTGCATGGTGAATGTCCTTTCTTGGTGCTTTATATCACCAAGAAAGGACATTCACCATGCACTTTGAGAAATACCCCAAGATCGAAACGCGTTAGTGCTGGTGGATTTTTATTTGTATGCAGTTGGCTTATGCTATATGCCTTCTTTTATTTTATGTTATTGTATGTAGTAAAGTTTATTTTATCATTTATTCTGGATCCTGCTATTCTTCTTTTTGGCACTGAAAAGGAGACATCACATGGGAATTCCACTGCCTGAATAAGCTGATTATTCAACTGCTATCTAAGCCAGAGCCTGCTTGTTGTGGCTCTGGAAAGTGTGAGTGACCCAATACCTCCACAATAGATCTTTTATACACATGTAACAGTATAATGCTATGATTTATTTAAGTTATCTGTTTCAGATCAAGAGGTTCCTCAGGTATAAGTATACCATTTAAAATTGTTGTATTATTGTGCACCCTCCATTACTTTTTATTCTCTTTCTAATAACTGACATTAGGAATGTTTTCATTTTGGCTATTTTTACCTTATATTTGAAATTCAAGTTGAATTCTAATGTTAATGAATACTCCTGTTAAACAATCCAGAGTGAAAAGGCAAAAGGGCTTTTTGTTCCTACAGAGATGTCAGTTCTCCCCTATTTGGACAACAGTTAATAATAATTTTAGGATTGCCGAGGAGTGTATATTCCTAGAAGACGTCATCAAAAACAGAGAATTATGAGATATGTAGTGTAAAAGAAAGCTTGAATTCCCTAGTTGGATATATTGGTATATTGCAAAAAAGAAAGTTCAGTTTTGTTGTTATAGCAAAGGCTTTATTATAATAAAGGAAAAGTTGCACAGCCTATATTTATATTTACACACAAATATATTCTAAAAATGTCCATGTTATAACAGAGATAGTCGGATAAAAATGGACCTAACAATAATGGATAACCCCCTATATATGTCAATATATATATATATATATAATCCTTTAAAAGAACTTTCCAAGGACCATCACCTTTTACAAGTATCACAAGTATCACTTGTCAGCTTGGCAAAGGCCTCTGTGAAGACCGAAACGTTGCACATTCAGTTTTCTACATATCTGCCTTTTTGAAGAAACCTTGAGTGCCTGGACCTACTTTCTACTAATATCTACTAAATTGGGTTTTGCCAACCCGGTCTTTGATGCACCTGTTTTTCACTGTGAGAGTGTGGTATCCTTTATCTTTGAATCAACACGGTCTATTTACATAGACCACTAGTGTAGTCCTTTTAGTTGGTCCAATACACACAATAATCCATGGCAGAGAACTCCTATCTGCATAACACTATTTTAGAAATCTTAAGCTTGGTCAGTCCTTTATTGCATGAATTTCCTGTCTGACCCAACACCCTCCCAGACAGCCCATCTAATTTTATCTATATTTTTTTCCAAAATATTATCTAATCCATTCCCACTGCAAAAAATCTTGTCTATCCCTTAACTCATTGCATAAAGCTCCTCTGTGCTTCAAAACTCAATAAAACCTCCTGTTTGGTCCATAACCCATTTGAAGAAACGTTTCAGAACCATAACCAATTGTGGTCGACTCCTTGTCTGTACCATTATGTATTTTAAAGACTACCTATTTTGTTGATCACCCTTTACAGAAATCTTGTGTGTCCTTCATTACGCATTTCAGGAATCTTATGTTGAGACTATCATGTCTGCTTGCATGCTCCCATCTATCAATGAGGAAACCTCTAAATGTGTTTTAGCATTTATTACAGTAACCTCCATTATTGTCATCTGGCATTGTAGAAACGTATGCAATCCACCACTCATAGAAGGCATCTTAAAAGTTATATACTTTGAAACTCTGATTAATTTTTATTCCCCTCTCTTCGTCTTCACCTATTCAGAGCATCTTAAACTTTGTATATCCAAACTTTCCCTTCTTGATGTTTTATGTCTGTGTTTCTTTTTGTGTGTTTTATCATAATTTATCTCTGCTTCTGTCATATTTTTGACCCACTCTGTCTATCTTATGCGCCTGGTAATATTATTTCGCCATCTGATAGCTTTAATTATTTCATATATATCTATGGATTTATGTAGAGCATAAACAGAGCAAGCACCTGCATGCATTGAACATCATAGTCTGCTTTCTAATGTTTACTTCAGACTGAATTTACGTATTTCCATAGCAACTGTGTATGCAGATGCTTTGCCGTAGCTGCACTTTGGTCTTGATGGTGGCCATGAAGATAGCATGTGGCAAGGTTATCAAGGAAAAACTAACATAATCATGTGGTAAAGTTCTCAAATTGAAGCAAATCATCACAGAACACTTTCATACATACACAATTTCCGATGAAAGGTATGAACATAGTGTGAAAAGGAAATCAAGTGAGTTGTATGTGTAAAAGTTGACTTGTTCCTGGAAAAAAAACAATGCATGTTTTTTCAAGTGTAAGTATTAATGAATGAAAGAATACATGAATGAATCATGCTACAACAGATATGTAATAAAATTCTGAGCTTTGTCTAGCCTTCTAAGTACAAACAGTCTGCAAACTCCTGGCACTCATGTAGATAACCATTCATTTGTGCTTCTTTCTGGAAATTATGTTAATAGGGATTTTTACAGCTCTATGTCTGTTTTGAAGCTCTGTTTATGGCAACCGTAGGCCCTCACCATCTTGCCTAATAGCATTAAAATAGAAAAATGCAACTTGTGTGGATGGGAAGGAAATTTAACAAAAATAAAACTTGCTATAATCCCTTAAGAAAGTGTTAATAGCTATATCTCTCTCTTTTTATTTCTCTTTAAACTACCGTAATTTCTTTATGCTAATATCCCCTTTGTCTCCAATCAGTTGCACATTGCCTCAGCCTTCAGCATATCTGAAGCCTCAGGATTGTCAAGAAACAGAATTCAGGGAAACCAATATTATAGCTTATTTTCAATATCAACTTAAATTAAAAGTCTGCTTCAGCAAACTCCAATATAATCTTCACAAGCCTCATCTACTATGACACAAAATAGTTAGGGTATCCTAAACTATAAAATAACTGATGTGATCATCACTAATAATTCAAATTAATAATACCTCAACAATGTAATAATCCACTAGAGTATTAATCCATATGGTAAATAGTTGCAGAATAACCTTTAGGCAACAGTGATCTAGCATATCATAAAAAGTGTGTCTGACCTGTTCATTAACAAGACCTGACGAAAGGGTTATTTACACTAATAAAAAAAAATATATATACAAACTTCTCTGCCAAGGTAAAATAGTTTTTTTATCAACCTCAGCAGCAGTTATTTAACCCCTTAAGGACACAACTTCTGGAATAAAAGGGAATCATGACGGAATATTTCCGTCATGTGTCCTTAAGGGGTTAAACAGTCTAACTGTTTTTGTTTGTTTGTTTTTTAGCAAAATAGATCCAAGGAGAAATGCAATTAATTCTTTGGAGTCAAGAAAGATTTTGCCCTTTTTTGGGGCAATGGTGAAACATTCTCTAAGCGTTGTTTTTTTCCTGCCTTTTTTTGTATCATTAGCAGAAACAGGAATTAGTAAAAGGTTGAACTTGGTAGGTCTGTGTTTCTATTTTTAAGCCTATACCGTACAATGTGCATACATTATTGTTAAAAAAAAAAAAAGAGTAAGCAATTGGGACAGTTCAGTTGTGATATTTTTGTTTACAATTTGCAAGATAATAGGTAAAGCACTGACAGTTTAATTAATTCCTCATCTCTGTCCAAAAATGTCAGATATAGGTACTACCCTAGTAGGTACCATATCATCCTAAATCACCCTTGTCATCTAATCAGAAAATCAAAGTCCAATCATATATATTGAAGTATTAAACTCTAGGCAGAAAATTATCTTTTCCAAAAATCTCAAACTAGGATATCTAATCTGATAATTGGTGGGGATACTTGATTTGATTTGATATCTAATATGAATAGTGAACTATAAAATGTAGCATTTGCGAAAGGGATAAAATATTCTGACATTCAAACAAAACTAATCTAAATTTTTATTTACAAGTTACCTTTGCCAAATAGCTAGTGCAGGAATGGCTGGTGTTTTTTTTTACTATGAATATCCCATGATGCTCAGCTAGCCAAAAAAGTTGTTTCACCATGATGAGAAATGTAATTTCCAATCCTCTGTAATGTCAAGTTGAGCCACTGCTAGGACAGTACAGCATAACAGTTTCCCCCTGTACACCTTGGGAGGGGGGATCATGACTGCTGCCCATGTATTGATGGGTGGGGGCTGGACTAAATTGGATAAAATGTTGTAAAGATATGGGGTTTGGGGAGAGGAGTGAGGAGGAGACTTACCAGTCAGCAGAGACTCTGCAAGGAAACTGGACAAAATTCCCACCTACCCTGCCCTTGGTTACGGATGTGTTGGTTTTGTTTTGTTTGGTGTCTTGCTGTTGTTTCTTGTTTTGTCACAGCTTAGCGGAATCCCTGGACAGCACAGCTGGGAGTAAAGGAGAAAGACACAGTCGAGTTGGGGAGACGACAGACCGCACAAGGGCTGATGGCAAGTGCCGGCTGTTGAGGCTCTTGGGAAAAAGAGGTGGAGAACTGTCTGTTGGGTTAACCGCCCAACAGCTGACAGGTCATGGTTATTGGATTTGAATTAAGTTAATAAAGCTGTGGCCGTTGCCCTTATCCACAAGAAAAGTGTGTGGTGTCTTATTGGGAGGATAACGGGAAGGTAAAAGGAGGATGGGTCAGCAGTCATGTCACCAATTATGTTGTATACAGCAGTTTGTTGGATGTATAGCATTACAGAAAGACTCATAGTGCTATAATCACAGTGCCCAGTGGCTTTTCACTAATGCAAGTACAATCTTGTTTCCACTCCATCAGGTTCCTACCAGTGGAATGCCAAATCCTCTTCTCTGGAATGCCAAATACTCTTCACAGGAACCACAGATGAGAAAGCCCAGTATGTAGTGACATATATAGGTTGTAGCCACCTGATTAATAGAGCTACTCAAAGCCTTATTCATTAAAGAAAAGTCATGTATCATGATCCTTTGCTGCTTTGTATATGGTTTATGAGAGAAGGGTAGGATGTCCATTAAGAGCGATGGCATGTCCAAGATTGGCTCAGTTGTATATTAAATGATGTTTGTTTATAATCTCTGATGCATGAGTAAAACTCAGATATTTTTATATAATAGGTATTAAAAGATCATAATTTATTATTGTAAATTTTCATGTAATAAATATATATATACGTATATATATATTTATATATATACTTACTTTGTTCATTACTTATGCATTTGTTTAGTGCTAGTTAATGTATTGTGTATAAAATACATTATGATACGTAGCATGTCCATCGTATTCCTTTATCCTCTTCCTTTGTAAGCCTAGGTTTAATGACACCCACTCTCTGTCTCCTTGGATTATCTGTTCTTTAATACCATCCTTAGCAACCCATCACTTCCCATTGTAACCACTCATGCATGTTCTTATTCAGCACTGTCAGGATATGATAACCATTTTACTGAAAACTCAGAGCTTCTGATTTCCTCCCTGCTATTTTTGTGTGTGGCTTTTTCAGTGGGAATATAGAATACTTAGTCATGCACAATGACTTAAAAGCATATAAATAGATCATTTAATAATCTATGAAAACATGAAGGATTCAGGATTATTCTACAATATAATAACAAATGGACACAGACATAAAACAAGCCTGGTATAGGGTAGCATTACTCTACCTGTAGAGGTTTTTACAAGGGCAAATGTGTTACCCTTTTCTATAGGGCATCTATTTCATTAACTCATTACAGGAAGAGGTAAGCAATATTTTACATACCCTCCTGTCGTCCATAGAATTAAAATCGTGACCAATCTCTATAAAGGAATATAGTGGCCTACACTCTACAGCTTTTTCATTTGTAGTGATCCATTTAACCTAGCATTACTTTACTCATGTAAGTGTTCACCACTTTAGCCAGTGTTCCCTCTAAAAACATTTTTTGTGCAATACTGTAATCAAAAGGAAATAAATATTTACAACAGCACCACCCAGTTTACATTAGGTGCAATAACCTTGCAATATTATAATAATTCTTATTAAAGGGACACTATAGTCACCTGAACAACTTCAGCTTAATGAGGTTGTTCAAGTGAGAACTATAGCTCCCTGCAGCCTTTCTCACGTAAACACTGTATTTTCTGAGAAAATACAGTGTTTACATTGAAAGCTTGAAACACCTCCAGTTGCAGTCACTCAGAGTGAACCAGAGGGACTTCGGAGTTGATGGAGGCATAATAGTGCCTCCATCCACTCAGATCTGCTGTCAGCAGAGCACAGGGCAGCACTGTGCACAGCATCCTGTGATTCAGTATCGCCTCCCTCTGCATGCAGACACTGAACTTTCCTCATAGAGATTAATTGATTCAATTCATCTCTATGAGAATATGCTGATTGGCCAGGGCTGTGTTTGAATCATGCTGGCTTTGCCCCTGATCTGCCTCTTTGTCAGTCTCAGCCAATCCTATGGGGAAGCACTGTGATTGGATCAGGCTACCACATGTCAGCAGACTGCTTGTTTTTATGAGTCTAACAGCATGCAGATTTACAGCTTCAGGCTTGAATACGGTAATATTTTTACTATATTTATGGAGGCATGAGGGACCCAGGCGGGCTAGTTGGTGGTGTTAACACTATGGGGTCAGGAATACATGTTAGTGTTCGTGACCCTATAGTGCTCCTTTAACAGTTCTAGACCATGTGCAGAATTCTGCATTTAGGGAACACAGATACAACTGTCTTTAAATTGTATACCAGGCAACCAAAGTGTGGCTTAATATTATCAGTCACAAACCTCCAACAACTGAAGCTGAAGTTTGTTTATCCCTGGTGTAAGTTGTTGGGTAATACTGTCTATTTATCAGTATGTATTTGTCCCTGCAATTGTGATTTTTTTTTACTATTGTGTCCGTACAGAAGACATTATCACAGAGAAATATGGGAAGGGGATTTTGGTCTCATGCCTTGTACTGGTGCTGTGAGTTCTGCTGTACAAATTCTGCTTGTGTGGGCATGTCAGACAGTTTTCTAGGTAGGAAAAAAACTTTTTCTTGAGTGTTTCCTTTTATAGTCTTGTTATGACTTATAAAATGCTAAATATGATTGAGTACAAAAAAGAAACAGATTTCATTCTGATGCATTAGCTTTTGTTTCGTTTACATATTAAGTTTCAGAAAACCAGAGATTAAAATAGCCTAGACATTTTCTAATGTGTTTATATGCAGTTTTAGCAGTTAATGCTGAAATCTAATTTTTTTTTTCAAACTCTATCATCAGCACTTCAGATATCACACTCTACTCCCCCATCCATTAGGAAAGGTAAAAAAAAAAATATTAAAATTAAAACAAAACAAGAAATTAAAAGGCCCATATAAAATAGCCTCAGTCAGTGGACACAGAGATGCATGAATACTCATTATTACCATCTAGAACGATATGTCAAGAGAGAAAGGTAAACTGTCTCTTTTGTTGCACAGAAAGCTAAGGTTTACAAGGTATGATGTTATATTCAAACACTCTCAATCACAATTACAGAAAAGCCAGCTAAAAAGTGTGATCTGTGCTGTTTAACCCCTTAAGGACACGTGACATGTCTGACATGTCATGATTCGCTTTTATTCCAGAAGTTTGGTCCTTAAGGGGTAAATAGCCACTACGGACTACTTCTGAGATACTGTACTAAATTCTAAGGTGAAACCACCAGCAAATATAATTAAAACACTGTAGTTAAGCTGTAGCTGATATTGTATTCAAGAAAGTTACTTCTGATGTGAAAAACTTTGCTGAGTGCCACCGGATGTCCTGAGGAGACTCAACATTACGAGTGGTGTACATAAATGCTTAGCCAACCGTATTAACTTATAGCTGAGTCCATTTGATTGTATTCATTTTTGAGCTGCTGTATTCTGAATCCTATGTTATTCTCCAATATTGCATTATAACATGAACCCAGAGTTGCCCCGTTGAACAGAAATCGTACAAACCTAAGCCTATTTCGAAACATGAAAAAACAAACACAAGATTTTTACAACCGCCCGTATTTGCATTTCAAAATATTGGAGTTCCCTAGATCCCTTACTCAATCAGTTGCTCAGAAAGTTAAGTTATGTTAGCTCCATGGAAGAACTAACAACTACACTTCTACATTTACTCCATAAATATAACAAAATATAGAAGCTCTGGCATGCGTATCTATCCAAAACTGCCTATGGACAAATGTCTAAAATGCCCCTCTCTGTTTAATCCCCTCACCCACTCCTCCTTTGTTTTCCCTTTGTTTCTGTTTTTTTTTGTTTTGTTTTTTTCTTCTCCATATCTGTTCCAGTCCAGCTTATTTTCTATTCATCCATCTCTTTTGTAAACTCTACTTTTCTAAAACTTAACTGAAAAACATTTGGAGTCTTTGTTTACAGGTTACTATACAGTGTAGGATTTTACAATATTAAGATGTGCTTTTATACATGAATCCAATTCTACACCTGTATTTTCCGTCTACGTGCTTTGCTATATAAATGCAATTTGACACCACTGCGAAGTCATTTTTTTCTGTACTGCTATTGACCTTCAATAAAAATAGTTTAAACGAAAAAAAAAAAACAGCTGGAGAGATGTAGGGTAAAATTAATAGAAATTAGCAATTTGCTTTCTTTGTAGTCATATTTTCTATTAATTATGTATGTATTAAACCTAACCCATTGACGATCAATAGGAAAGTTTTTTTGCTTTTTCAGAAAATTGGTGTAAAATTTCTGTTCTGTACATGACGCGAAAAAAAAGACCATTGATTGATGATTGGGGGACAGCAACTAAATGTTGATTTATTCACAAATAATAAGTAACCAAAAGAGGGGAAAATGGAGGAGTAGAAATGTTTTTTTTAATTCATATATTACATATTCAATTATCATATTCAGCAACTTTAAGTGCTCCCTCACATTTCCTGTGCTTAGTGAAAAAGTCAGATCCCTGCCACAGGTAATCATGCAAACTATCTGACTCACTATATGAGTGCCAGGCTGAAACGGCATTTGGTGAGGTCTGCATCCTCTGGTTGTGCAGACCACAAGCTCTTACACTGGATCACTAGAGATGCTATCAGTACCACAGGGGCCACCAGAGAATATACCCCCACCCTGCAATAAGGTAAGCATTAAAGTGGTAAAAAAATGCTTGTTAATGATAATATTACCAACACACCAACACTCAGACAACTACACATACAAGCACATTCAGCAAAGCCCACATACAATCACACTCAGCCAACTACACAATCACAGTGAGACAACCTCTCACTCATTCCCACTAAGCCAGCCCTCACACACAAACATATTCAGCCAGCCACCCTCACACACATAATCACACTCAGCCAACTTCACACACAATCTAATAAAAAAAAATGTATTGTATAATCATATTAAGGTTTTGGTGTTCTTTGTGAGGCTACACATAAGAGATATCTAATTTATTGGATATTGATTTAAGGCTGATGGTCACTTTGGTTGTTTATAAAACTCCACAAACAATCACACTCAGCCAAACCCCACACACAACCACTCTCTGACAGCCCTCACACACAATCTCACTCAGCCATCCCTCACATACACATATCACATTCGGAAAACCTCACACTCAGACACCACACATCCTACTCATGTCTATTGCATAGCGGGGAATAGCAAAGGGGGCCTTTTTTTGGGGGTTTGTTTGCAAATGGGCTCCACAAACCAATCAGTCTTGGCACAGCCAGGGCATGCATTATATTGGAGTAGGAGAAACAGAAGCCATGTTCTTTTTTCTCCTCGTATCTCAATGCTGACTGACAAGTGCAGAAGGCAGGACTTATAACAATGTTTAATAAGGAGCGATGGTTTACTTTAACATCTTTCAAACAAGGGGAGTTTGGAAAATAAGCCAAATTCAAATAAAACCAGACAATTTCTATCAGAGCCTCTTGCTGAATTTTCATGAAATCTGTTCTTAAACATATAAGTTTCTATTAATATTCTTCAGTTTCCCTTCTGTTGATTTGGCTATTTAAATGAAAGGATGCACCTACAAAGCAGTTCATTGAAGCAAAGCATGTATCAGTTATGTTGATAAACGGTATTCCCTCATTCTATAGTTTTATCCCATACAGCAGCTTTATAAACAAATGTAAAAATAACATACAGACGCCCACTGATAAAAGCAATAACAGAGATAATATATTGTCTTTTGTGAATAGTCTGTGGTAGATATATTTTGAAAAGGAGTAAGAATAAAGCAGTGCTTTAGATAAAATTGGAAATATGTCTATTTAAAAAAAAAAATATTATGACTGTTGCCAAATTATTAAAGCTGTCCTGGGGGATAACTTAAAGGAACTGTATAAGCTTTCATTTATTATGCAAACTTTTTAAGGTTGTGTTTCATGTCTTCACTTGTTTTTTTGTTATAATCAAAACCGCAAACCTCAACCTGCCCTCAACACGGATCTACGGCCTCCATGCGAAAATACGTCAAGACCCTGAAGGCCTCCACAGTCTCAATCGACATACTCCAATATTGCGCCCAGCCCTAGCATTACCTCCTCCAGCAACATGAACCATTCTCACCTAAACTGTCCGGCTGGAAAGGAGTGGGGCGACTGGATTGGGGTGTAATTATAAACTCATTATCCACCAAAGACGATGTCTCCAGGACATTGGAACACATCTTGTGCATTATCCATACAGAAATTCTAGAGTACGGATATTGCAGCCTTGGACACACGAGTGTCACGGACCGAACGATACATTCTGCTTCTACAACAGCCTGTGAAGCTCAAGATGTTACCGCATCACATGCCACCACCTTAATCCATCTTTTTACATGGGTGGGAGACCCGGACAACAGGGCAGGTGCTGAACCTTGAGAGTGCAAGGCGTCCCAGAAAAACATGTACCTGTTTAGTAAGGGTTTGCTTGGGGACACAATGCATACATTGGATACTATATATGCACTTAACACTTCCCAGTTCCTCTTCCTACAACAGGCCATTCAACAGAGAGTACATTTGTTCTCAGAGGGGATTTCAACGTGCATCGTCATCCTCATCAGAATACCTCTGGACACACACATGTCAAATCGACATGGCAGAGTGGTATCTCTGCTGCATAAATATCAAGTGGTGGACTCTAGAGAGCTCTCCATCCTGATGACTGTGATTACACTTTCTAATTCACTACCTATGCATCATGCAAAGTAATTGATTACTTTTTATACGTTGCTATGACCTTCATCAGACATTTATTCCATGACTTGGTCAGATCATAGCTTACTGAGTATCAGACTAATCTCTCCGCTCTTCCACCTGCTGCAATGCTCTTCATGTCTTAATGAATCAATCTTAGAGGACCAGCTTCCTGCCTGAAGAAGCAGCAATTGGAGCGTAGCAAAGTTATATACATCCATAGCCAGACTGGAGAGACTACATAAGGTGATGTAATCTCCTCAGGCCCTAGCAGATCTTAGTTGGGCAAGGGCACAGCTTAGGGAAATCTTACATGCAATCCATAAATGTACTTACCTCCACTTCTGGCATTGTCTGTATGAACATAGGAGTGTGGGAGGCAATTGACAAGGCTTCTACAGTAAGAGAGGGCGTGCTTGTACATACCAAAGGTGAGTCATGTGAGTGGACATATGTATCTCACAGGAGATAGCAGGATCATTCCGGGACTATTAACAGAACCTATGTAACCTTGCCAAAAATACCCTGATGTGTTGACAAACCTCGATGGTGGTACATATTAGACAATATCTTCAATCAGCAGGGATACCAACATTTATGAAGGACCCAGTGCTGCACAGTCTGCAGCACTGATGTTCAGTGTCTTCACACTCTTCATCGTGATGCTGAACACTCCCCATATAGATACATTGATCCAGTGCATTTCTATGAGGAGATGCTGATTGACGCAGTGCAGCGTTTGACCATGCATGTACAATAGCCTCCGCATTGGATTGCTTGAGATCATCAAATCAAATTTGATGATCTCAGCAAAGGAGGCAAAGTGGGGCAGAGCCAGCCACTACGCGACAAGAGGGGCCATTTCTGTATAGTCAGCTTTGTTTCTAGTTTGGTTAATTTGGCCTTAAAGTTATAATTCACTTAGAATTCACTTTGAATTCTTACTTAGCGAATAACCCTAAGGATATTTTTTTAATATGTTAGAATTAAATTGGAATTCCAATGCAATTAAAACAAATCAGAGGACAAAATGGGAATTACTTGTAAATAAAGACAGAGCTTAACACAGCTTTTGCAACCACATGTTGCTATTCCCCCTCAGTTATCACTCACTGTAGCTGGCGGGGACAAGTATCTTCTCATACAATGTGCAACAGAGGAGAGGAGATAAGACAGCTAAGGAACAGGTACGTAGCTGGGTAACAGTGGGGCGAGGTAGCAAGGGGCGTGGGAAGAGGAAAGGGCTAACTAGTACTAACTTTTTTTTTTTTAGAGAGTACTTCTAAAGCACTGGGTTGATTTTGCGGGTGTGTAAAAGCTTTATAGCCATGATGAATTGCACTTAAAAGGGAGAGGGGCTGCAGTGCTGGAGGACAGTATGGCTAGAATGTTGGAGGAGATTTTAAATTAATGGTGGGGGGGAGGGTCATAGCAATCTAGAAAATTTAGAAAGGACAGAAAAGAAATGGTCTTTAGATCAGTACAAAGGGGGAGGAGATGGGGAATGGGGCAAATTCAGAACATAGGAGGTATGTAATATTAATAAAAATTCACAAAAAGTACAAGTGACTCATGATAATATTAAATGTTTGCTTACTAATACAAGGAGCCTAAATAACAAAATGGGGTAACTAGAGGCAATAGCATACACTAAACAATATGACATTAACAGGCATAGCTGAAACATGGTGGGATGAGACTCATGACTAGGCAGTTAACATAAATGGGTACACACTATTTAGGAAGGATATAAAAAACAGGAAAAGTGGTGGGGTATGTTTGTATGTCAACCATGAGTTAAAGCCAAATCTCAAGCAAGTGGAATGTGATGAGGAAAATGCGGAAGCTTTATTGGTAGATAACTGCTTGGGGCAAGGGAATTAGGGAAATAAATTATTTGTTGGGATATGTTATAAGTAGATGAGCACTTGGAAAATAGTGAACACAATATAGTGTCCTTTGAAATAAACTCAAAAAACCAAAAGCACATGGCGAATACTAAAACATATCATTTTAAATAGGCCAATTTCAGCAAGTCAAGGGCAACTTTACAGTATATTGACTGGCATAAACTCTTTAGTGAAAATAACAATGAGGACAAATTGACTTTCTTTAAACAATATTAGAAAGGTTCATTTCTCTGTATGTACCATTGGGTAATAAGTATAAAAGAAACACATTGAAATCAATGTGGCTTAATGGGAAAGTGAATCAAGAAATTAAAAATAAGAAGCCTTCAAATCGTACAAATCAGAGTCATCCTATAAAAGATATAAGGAAGCCAATAATGTGTGCAAAAAGGCGATTAAATTCGGTAAACTACAAAATGAGAAAGTGATAGTCAAAGAGAGTAAAACCAACCACAAAGCATTTTTTTTAAGTACATACATTCTAAAAAAAAACTAAAAATTAAAGTGTAGGTACACAAAAACTGGGATGGGGGAGTTAGTTAATGAAGACCAGGAAAAGGCAGACATTTTAAATAACTATTTCTCCTCAGTATATACTAAGGAAAAACCTATGGCAATGGTAGGCTAATGATTGCTAAAAAACGTGCAGAAAAATTGTAATTAGATGACTCAAGACAAGGTGCTGCAGCAACTAAAGAAAGTTAATATAAACAAAGCCCCAAGGCTTGACGGTATTCATCTATGAGTACCAAGTGTGGAAATAAGTGGACCTCTGTTTTTATTTTTTTTATTTCAGGAAATGTACCGGAGAATTGGAGGAAGGCAGTTGTGGTTCCTATATTTAAAAAGGGTTCAAAATCCTTGCCTAGAAATTATAGACTTGTGAGTTTAACTTCTGTGGCTGGGAAAGTATTTGAAAGGGATGACATTCAATAATTCCTTGAGAAGAACATAATTATCAGCAAAAATCAGCATGGTTTTATGAAGCATAGGTCATGTCAAACTAACTTGATTGCATTCTATAAAGAACGAAGTAGAAGTATAGATTAGGGTGTTGTAGTGGATGTGATCTATTTGGATTTTGCCAAGCTGTTTGATACCGTTCCCCGCAATAGATTAGTGTTCAAACTCATGGAAATTGGTCTAGATGAAAATGCTTGTTCTTGGGTAGAACATTGGCTTA
Organism: Pelobates cultripes; assembly: GCA_933207985.1. Classification (NCBI taxonomy): domain Eukaryota; kingdom Metazoa; phylum Chordata; class Amphibia; order Anura; family Pelobatidae; genus Pelobates; species Pelobates cultripes. The sequence goes on from OW240914.1 coordinate 205,209,587, forward strand.
AAAATAGACTACAGAGAGTTGTCATTAATGGTAAGTTTTCAAGATGAACTGAGGTGGTAAGCGGTGCCCTCAGGGTTCTGTTCTGGGACCCCTTCTATTTAACACGTTTATAAATGATCTTGAAAATAGCATTGAAAGCCATGTTTCAGTGTTTGCAGATGACACAAAACTCTGTAAAGTAATACAATGTGAGCAAGATATTACCTTGCTACAGAGAAATTTAGATAGACTGGGGGACTGGGCACTCAAATGGCAAGTGTAATGTAATGCAAAGTTATGAACTTCAGCGTAAAGAATGGACAAGCAACTTATACCCTAAATGGAAGCGAATTAGGGATAACTACACACAAGAAGGATTTGGGAATTGTTATAGACAACAAACTATGCAACAATGTGCAATGTCAATCAGTAGTGGCTAAGGCCAGTAAGATATTGTCATGCATGAAAAACAGCATTAATTCTCAGGATGAGAATATTATTTTGCACCTTTATAAATCATTGGTAAGACCACATCTTGAATATGCTGTGCAATTTTGGGCACCTGTTCTGAAGAAGGATATTATGGCATTTGAAAAAGTGCATAGGTGGGCTACAAAATTAATAAAAGGAATGGAACATTTAAGCAATAAAAAAAAGGTTAACAAATTTAAACCTCTTTAGTTTAGAAAAACTTAGTCTCAGAGGGGTATGATAACACTATACAAATATATACAGGGCCAATACAAACCATTGTCTGGAAATCTATTCACAAACAGGACTTTACATAGGACACAATGTCATGTGTTTAGACGGGAAGAAAGAAGATTTAGTCTAAGGCAAAGAAATATTTTTTTTTTACCGTAAGAACAATAAGGATGTGTAATTCTTTTCCTGAAGAAGTAGTTTTATCAGAATCTAATTCAAAACGTATACAAAAAAACGTGTTGCCTGTCACAAAGTGATTAATGGAGTGTCTTTTCCCATTACAAATGTTTAACCCCTTAAGGACACATGACATGTGTGACATGTCATGATTCCCTTTTATTCCAGAAGTTTGGTCCTTCAGGGGTTTTAAACAGCAACTAGATGCACACTTGCAAAAACATTATATTCAATTATATAATTTTTCAACTGTAGGGTAATCCAAGGGTAAATCTTACTGACATTCTGGGGTCAAGAGGGAATTTTTTTCCTAGTTTGATGCAAAATTAGGAGTGCTTCAAACTGTTGTTTTTTTTGCCTTCATTTGGATCATAAGCAAAAAACAAATGTGAGGAAGGCTGAACTTGATGGACACATGTCTCTTTTTAGCCTATGTAACTATCTAATATTGTTTTTGTATTTTGTTGTACCTAATGTAACAATGCAATGATTTGTGGACCCAGGACATACTTGAAAACAAGAGAAATCTCAATGTATCTTTCCTGGTAAAATATTTTATAAATAAATAAATAAATGTAACTATGTTCATGGAACACAATCTAAAGATACGTGGAATTTCCTTTTCACAGATTCTTCATAGACACCTGTTATGTACATTTGCACATGCCAATGGCTGATTATTGCCCTGTGCAGGAAGATAGAGGTTCCAAGGATAAAGAGAGTCAGTTAGGTATTTATCTCTTCCCCACCCTCCAGGCAAACCTATGGCAAGTGGATATGTTACCCTGAGGGTGGGATAAAGTTCCCACAGTGCCAAGTTTAAAATGTCCTTCTATTGTATCGGTTTCACACAATGCCAGACATACACTGGCAAATTTCTTGTTTTTCCTTCATTGTATTGGTGTAAAACAGTATAAGGTTTGCACTAAGACAGTTGCATATCCCCTTGAAATACTGGATTCTTCTAATATCTATGATATCTATATATTGCTTATATCAGAGGACGTGAACATGGGTTTTACACTAACTAGCTCAAAAGAAAACTGTTCAATGTTTACAAACTTTTGTTTTTGAAACCATAGGTTGTTTTGGTATACAAACAGCTTAAATTGTTTGGTGTAGTCCTCTTTATATAGGTTTGCAATCAATGTTGCATCCTATCTCCTCAACCGATCTCTGGCCAATCATGCTTTTATTTGTATTGGAACATGATTACCCCTGTTTCAATTGTAGTGCATGCCACTCCATGATTCAGGGTTAGACATATTATGATCCTCATAATGGGAAAAGACACTCCATTAATCACTTTGTGACAGGCAACACGTTTTTTGGAAACATTTTGAAGGTCCCTGTGGTCTGTTGTATGTGGGACAGACAACACAGACATTTAAAGATAGATTTTTAGAACATAAATCTACCATCCAGACAGGCTTGACAGAATTACCAAGTACCAATACAACAGAAATTCAGACATAATACTTCCCAGAGACAACCAGGAGGGGTGATAGCAGGAAAAGATTAATACTAAAGGAGGCTTTCTGAATCAAGGAATTTGATACTCTTTTCCTATAGGTTTGAATGTTAAAGATCAATATTCACCATTACTCTCAATAGTTTTGTTTTTAGTTATATCTGTAATAAAAAAAACAACATTTCATTTATTTTATTGCTTTTATCGTTACAGATATTCTTAGATTATTTCTGGTGCTGGTTTACGTCTACACCTGCACTATGTTCCTTTTTTAAAGGTTATTCACTAAAGTGAGAATTGTTGGGAATTCAAAATGAATTCAAAATTTTAGACCAGTAGTGGAACTAGAAGCATAGCTCACAATGAGAACTTTTCAAGTTCAGCTATATTGGCCTTAAATTTGAAATTCATTTAGAATTCCAGACAATTCCCACTTTAGTGAATAACCCTGATTGAACCATTTCTTATTAAGACATATAGCTTTGTTCCATTATGGCTAAATATTGCAATTATATGAACTCAAATAAAACATTGCTCATCCAAAATATGGTGTTTTCAAACATTGTAGATTTGTACTGATTCTACCACTTTGAAAAAAAAAGTTTCAATTGCATAAGTATCCTATCTGCTTATTGGTCATATCCAACAGGATCATATAGTTAATTGATTGCTAATCATAGTTTGTTGTTTGAAAATTACATTTGTACACAACAATCTGCAGTACAACAATTAGCCATGGTTGATCTATTTCAGTCCTTTATCTAAAAACATCTGCTTTAATACATTAATTAAAATTATTTTACTACATATTCATAAGTGGTGTCAACAATTATCACAACCTGCAGCAAAATCTTTTTTTTTTTTTATATGATTTACTTAACACTATGACGTGTTACATTGTTTTTACTATATCATATGTCATTTTACCTTCAAACTACATAGCACTTTTTTTTTCATTCTGGTGTTGATCATACATCACTAATATTGTAAAAGTAAAATATCCAAAAATATGTTTATAGGGACAATAATAGATTAAATGTTGTTTCCCTTTACCATGTTAGATATTGTCTTTCCATATCATGCCAAAAGAAGACCTGCTGGATTTAGCAATAAACTAAAAATCTACAAGTCACATATACAGACGTGTATCTATACGCAAGCATTAACACAATCCGTAATCATCCGACTTAAAAGAACACTTTGCGTTAGGAATAAAAACTGTAATACTAATGCTATAGTACCCTAACCGGGTCAGGGTTAAAGAAGTTAGTTAACTCACCCTTTTTCCCTTGATGTGTTGGTCTCCTCACTGTAGCTCTGCCTCTTTAACTGAGATCATCAAGATCATCAAGCAAAACACAGTGCTGCTCCAATCAGATGGTCTCTCTGACATCATCTGATTAAAACAGCAGAATTGTATTCTGCTGTTTTACGGAAGTGCCTCTAGTGGCTGTCATACTGAATTGCAGAAGGGCAATGTTTTCAACAACATGTTTAAGGTGGGGCACATAGCGCCTAGACCACTTCACTGTGATGAAGTGATCTTGGTGCCTACAGTGTTCCTTTAATGAATTCAATTATTGAATGACATCAGGAGGAGCAGAAAGAGTTTTGCAAACCAGGCAAATCACTGTTTAATAGGTTTATGAAAAGTTGTTGTTATTTTGTCTAAAAAAACTAACTCTTAGAATTCAGCATTTAGGTATATGAGTGCTAACGTAGTTTGATAAAATCTAGCTACCAACATTAACCTCCAGAAGTTCATCTGGAAATAAAGCAAAATCACAACACACTATCAACCTATTTGCCAAGACAGAAATAAAAACCGCATGCTAAATAGGATACATTTTAAGAAAAAATAAAGCAGAGAATGGTAGACATACATTACAGCAAATAACTTGACTAATCTATTGAATGGATATTACAACTACACAATTTATAGAATTTGAAGTTTCTATTAAACTGTAAATAGCTAACAATGTCTGTTGTGACAAAATGCTGCCTTGTAAAGGCTACCCATAAAGGGCTAATGTTGACAGAATTACTAAATGAAATACCACAAGACAAATTTTCCTTGTAAATATTGCTTTAAATGTTGGCAGCTATATTTTTTAGTTACTTAAAGTAAACACAAATTTAGTTACTCTCAGTATAGATATGGATGTACCCAGAACCCACTGAGAACCTTGCAGAGCCATTTTGTTCTTGGCGCTTGTGTTTTGTACATGGGAAATGGCAGTCCTAGACACCTAGTAATGCTAGTGACAAGTAAATGCCCAAATATCTATTTGTATAACCGGGATTAGTAAAATGATTGGTTGGATCAATGCTCTCACCTATCTGTCTATCCCTTGAAGAGCTTGCGTTTCAGAGTAATATTAATAGTAATGGTAGAGGGGTCCTTAATACCCTGGCATAAAGCAATTTGCACTTATTATGTCATCGAAAATTAAGTTGAACAATCCTCTTGCCCAACATGTGCCATACACTTTCACTTGGAAAAAATGAGGGAATACCCAATCCTTTTTCTAAGATAATTATTTAGTGACTAACTGAGAGTAATTTAGAACTAAATGTAGTCCATCTTTAACTCAGCAACTTATTCCATCCTTAAATTTAAAATAAATAATACTTCCCTTTTTTCCAGTTAATAACTGGAACGGTGGCATAATGTTCAAAAATGTATAATAGTACTGATTAACTAGCATTGCCAGATTTTTTATTTTTTATTTTATTTTTTTAAATCAATTTTTAGCTACGTAATGTACAATAATGCCACAAACATATAATTCTACTTATCTGGTGACTGGAGGAAAATTGGGTCTGGGTTCACAGATATATTTAAATGCTGCTGTATTGTCAAGTTGGCCCATGCATTTGTTGGACCATCCCTGGTACTATAACAACCTGGGGAACCACATTAATGAAAGGCAACTTTTGTACGATTGAGCAGTTGATAGGGAAAAAGGGAAGTTATTGTGGATTTACTCTAGTTTTAACAGGGGAACCTGTAGACAACTACCTGTTTTACCCTTTCTTGTATCACTAATTGCCCAAGTGTAAACAGTCCCATTGATGTGATTCATTGAATGCACAACAAAGACTGTATAACAAATGCCAGTTATGGTTGCCAAACCAAATTATTGCTACCAACAATGGCCTATGTTAGCCTAGAATGGTTTGGAAACCTTTGGTGCTCCCGATGCTGTGGACTACATGTCCCATAATGCTCTTACAGCCATAAGGCTGGCAAAGCATTGGGAGAGATGTAGTTCACAGCATCTGGAGTGTCAATGATCTTCATTATAACATATTCACCTCTTCCTAGTGATGATATCTGTGAACCAGAACCGATTTCAGAAGTTTTGACTTATTAGCTTTGTTTTTATACATTTGGAGAGGATAAAAAATTCCAGACAATAAGATACCTAAAGGGTATAAAACTAAACACTATGTTTCATTCTAATAGTCACTAATCACTTATAGACTCAATGGCATCTCTTCAATTTGTTTAGTTCACCAGTGGGTGTGGCTGGAATTTGGATTGTATTAGGAACAGACATAAAAGAGGTCGGGCTACTTGCTGAGACATGTGCTTTCAGCTCAAATATCTTTAGCTACGTCAAAAAGAATAAGAGATCCATGTGAGGCCAAATACCACCAATTTTCATCAAAACCCTACTTGTGAGGGCAAAAAATATTTCAAAATGTAAAAGCAAATAAATGGTGAGTTATAGAATAACGGTTTATATATAATAAAACTAAACCACAAAGTGCCCATTATTCTTAGCAATCATTAGAAGTACTAAGGGAACATATTCATATTCATAAAGTTTTTTTTAGAAGGGCACTTAATAACAAAATTGTAGACATGCCTCAATAACAGGTTTATTTTGGAGATGCAATTTGAAATATAAACATAGACATGTTCAGCTACACTTCCATCCCTTTAAGGCATCTTCTCAGTATACCAGAGTCAAGAACATTTTTGGCACGGTAGAGTCTTTTCTATACATTCCTAAAACTTAACCCTAAGTAATTTGAGTAATTTGGTCTTTTGGATAAAAAGGAACATGTACAGTGGGGCTGCATTTTTCTTATGTTGGCAAATGATAAAGAACATGTTTTGGAAACCTGGGTTTAGTATCAATTTTAGATTAAGCAAAAGCAATATGTGTCCAATATAAGTATACCTTGTCAAAAAATGTTGGTTTATCTTAATTTAGAGGGCAGGTCACTGGGATAACACTGAGTTTACAAACCCCATGCTTTAATGGGCCTTGTCAATAAGTCAGGCACTTTTGACTAGTAATAAATAGTAATATTGGTCTTGAACCAGGTTGATGTAATGCAGTGCACCATGCTATATGGAAAGCAGAGTCACTGTTCTCAAGTTAATATGAATAAAAAGGAATGGCTTCATTGGCTATTATTTTCTTTCAGTTGTTAATGGATACAGGCAAAAATCTCTTATTTTAGATATGTCTGTGCAGTACATTGGTTATGTGCATGCAGTCTCGGTATACGGGACACACCCTTGAAAATGGGATTATGTTTCTAAACTAATTATATATTTTTAAAGCCTAAAAACACTGCTTGTGTTACATATATATATAATGTGGAACTCTCTATTATGTCTACATTTTCATCTTATAGATACGAAGTCAAAAGAAATTAATGGCATACTCAATTCATAATGACTTAACTATTCTGCTCAATAATTTCTGACAAATTACATGACCAATTCAATATCCATAAAGAACAGTTGAAGGCCTACCAGTGTACATAGACTGGTCAAATGCATTTACGCATGCGCCAAAACACATTGAAACATCTCTTAATCAAGTAAGAGATAATACCATTTTTTTCATATATGTTATCTTTATTATAGATTTACTCCTACATAGTTCCAGTCTTGAGACACACACACATACAGGCATACTTTTCATGTATGTAATGCAGTAAAAGTGTTTGCCTTTATTTTAGTAATTTAATAATAACAGAACAGCATTATATTGGTACAATAGTTTATCTTGTTTAACATCTAATCTCTTTTTCTTCTCTCTCTCTATTTCTTCTTCACTCTCTCTCTCTCTCTATATATATATATATAATAAGTAGGCCTATTTTAAATACATTTTCTTAAATGTAATACAATCAAACTATTTAATATGTGGGAAATATCATAACCCTATGTAAAGTAATCAATAAATTATTGACAACAAACAAACAAGCAAACAGGCAAACATAGGAGAAAATTCCATACAGCGGTGAGTAAGGAAAGGTAAGAAATACCCAATCTGCCAACATAATCCTATTAGTGGAGCATTATTAACTGAGCTCTGAATACACTATTTACAGCATTTATTGCTAAAAAAATATTGAAAGAAATGAGCAAGGAAAACAAGTTAAAGCAATCAGAACTATGGAGCAAAGCATTACACACAGTGTTGCAAAATCAAAGATAAATATCTCAAAACAGCTCATTTTCAAGCCAGCAAGGTAATTAATTGACATCATTCATCTTTATAACACCCATAGACTCCCAGCCATCTACTATGTCCATGCGTTCAAGAACAACAGCTTATGATATTGCATGTCAAACATTTTCACACTTGCAATATTTTTGTAAACCAACCATACGGTGGTGAAACTGAGAGCGTTATATTTACCACTAAATGGTGATGACATTAGTTATAGATCTAATCAAGTGTTAACTGATTCTACAGAAGCATATCTAGAATGAATCTAGATTTTAAGCAACACATTGTACAACACAGACATAGTGTATCTTAAGTCTAAAACATTAAAAACGGCAATTTTCAATAATTACATTTCACACAACCTGAGAATTTTTAAAACAAATCACAGTTCTAACTTATCCAGGGATCACTGATTCAAGTTAAGTATCTGAATCTTGACCACTGGTCAAATATTTTCTGTGCTTAAAACACAAAATAATTAGTCTTTAACCTCTCCTATGCTGTTCACTATACTGAGAAAAAAAAAGGTGTTATAAAAACAGCCTGACTTATTTCAAGGAAGTTAAAGTTATTTTTGGCTTGTACACGCTATTAAACAACTTTTCATGCGTACATAGAATGTAGAACACTCTAGAGATGACTGCAATAGTAAATAATTCTATCAGCGTAGCCTATAAGTACACTTACAGCATCCAACACATGAGGCACTTTGCTTTATAAAAACACACACAATGGCTGGGAATATTAAGCTAAGCAGGCAGCTTAAGTGCATTACCTGTACAGGAAAGGAGAAGGGAAAAGAGAATTCTGATTATGTTTGTAAATTGATAGAACTTGCCTTCGGGGTAAATGAGGTCTATTGGATCTACTTTGACATCCCCTCTCATGACCTAGTGAGTTTTTGTTTGTTTGTTTGTTTGTTTTTTAAGATCTGCATGATATTTTTCAGACATGCGTTACGAAGGAATTAGCCTCTTAACTCTATCTAACACCATGCTCTGAAGCAAACATATGTGCTTTTAGAATTCTAAATTAGGAACAAGCTATGGGATACCCCTCCCTTTATTGTCAGAATAGTGGAAGATCATTCCATTCATCTTTTCTACAATTAACATTTCCAGACACTTTAAGTATTCATTTTATCCCAAACCCCTTTATAACAATGCCTCCGTCTGCCTCTTTAAAAACCCTCTCATACATCTGCAGAACATATAGGATAATTTGCCTTACCGTGGGGGTAGTGTTAAGCATGGCATCCGTGTAGATGTTTTAAGAGTAGCCGACATGAAGCTATAGCAAGCTGAAAGTATTTTCATTCAGATTTTAAAGTTGGTTTTGTGAGCCTTCTTACAAAGATCTCAGAGTTCCTGTACGGGTGAGGATTCTTAAACTCTGAGTCTTGTGAGCATAATCTACTCGATTATAACAAACCAGTCAAGCCAGATGGCTCTGTGCTCTGCAGATTAACCCTTTAACTGCCAGCCATAGGAGCCACACAATAAAGAATATTGATTGATAAATTTGTTTAAATGTAACAGAAAGCATATTTATCTTGTACAAATGAGAGTAATAGAAATAAACATGCATATGAAATGCAGAAAGTAATCACACTGATTATTTTCATTATTTTAGTTCTGCAATGAGAGTAGTGTCTAGTTTCATTTTAAAGGCTATGAGGATGGGAAGTGGAGGGGGGGTGAATTGTTTTTTTGCATGGATGCACACTGAGAGTACGGGTATTTATAAGGTATTATTTAAAGGTAGATAAAATATTTTAGAAAGTAAAATTTAAAATCTTAAATACAGACCTTATCCTAAGTGTAATTTATTGCTTATTCATTCTTATTTTTACTAGGTAATGGGTGCCGACTTATTAGTGCAAAATGCAAATATGATTTCAAATATTTAATGTCTTTTTTTAATGTGGCACACAGATCCCAGATTGTTGTTTGGGACATTATCTTACTTTTATTCTCATAAATGTTTTTGATATGTGTCTAAATATTTTTTAGGACATTTTAGTACATTACGGTTATATAATGTGACATAAGGTTAATTCTGGCTTCACTACGCATGTACATCACTGCAGTTAATGATGGGCCTTTAAAATACCTTTTGCTGCCTGAAAGCATTGAGTTACATTGACTTTAGCAGTCATTCCTTTTATTCCACTTTCCCAAAACTTCTCTTGTTCCTCTGTATATATCCATCTCCAATTTCCCATTTGCATCTTCAAATATCTTTTGGCATATTGACCCCTACCTGTGCCCTCTTTTCAGGAAATCCTACACCCTCTTCTGGGTCTAGGATTCTCAGTAGGGTAAATTTCACTTAGGATATGTAGAGTTTCCTCAATCTGATGAATTGGACAAAGCAGCTTGGACAAATTCTGGGCTATACAAATTGCCCCTCTCCGATCATCTCTCAGTGCTGTACTTGACAAAGTTGGAGATTCACAATGAGACAGAATAGAGCTTCTAGGAAAATGTCCCTTGTTGGAAAATTGCTGAAAATACTCCTTCTTGATAGATATTAATGTCAATGTTCTGAGCATTTTTCTAAGTGCTCAAAGTAAAAAGAAAAAAATTGCAAACACTGCAAAGTTTTTCCGTTGCTGTTAGATTGACTCTTCCACATGAGTTCTAACAATCGATGAGGGAGTTCGGACGAGCCAAAGCAAATGAACTGTAGCGAGAGTTGTCGTTGGCAAATGTCAGAATATCTTTTCCCATTAGACTGTACCACTCCTTGGGCAGAGAGTAAAAGAACAAGCCATCCAGCTGAGGATCTGATACTGGTAGAGCTTCATGTTGCAGCAGGGTAAATGAGAGAAAAAAAAAATAGATTTAAAAAAAGTAAAAGTGCATATAATGGATAAACGAAGGGTTAAAAACAGCCGAAGATAAGGTAGTGTTATATGAACTTGTTATATTCCACAAAGCCCTATGAAAATCTGGCTACGATTAGCATTATGAACGCTGCTCACAACTATTATTGCCTGTTCTAAAAGGACGTGGACGAAAGCCTATTATGTATAGTGTAACAATTGCTAGGGGAGTGGGGGGAGAAAAAAAAAAATCACGAGCGTGTGTCTGTATGTGTATGTGTGTTGGGAGAAAGAGTGTGTGTACTGTATACATTTGCATGCAAACAACACGCCTTGTAATTTGAGATCTGACAGCTTAATCTTGCCAAATATGTGTAGTGAAAAAAAGTATTTAAAACAGAACAGTATGCAGGAGGGCAGAAATATTTCAGCATTAAACGTGTTTCATGTTTGTCAAGGGTTTCGAAACATTACGCGTCTTTGATCTTATTAAAAGTGTATTTTATCATGCACATATGGTGGAACGATGTCTTTGGAAACATCCATTCTGTGTTTTATTATGTTGTTTCAAAACTTTATTTGTATCTTGAACGGATTGGTATCAAGGCTAATTGGGGGAATGGTTTACTGAACACTTGCTTGTTAAACCACCAGCAAATGTTCTACAGCATGGCTGTTCTATATAAACTTGACAAGAAGACCAAACTGATGTGTGATGAAGATCACCAAGACTTGTCATAATCCAGATTAGATTTTCTTAGCCTGTTCAACTGGGAATTAAGTGTATTATATATTTAGCTCACTTACACTAACTGGAGAACAAAAAGAAAGCAGGCTATGTATTATGAACTACAATTCTGGAGAATTTCTAAAAGTGGAGCAGTCTGCAGGACTGTTCCTTTGGTTTCTATGGTGATTGCTCCACTTATAATTTTGCCCCACAATTGTTTTTTTTTTTTACATTTTCCATAAGCATACATAGGTGTCACCGGATTACATCTGCATATGCAACATAAGCATGTGTTCTATAAATGTATCGTAACATTTTAAATAGCAAAATTATTGCTAAACAAACAAAAGAAAAAACTCACGTAACATCTGTTCCGTCTATAAGTGGGGTCAGTTTGTCCTTCCTTACAATTAAGTTAACACTTTCTCCAGAGGAAATTAGCACTCAAGCGTATTAAATCATGTTCGCATATTTAACAGTTTATCTACTGCAACAGCACCACTAAGTGGCTGAAATATTTAACGCTACACAAGGCCATAGATTGCACATATTAACCCAATTGAGAGACATATGGTTTTGAAACAGCTATTGTACAGCGTTGAATAATTGTTCTCAGGCTTGAACTTATTTTCCTTCCAAACAGATCAGTTAAATTATTTTTACAGTGGCATTCCAGGTATGTTTTACCTACATTGGATACACCATATATCTCAAAGATAAATGGTGGATTCAGTGTAAATATATTGATTTAGTCACCTTTCCGTTGTACTTAGTGTGTGCTTTGTTGCCCTTTGTATAACTCCTCCACTCCACCTGGTCTCTTCTTTGACGTGCCCTGTTTGGGATGTCTCCCCAGGCAGCGCAAATCTCATCAGTGACATCAGCATGCTGGCTTAGTTTCCAGCGTGCCAGCGTGACCACACATAGCAACCACATTTCATGTGCCTTGGTTGTTAGGGGTGGAGAGCAGAGGAACCTCCTCTAGGAGGTCTTTCTTGCTTTCCCTTGTCAAGCAATACTTCGGCACACCAAGGCATTGACTGATAGCTGCGAAATAAACCTATTTTAAATAGGTTTTTCTCCTAATCTATAGATTTGCTAAACTGCTAGCACAATGTAATCTATTGAGCATAAGTTATTTAGGGCATGACAAGTCCCATTTAAAACAAAATATACTAATTTAGATAATGTATACAAAATTGATCCTGCAGTCACGATTTTACTCCACCTCTAAAAAAGAATACATTATATGACTAATGCATGAAGACATGACTGTCTGCTTTAACAAGCAACTGTCTGAAATATCTCAATCAAGCGCAGACATTTCTTATTTAAGTTAGTGGGGCCCCTGTAAATATGCACTTCCTCCATGAACACATCCTATATATGTGAAATAAGTGGATTAGACTCGTACTCACATCTCCCTTTAATTTCTTACTTTTTTTTTGTCAATCAAAAAGGTTATTGAGGCTCAAAGCATAGTGACAAAGATATACAGGACTGACAATACTACATAAACATAAAATTAGTATACAACAGGCACAGTACAAGTACACAGTATGTCACTTATAGAGCTCCCAGGCATCCTTTTAAATTAAAGAAAACAAGAAATTAAAATACACAGTGTGACAAAGTTAAAATAAAAAAGTCAGATTAAGCTAAAGCATGACAGTTGCACTGGTGATGAGTAAGCATAGAAAAGGCTAATAAAGATAATATTACTGGGTACTAACTGTTGAAAAAAGAGCAATGCAATACTAAACAGCTGACTGCTATAAATTGAAAGAGTAAGTCACTGATCATTATGAAATGCCATGAAGAGGCCATAGTAGAGAGTCCATTCCTGTACCAGTCATGCTAACCCCTTCAGGGCACTCCAGCATAGGCAGAAGATTGTGTAGGTGAGTTTAGTCTAGGCCCACTAGAGTTCCAGAACTTTGAGAGTTCCCCAGGAATTTTGAAGGAGGGGGGAGGTAATTCCAAGTGGCCTCCCAGCCAAGAAGAAGAGCAGTGAATTGAGGGAGCACTCAGGGTCAGTACATCTCTGGTGACTGTATGGATGTAAGTATGGAAGTTAATGCGATGCCTTGAGCCTTCAGATTGACGCTTCTCCCAGACACCAGGCTGCCAATCACACTAGGCCGTAGAACCAAGCGAAGTAAGTGCCCTTCAGGACAAAGCAATCTGGGCATGAAAGGTTGCAGGATGTGGATTTTGATGGTTAGCTGCCATCAAGAGACTATTTCTGATGAGGTTTTAGGTTAAATCAGCTCAGATATAGAGGAGCTATAGAAAAATACATCAAGCCATCTTGAGTGTCAATCCCTGTCCCCCTACATTTTTTTAAATGATTGGCTAACTTGAGAGTTTGAGCATTACCATGCTCTGTGATTGAATTTAAGGAGGTTAGATAAGTTTAGAGAGCAACTAATATCACTTAGTTATCATTAAAGTGGTACTTTAAATACCCCAAACACTTCAGCTTAGTTTAGTATATTTGGACATCCCCTGCTGATACTGCACAGTACAACATTAAAAGAAAATGTCTTGTGCTTAAGTAAGGCTTTATAGCATAAGGAATAAGAGTTCTCCATCTGTCCTGTCTCTTTTTTGCTATACCACCCAAGCTGACATCAACATTTTTGGTGGTGGCTTGATGAGAGAAGTAAGGGAGATATATTTATTATATGTTCTCTGTAATTGCTGCTGCCATCTTTACGTTGCTATGGTTCTTCACCTTGTGGCAACATTTATTACTGATGTTTTAGAGTACAAAAGATATCTGTTAAAGCATAATAATCACAAGTTTATGCATAGTCATTGCACAAGAAGATTTATCCAAAAATGCTTATATATAAATAGTGATTCCAGCCTGCTCCACGTATTGGAAGAGTTGAAGAAACTTATACAAAGTGTTCATAACCCAGTCGAAAGGTTGGCAGAGAGATACTATTACTACTTAATGTTAAATGACCCCATGCACTGGTCCAATCACATTAGGACACTGCAAGGAAGAGGACGTGTTTCACTAATGAAGTTCTCTCTTGGAAGAGATGATGATCCTTAAAAGTGTTTTACGTTGGGTTACCTCATGACGCTGGGTAGTTACTTTTGTGATGGTGTGGTACCTCCCATTGTTAAAGGGGCACTATAGGCACCCAGACCACTTCAGCTTTTCCCTACTGCACTTAGTGCTGCAATGTTAAAAATTGCAGTTCCAGAGAAACTAAGTCTGCCTCCAGTAGCTGTCTCCTAGACAGAAACTGGCGGTGCTTTCTGTATCCTAACAGAATATTGGTCCAATAACTGATGCTCTGCATGAGGACATCCAGCATCAGATTTTTTTCCCATAGGAAAACAATAACGCCCGCTCATCACAGGACATCTGAGGGACATTTGCGCAGGGATAAGGTAAGTAAATAAATAGTTTTCAACACTTTATTTACCAACTGTGGGGGAGGGGGGTGCGAGGGAGGGTGGAGGCAGAGGGAGCTATAGTGCCAGGAATACTTATAGTATCCCTTTAAGCAAGAGTGCAAAATTGCAACATGAAGAAGTCTGCAATATATGTTCTAGTGGTAAGGCCAATGCATTGTATTTGTACCTCTGTGAATAAAATGCTGTGGGATTGAAATCCATAATTTGTGCCAGAATAATTATGGAAATTATCTACACACCAATGAAAATGATTTGGTGAAATAAAGGTTGATTCTACTGGTCATGAATGTAATGGGTTTTTTGTGTTTTTTTACCAATTACTTGAACAAAAAAGTGCAAGTACTATAATAATGGGTTTATTCAGAAGCATTTTGCTGACCTAAAATAGTATAGCTATATTAAATTACAACCTTATGATATAGGAGTAACACTTAATAAAGCTGAAAAGTTATTAGGTGAAATGATTGATTCAGCAGAGGAAAAAAGTGCCAACAATTCAAATGTGATACTTTTGTGTATGTAAAATCTGTCAATTATCCCATTTCTTTTGTCTCACATTTTTGGAAAAAGTAATAATGACACACTCTCATCACATTAAAATATTGTTTATTCCTTAAGGGAAAAAATACAAGACAATTGCGGGACAAAAGTTGAATTCGTAAGAAAAAAAACAGGCAATTTTTAACATTCCCAGACGTCTTGTAATAGTATTTGGAATAAATAAGAACACATTCATCATATTTGATTTTAGAGAAATATTTGTACCAAGCATAGAGCCCCAAAATATCAAGCTTTCAAATGATACACGTACCAAGAACTTTTGGCAGAAGTTAATTTTATCTTAAAAAATTAGACATGTTTACCTTTATCAAATGTTTGTTTTTGACCTACTCCCAGTGTAAAATAATGAATGCCCTATATGAGCAGCCATTTTGCATTGTTCGAAAATTATGAGGGCAGAGGTTCATACAGAAGGAGCAAATGTTTAATTTCTGGACTGTATTTGTGATGGGCTTTTGATGTTTCCTCAGAAATGGCACAAGTTAACTAAAACTCATATACGTTTATTTACTAAAATGTGAATTATTGGGAATTCAAAATGGACAGTTTAGAGATTTATATATAAATTATATATATATATATATATATATATATATATATATAAAGTCATAAGTTTAAATGTTAAGCTCTTATTTAACTTTTAATAATATGAACTTCATGTTACTATGAAATTCAATAGACTGAAAATGCCTCAGGACACATATAAATCAATTAATCCTTATGTAGCATATGTGGTATAGTGCTTTATAAAAAAAAAAAAAAAATGAAGTTATAGCAATAACTTCTACCTCACTAATGATGTAATACTACTGCAAAAAACAATAAACAGAATATGTTAGGAACCAAATTGGACATTTCATGCATCTTTATTATAGTTATTAGCCAATAATAATAATATTTTCTCCAAAAGTCATGAATTTATTTTTGAGTTAGACCCTTCTGTACTACTTTGAGTTAGTCCCAAATTTGAGTTATATGACATGATCACTACACAACGTGTAGTCAGCGTATCAGTGGCACCCCTGTTCAAGGAATCCTGTTTTAAGTCTCAGGCTGAAACAGAAGTATGGGGGCAGAACTGACTGGCATTAAACTGAAGACTTTGGGGTATAACCATTTTTTTTATGCTTAAACCACCAAAGGCATGCCACTGCCAGGAACTGCCTGGCACCCTAACAACTTAATTCCAGTGAAGTTGTTATGGTTCTCTGAGTGTTCCTTTAATAATGTTAAAATGACCCCCATTACCTTATAACATGGGAGGCAATGTAAACATAAAACACCTGTGGATGGGATGGGAACCTTTTTTTGTAAACCTTATACAAATTTACATATAAAAAAGGCTGTTAAGTTTCATAACTTGTGCCACTTAATAAAGTAAAGTGATCATCACCCACATTATCACTAGATTTAAGAGATTTCTTGGTGGTAAAAGTATTTAGGGATACATTGTTACAAATAGTTCTAACAGTAGCGAACATACACAGCAGTGGCAGTATTTTTTTTATTTCTTGAATGTGTATTCAAGTATTTGCATTCAGTCTATTTTTACTTGAAAATATTATTTTAGTATTTTATCCCTATGAGAATTTCTTGGAGTAAGTTTCTCAAAGTAATTACGCCCCAAATGCCAAATGTCATAAAATCCTGTGGAAAGAGGATTTAAAGGCCCACACAACCAGACTATGTAATTTTATAAGCAGCGTAAAACTTTTGCAGATTGCATCTATCAGGTAGAACATTAAAAGGGAAATCTTTGGCCAAAAATGCATATGTTAATACATATAAGTAATCACTGCAAAAAAGATGCATTTGGTAAGATTTGTATAAAGGTTTCCTAGGCCCTAAAATGTACATTTCATTAGCTGCAGAAAAGTTCTCTGTAGCTTTTAAGGGTCCAACTCTGTGCCCAGCACTTACTTTCTTGTTACTGGTGATCATTGTCCAAAATGCGCGGTTTTATTGAGATTGAGAGATTTATATAAAAAATAATAATTATAGGGTTGTATACGTTCAAGTGCTATTTTTATCTGTCCATTAATGGAAAACTCTAACCACCATAGCTACTTAAACATCCAATTGACTCAAAGGTGGCAGAAAATTGTATTCTAGTTCATAAATACAACACTGACTTATTGAATAAAAAGAAACCCCTTGAAACCAAGACTGTGCACAAAAGCTTTGAAATCTGCTCTTCCCTCAACATGTTAACCCCTGCAAACGGTCATAAAAATATCCAACAATTCAGACTTTTTCACAGAATCAGTATTCTTTACTCACAATGTTATGAGTGCCATATCCTAAATTTTTTCCAGGACATACATAATTTATTCATGTTAATGGTAACACATGAAAGGTGCTACCCTTCAGCATCAAATGTATAATGCACAAAAATCAAGAACTTTAAATGATCTGTTTTACTTTTTGTAAATTTATAGTGGTTTCTTTTCTATACAGTGTATAACAAAGTGGGTTAATGTTAGTTTGGTTTGTCCCTTGGGTCAATTTCTGTCTGAGAACATATGCGTACAGGGTAAATGTGTATGGGCATAACCCTTACCCTCTGCTAAACCCCATCCACTTAATTGCCCAAAATAAACAAACCATAGACTTGCTTGGAGAAAATAGGCCACAGCTTTATTAAAATATAAATATATAAATCTTTAAACTTCAACTTTATAACATAAAACATTCTATATGAATAATTTACTCAGTAAATAAATATCCGTCACTGAGTGCCACCTTGCCAACCAAAACATTCACTTGGGCATCTCGTTCCAACCAACACGAGGCCTTTTCCTGGCCCTTACATTCTCGCAATGCTAACCCCAAGTTGTTTATTGGCTCAATGGGCATGTTTGTTATCCATGACTGTACCTGAGATTAGAGGAGGGACAGCCCTACCAATCCACTTTCTACGGACCGCTAGTCCAACCCATGGTTGACTAGGGGCATATACCGCCACAAGACCCACTGGTTCACCCCTCAATCAAGGGGGCCACCCCAACACCAAAGCCATGGCCTCCTCCAACGCATCCTGCAATGCCAAATTAAACAAATCCAGTCCCACCTCCGTAAGATGGACCCCATCACCCCTAAAATACATTGCTGCATTTTGCTCGAAGATGCGGTGATGCACCGTGAGCCCCCCCCCCCCCTCATTCCCTTCTCAAATTCAGAAACACGCTTGTTCAGCTTGATCCTGCTCTGTTCAAGAGCCCTGGGGTCCCTTGCCCACCTCCAATAATTCCTTGGACCAAATGATACAAAGTCTCGGGAACTTGAGCCATAACTTGGTAAATCCTTCTGGATCGTTTCACCCCAATTGAATCAAGAGCACATCAGGAACGCTGAGTAAGCAAGCCAACTGGACCATTTCAAGCAACAGGTGCTCCCCGGGAACCAAACCAACGGAATTCTGCCACCGACGGCGACAGACCAAGTTGTAGTCCCCCGGGACGAACTTTAGCCAGCTGTTTTGCCCAATAAATGTATGAATAGTCAATGACCCACACTCACTTTCAGGTACCTATGGAGACAAAAGGGGAAATGGAATCAGTCCAGCTGGATGAACAAAAGAACAGAACCTCCTATATTCCCACCTCACGATCAGCTGGATAACTTCCTCAGGCAACCCCAGGCATGATGCCTCAGTGGCAGCCCCTATCCAAAAGTTGTGCCCCCCAAACTCTGCACTAGGTAGCCCGAGGCCTCCAATGCCATGTGGAGAGCCCTGATATATTGGAATTGCGATAAAAAGCTGGCTTCCCGGAAAACCAACAAAGGACCCGTGCCTGCCAGGTGAACTTTGCAGAAAGCATGAAAATTTGCCATGGGACAAACCATCGAACCCAGGACCTGCCGTAAAGTGACCCAAGTGCCCCGGCCAAGAACATCCATTTTGGACTTATGAAGCAATAAACGCACCTCCCCAACCTCACTGAAGACATCCCCAAACCACAATCACCCAGGGACTGCCTTGGATGGGCTAACAAGCTCCCCTACCTGCATGGGCACAAAAAAAGGCAAAAGAAAATGCTACCCGAAACAGCACCACGTTGAACGGAGAAGAACAAACCTGTGGCAGAATGCTAAACAGGCAGAGCACCTGAAACTGGCCTCCCAGAATCCGAAATCTTGGGCCCTTTATGCCAACCCCTAATAACCAATGAAACTAGAATATTCTTTGTGATATCCGTAGCTCTGGTGAGTTTGAACCAAAAACTGAGCCCGGACAACTTAGCCGAAACAGCTTAGGAAGAACAGCCCAATGCTTCTCAGAACCAGATTAACTGTAATAGACCTGGCAAATTCTCTCCATCCAACTGGAAATCTCCGCGCTACCTCTGAAATTCCACCAGGTAGATTCCGAGACCGAACCCCGGAACCAGGATATTATTTGGTCAGCCCAAGACCTCAGTGATCCAATGGGCATGGAAAGCCCTCCTCGTCCACCCCGGGTGCCGCCGACCTGCACTCCTGCCACTGAAAACAAGAAAGAGCATCCGCTGTAACATTAGCAACTGCGGGAACATGCACAGCCCTACAGTAAACATTCAAAAGCAAGCCGGGCAAAACCAGGCGCCTACAAATTGTTAATGGCCAACACCACCCCCATATTATCACAGTGGAAAACCACCCTCCGATCCCATAGGAGATCCCCCCTGAGCTCCACCACCACCACTATAGGGAAATGCTCTAAAAATTCCTTGTTAACCCCACACCATGTCAAGACTCAGGCCAGGAGTCTGCACACCAGTGGGCCCCAAAGATGGCCCTAAACCCACCCCCCGACCACATCAGTAAAGAGATGGAGCTCGGCATTGGACACCTAATGCGCCTGCCAATAGGAACAACCATTAAAACCTTCCAAGAATGGACCAAACTGCCAGGTCCTTGTGCAGGGGGCAAGTGATCCGCACATAATGATGAGGGCGCTCTACTCCAGAGGTCGCCACTGCCAAGCGACAAGTAAACATCATCCCAATGGGTAAAATTCAGCATTCGAATTGCTGCTTGCCCAAGACCGATTGCATCTGCTGCAATTGAATCTTCTTGAGCAGCCCAGCGGCCAAAACCAGGCAGCGCAAATCCGACGCCTTATCCTCCGGCAAATGACACCCCCCAGTGACTGAATCGATCTCAATCCCCAAGAAATTCAAATAAGTGGAAGGACCCACCATCTTATCAGGGGCCAGAGAAACCCCTGAAAACCACAAGACCAGGGTCCAAAGAAGGTGTGAACACGTGTCCGAACCTGTGGGGCCAACACAGAGGAAATCATCCAAGTAGTGTAGCAGTGAGTGACAAGCCATTTCCTCCCGCTCCACCCACTCCAGGAACGTACTGAAACATTCAAAATAGAAACAGGAGATTGAGCAACCCATGGGCAGGCACAATTCCACATGATAACCGTCCTGGAAAAAACAGCCGAGCAGATGGTGGCAGTGAGGGTGCACCACAAGTAGCCGGAAGGCCGCTTCAACATCAGCTTTCGCCATAAGAGCCTGCAACCCGGACCATCCGAACCGCTGTGTCCAAAACTTGCCCAACTCTTTCTTGGGCACCACACCCAAAGGGGAAATCCAAAGGTTGGGAATCGGCGGAACTGAGAACTGGCCCGCCATATGCCCCATTGACAGCTCCTTGTTGAGCTTGTCTTTCACCACTTCTGGGTGGTCTCGAACAAACTTGAAGTTCTGACAGACCACAGGTGATTCCCTAGCCAGATGGGGAATCCAAAACCCATTGTGGAAACCCCTAAGCAGTTCCACTGCCTTGCAGTTCATATACCGGCTTTGGGAGACCATGGTATCCTCCCAGTCACCGGCTTTTCCCCTCTTGAAGCAGTGGGCTGCAGAGTGGGAACCCCCACACCCAGAGCATTCGTGCTTAAACTTGCATCCAGCACCCCCCACTTGCAATGGCTTTCGTTTAACACCCCAAGAAAGGATGAAATACCCCCTTGATGCAGGACAGACGAGTCATAATCGTCAACCACAAGCCAATATCCATATGATCTCAACCAATGGATGGGCAAACCACCAACCTCTGGAGAAACTGCTCATCGTAGTGCCACCAGCTCAACCCCCCCATATACCCGACATGCATTCCACACCATATCCTGGTAACAGAATAGGACCGAGCACTTATCCGGTGCCTTCTCCCCAATAAAACTTGCCAGGATCGAGAAGGTCCTGAGCCAATTACCAAAAGCTTTGGGGATCTTCCGAAACAGGAACTTGTACTTATTCTTGTCAGAGTCCTTAGACTCCTTATCAGGAGGGATGAACGGGAGCAGTGAGATTTCCACAAACTCCCCTTTCCAGATTTTTCCAGAACCTCCTGATGCAAATGCAACCCTACCAACACATAGCCCAACCAACACATATAGGCTGAGTCATGGGCAGGTGGCGCAACCCCACCGCTTTTGCCGTGGAGGAGGGAGAGTCAGGGACCACTGATGCAGGGGCCATCGATGTCCCCATTCTCGGGAAGGGGAAGGAGACAGCTGCCTCACACTACTTCCAGCCATCCCCCTACCTTGGGAGGGGAAACCTCTGCCTCCCAGCAAACACCCTGCTGCCTACCCACCCAACTGGAGGCCTGTCCACCACTCCACCTGCCTGGGCCGCTGCGGCCCCGGTAGGAGATTCAAACTGCACAGGAGCGTTATCAGCCTGCGTAGCCCAGACCAGCTGACCCGGGAGGTACGGCTTTGGCTACTGGTGCAAGGGGCTGGAGAGGAAGACTGGAAATGGGCGCAGACTGCAGTGGACCGCCCTGCAGCCCGGGTAGTAACAGGAGCCTGCGGGGGAGGTGAAACAAGCCTTGCGACTGCAAACCAACAGATCTGCTAGACCAGGCCTGTGCTCCTGAGCCTAGGAGAGACCGTAGCCTCCCCAGGTGAATTGATATGTTCATGTGGCCGAGCTCGCCTCTGGGAACCCCTGCAACCGCCGGGCTGGGAGGCGGCAATCACCGCGGAGGCCTGCAGACAAGCCTGCAGGTGCAGACCCCCATCTTGTAAGACCTCAGCCCTGAGGGCAGAAAGGACAGCCTAGATGTCCATACTGAGACCCTGGCCAAAAACAGCACTTGGCAAGCAGGTACACAAGGAGCAACTACCACGCAATTACCAAGCTGTTACCAACTGCTATCCTGTAAGCTGCCTACCTATTTTTACTAACCCATCCCCTCTTCCCCTTAATACTCCTCCCACCGTTCAATGACCTCCTTCCCATCCTATCTATACACTCCCCCCCACACTCACATGTCCCTGTTCTGTCTAGGCCTTGCCTGACTCCTCAAGGTCTAGTTAGTGCATGGCTCTCAGGCAATCAATGTAATCAGGTTGTATGAAATTAAAATTGATAATGTGCAAGTGTTAATTACAAATTATCAATTGCACCAAGAAGGTTCCTGCAAATCAGGAAGAAACAATTTGGTAATAAAATGTAGTATAGCAACAGGTCATTTACACTATCATATTTACTACAGACATCTGAGATATCCAGATTTTTGTTAATGAATTAGAGTGCACGTGGTATTTAGTCTGACATAACTTTCTGGACATCATGGAACATGTGTTTTAAAAACATCTGCATCATTAAGTTTAGATTTCAGTGGCCTACTCCATATAATGAAGCAAAGTAAAACTAGTTAAATAAACTTTACTGTTGTTTTTATTGCTGTATAATTATCAACACTTTTCAGTTGGTAAGTGATAATTCCAGGATCAGTTTTGCACACGGTGGCAGCAGTTTTGAGGATATTAATGCTTGGAACAGCATCTCAAAACTACTCATGTAAAAAAAATGAGTGTGTTAATTCTATTTTTAATTATTGCTTGATTATTATTGCTTGATTTAGCAATGCTTTCTCTGGGGGGAAATGATGCACCTTTAATTTCCGGTTTACTGTACTAATTCCTCTCTGTCTCATGCACTAAGAGGTACATGGAAAAGTATTAGTACTTTGCAAACTACGATCCATATGCACAGAATTAGAATAGCCTCTTTCCATAATAATTACTGACTATTAATAATGTAATATTGTTTTGCTGGATTTTCTTTCCTAGTTTAACCCCTTAAGGACCAAACTTCTGGAATAAAAGGGAATCATAACATGTCACACGTCCTTAAGGGGTTAAACTTTTTACTAGCAAGGACTAGCAAGTGAGGGCTGCATAGAGACCTTTAAGTGGGATTTAAATCCCTTAATGCTACAACTTGGTGTGAGCAGGGTTAAATCTCTACTCATACCAAGGAGACCCAGGTGTGAATTGATACCTGGTGCTTCTCTCTGTCAGCTAGGGTTATATTCAGTATCCCCAGGCTGACAGGTAAGCTGTATGGGGCGTATCATTTCAAAATTATCCAGAGCTTCAGCAATACAGGGAGATAGATCATGTTGAAAACATTACTGTTTTAGCTTAAGAATCCCTTTGCTATTAGCAGTATGGATATTAGCTGAGAGGAACCCTTAGTTTTTAGAATTAGATTTTGGATCAAGAATACATTTAAGATTACTATTACATTTAGGAATTGGTTTAGAATTAGATTTAGAATTAGGGTTCGGAAAAGGGCTTGGTTTTGGTGTGTGGATTAGGTCCAACAAGAGAATCCCTCTGCTACATTTAGCAGTGGAATTTCTTTGATGATATCAGCAGAGGGAATCCTTCTAACACTATTGCTAGGATTACTATTACTAATTGCTCCTTACTCTTACTATTAGGATTACGATTAGGTTTATGAGTAGGGTGAGGCATAGTATTAAGATTAGGATTAATGTTAGGATATCTGGACTGGATATTTGCCAAGTCCAGACATGCATGCACCAGGCATCTGTGACCCTGAGAACAGCCCTGGTCATCCATGGTAGGGCTATGGTATGGCCCCCAGCCATGTCCAGTTGGTGGGGAATCTAATTATAATATATTGGGGGAGCTAATGTCCCATCCAGGACCCTATAATCAGGTGGATAGTGTGGGAAAACCTTTATAGGTCCATGCAGAGTCCTATCGGCAAAGTTGGATTCTTTTTTTTGGTGTGTTTTTTTGTTGTTGTTTCCTTTGTTTGTTTTTTTGATATATAAATCTTTTTTTTTTTTATTTCACGGCTACATCGGTTTTCAATGTTTTTTTTTTTGGGGGGGACATCTAATGGCAAGTATGAGAAGTTGTTTTTTACAGGTTTTAGATAGTCACCTTCACTCTTATTAGGATAAGGGAGGTAGAGTTTATTTTATTGAGGGGTGGCTAGGGGTCTTGAAGAAAATTTGATGGGGGTGGAAAATGTCATCAACCCCCTTTGTATATTTAATTAGAGTGCCCACCCACTGAAAATGATTGGGGTTATGGGGGACATTAAAACTTAGTGTTCTCGAGTTGGCATACAGTAGACCAGCATATAGATTATTACTTATAGATTGTAAGCTTTTTCCAGGGCATCTCCATTCTATTAAATTGTGAAGTGATGCAGAATATGTTGGCGCTATATAATTGCTAATAACAATGATAACAATAATATTACCCGGATCCATCAGTGGCTAAACCCTTCCATTCACTACAAATAACTAAATCAACAAAAAATGTAACATGAGTCCTCAAGTTTCCATTATTATCTGAATTGGCTTCTGATTGTTTCCCCGTTTCCCCTAATAAATCATAAGTCAAAATGCTTAATATATCCTCTTTCTTGGTGTATGTTCAGTGGGATTACTACACCGGAGAAGCACCACTCACCAGTGCTGTGGCATAATGTATAATGAGTATCCATGGTCTCCCCAAGTTCACTAGTCTCCATACTGTGACAACCCAAAGGATCATTGGACCACCTGATCTCAATTTACTAATTCTAAGCACCTAACTCTATACACAAGTAAATGATGGACTGAGGATGTGTGCATTCCTTCCCTATGTAGCTTGTAGAAAAACATTGCACAAGACTTATCAATTAGGTGTAAAACATAGCAAGATAACTTTACTAAGTGAAAAGATATGCTGTGCATCTGTTATTTACACAGGGAAGATAAACATAAAATACTATGTGCCATATTAATCAACAGAACACTTGAGCAATTCTGCTAGGGCAAAGTCTTACATTTGGAGTAATCGTTATGGATGCTAGCAAAATAGTTCAACTGATTGCTCTAATGCAGAGTAGATACAGAAAAAGCATTCCATGTATTTTCCCACATTACTTGTTAGATAAATCACTAGGGCACATTTAAATCAGTCCAACTATCATAATCACTAATGGAGGGGCACATAAAGGGGAATTCTTTAGTTTTACAACTTGTGCAGTCACCATAGAAACAACAGAATGTTTTTTTCACTTTTAGAACTATGCTCTAGAATTGCATTTTATACATAACACCTACTATGTATGTATTATGTATCAAAGAATATGGTAATGATAGCTAATAGACATATACATGATGGAGAAATTTGGTTCAGCTAAATCAATTAGTCTGACATTTTTTCTGATATTCATGTATATGGGCAGTTTGGCTCGTCGACCAACCAAAAAGGTGCAAAAATGGACCAACCAGCATATCGTAAGTCATAAATATTATGTATTTTGCAGTAAACCTATAATTTTTGCACTATTTGGTTTACAGATCAAGACAGGACAAGTAGCCAATAGAGGAGGAGTAACAGTAAAAACATCCATTCATGTATATATATATATATATATACATTATACATTTCTAACAGATATAATATATAAAAAAAATTAAAGCTCTACCTTTTTGTACCTCTGTTGGTCACTTATCATTTGATCTGTGAATCAAATCAACCTTGTGGCTTTTCCCTAACCATCAATCGCCTGTTTTCTCATCAATCATTTTTTCTTTTTACACATGAACTCTGAATATGCAGCAAACAAGCATGCTTGTCTATTGTCTGGTTCCTCTGTTTGTGATATGTCTTTATGGCACTTCATAGTTACAGAATTTAGACAACCCTTCAATTGCCCAAAATTCTGATAATTCCCCATTGATTTGAAATTGAATGCAAAAGTCTAATATCTAACTTGGTATTCCAGTGGAATTTTTGAGAGCTACATATCCCATGATTTCACACTAATGTCTTCCTTTTATCCAATTCACTACCCCTAATGCAAATATATTGTTATTTCATACAATAGATAATGGTATATTAGTGAAGGAGGCCCTTGTCACATGGAACGCACAAGTTTCTAGATTATAAAATATATGGTCAATTAATAGGTATGTAATTTATGTTCATAAATGCACATTTCACCATGAAATTAAAGCAGTAGAAATATTAATATTATGTTGCATTTTACTGCTGCATCAAAATGATTAGAGGTCCTTGTTACGGCAAGAAGCGCTTACATATTTTACAGTGTGCTACGTCACATTTTCCTCTATTTAATATTCAAATCAAATTTATTTTATTACCTTTATCATGTAACTTCCTTCCTTCGAAGCATGCCCTCTATTAAGTTTGCATAGATGTTTTTATCAACTGTAGCCATCAGTTGGGGCGAAGGCCTTTGTAACTCACATTTCGCCAGAGCACAAAATTCCCTCCTTCCAGATTAGTGCACTTGAAATATGAATGTGTTGAATGTAGTAAAGTAGAGACGCAAGCATCTGTAGCCAAGGAAAGGAAATCCCAAGCTTTTCGTCATAACAACAAAATATGCTTTCATTCAGTCTTTCGTTCATCTCCCCTGTGCTATTTTCTTTATTTATTTTATCTTAACTTGTAATTATTTTCCATTGTATTTTTGTCTTTCTGATGCAAGAGATTTTGTTTCCAAGAGACAGCTGCAAGGTAAGACATGTACACTGTGAGTACCAGGGGAAAAGTTACCCTGAGACCAGTCAGCACAGGAAATCTTTTAATAGGAAATTATTGTCATGTT
Source organism: Pelobates cultripes (assembly GCA_933207985.1). Lineage (NCBI taxonomy): Eukaryota > Metazoa > Chordata > Amphibia > Anura > Pelobatidae > Pelobates > Pelobates cultripes. The sequence goes on from OW240914.1 coordinate 205,236,858, forward strand.
TTTGTATTTTAATGAATCCTGTACAAAAAGTCCTATGACATATATAATTTAAATTCTTTATATTAAATATATTTTTGGAGGAAGACCATGAAGGTTTTTACGTTTTATGGGATGTACTTAAACAAAAGAGTTTATTGAAATAAAAATAATTTCAAGTTAGGCCCCAAAAGGCACACCACATTAAAGAGCCATACAAAATAGACAATATGCAGGGGGGTAGCCAAGTGTTTAGCATATTAATAGTATTTTAGCATGTTTCCATTAAACCAATGACATGCATGCCTGAGCTTATTTAAAAATCCTAATGTGCCCCCAGACAAGTGCACTGCTACCAAACTTCAACAATATGGAAACACTTATATCATGCGATATTGTCTTCTTCATTCTTTAGCTCCTTTTCTCTGAATGCAGTGACACATCAAGGTTAACAGAGAAGTTCCAAGGAAGAAACCACAAAATAATGTCACACGTTCACAATAGACATCATTTTGGCACAACTATTGCAACCATAATTCCTATATTTTTCTAACTTCCATGTAAATAATTGGTATATGTTCATAACATGTTCACTGCAGAGATAGAACAAGCTAATGCTAAATATTTAATTGCTAGATGTAAACTTGTTCTAGCAATAGTATCTATACCCAACTATTGAGGTGCCGGCTTGTATTGTAAGATATTTCACTCACATCATTCAGTTCTGAATCCACTATGAAATGGGTTGAATTTGGAAGAGACGACTAGCAATGCCTGCTGGACAATAGAGGAACACCAAAATAATTTTATTATAGAAAAAAATTGTATATTTTATATATAATAGTTTCATAGAATTGTTTTTTTAAAAAAAGATGATCTCTACGAACATGGATGTAGAAAAATGTGTCTCAAACTCTTCAAACTCTTCAAATAGGCTCAGCCCAATTAGAAATGATCCTATTGATTGCTCTGTCCACTGAAGTGGAATGACTTTCACAATAACAAGTGGTTTTCCCATCGTTGGTCCTGGAGGAATTAGAGCATTTGTAAAACATTTTGAAGACAGATAGCTATGTAGTTAATAATATATTGTAGGCCAGTAATCCATCAGTTACTGTACCTGCTCAAGTATCATACTCAACATGAAGAACTCCTTCATATCCTTCCATGGTCAATAAAACAAATACTATTCAGGTGATAATAATAACAATAATAGAAAGCATGAAAAAAAACTGTGTGACAGGGACAATTTAACTCCAGAATAGTCACACTGGAAAAAAACCTCAGACTGTGCTCCCAGTTCAGCTACTTTGGCATCTCCTGCGGCAATAGGAATAAGGTGTACATGGCCAAAGTAATATAGGAGCCACAGAGGCCAAGCAAATATAACCCCCCAAAGTTTAGAACAAATGTTTAGAAAGAGAATTGCTATCATTTTCATAGCAAATTTTTTAAATCTTTCAGGGTTATGCCTAATAGAACAATGGAATCCCTATTGCATCATACCTTAGTTTGGTTTTATGATGATCCTGGGAGATATTCAAACTAATTTTACCGTATTTATCAACATAGATAAGAAGCACCAAATCAGAGCATCCACTATGTATATACATCAAAATAAGGTGTGGTTAGGAGTACTGAACATTATACTCTACTACTACTGAATTGCTTTAGCCCAAGCTTTACTATTACTACATGAAGGATTTGTGGCTGCAGGCTAATCCACTATCGCAGGTACAGGCAACCTTTGGAACTCCAGATGTTTTGGACTACATCTCCCATGGTGCTTTGCCAGCATTATGGGTGTAAGGGCATTATGGGGTTGTAGTCCACAACATCTGGAGTGCCGAAGGTTGCCTATCCTTGCACTAGCTTATCACTTATTGTCAAAAGTCCCACTACAACTAGAAAATGTACTTAGCTCTACTAAACACTCCTTTTTGGTGTGGTAGAAATATACAAAAATATTCCTCGCATTTATCAGCTGTCAAACATTCTTATCAGACCCTACACCATTTAATTCCCTCTCTGTCTTCAACTGGGCAGAGAAGGGTATTCTCAAAGTGGACAGGTTTGAGAAGGGTATTGTACAGGTTTGAGAAGGGTATTCTCAAACCTGTACAAACCTGTACAATAAATCTTTGTTGGCATCATTGAAACCCAATGTTAAGAATTGTATATTCCAAATAGGGATTTTTTATAAATATCTACAGATGAGGCACTTCATTAGAACCACGAAGAAGGTGAACTGTATTCCTTAGGGCAAACTGGGCAGGCATGGAAATGAAATTTACTTTGGATTCCCAACAATTCTCTCTGTAGTTATTTTTTTTTTCTTGCATTCTGTCATTTAAAAAAAAATATATATATATACAGATTTTTCATTATTAATATGAATGCAGGAAACATTTAAACAGGACCTTGGTTTAGATGAAATTCTCATCAGCGCCATTAACATTTTTATCTGAGTTATTCCTCCACTGTTAAATGTTCCCAGATGACTACCCAAAATATCTCTGTAGTATTTATAAAGGTTTTAGTCATAATGTCTTTGGCACATGGAAATCTCAATAGTTTATCTTTGAGAGACCTCCAAATGTTAATTCAAGATGGAGATTAAATATCCCACACTACAGTATTTGAACATCTATTTTAAAGGCCACAATCAATCATTTATATTGCATTTTGAAGCCTAAACTCTGCTTATGTTGGCATAGTCTGTTTGTTCCCAACCTTTCTATTATTAATATTTTCTTAAAAACTGCTTCTAAACTGTTGAATAACTGCCGAAGGTATATGATCTTCCACAGTGAAAGGTATAAAATGGAAAAAAGTATTAAGAAAATCATTTTACATTTCATGATAATGATATATTAATGTATATGAAAGTGTGTTAGGTGACATCAACTGCCTGAATCTGTCATTCAGTCAGTTGATGTTATTTAAAAACTGTTTATGATGTTATTGTATTTAGCATATGAAACAAAGTGCTATGATTTCAATTCCAGTGCTTCTTTTCTGGACATCTTAGGTAGACCTGTAATAGAGTGTTAGTTTTAGATCTAGTTAGACCGTTTGGCAAATGCTGACCCTGACTACCAAATAATTATAAATGGTAGAATCTTATGAAATCCAACCCACAAGGGAGCATAATGTGTTATGACAACACGTGATAATGGAATAAAGATAGCTCTTACAGATAACACACCTAGAAATCTATCTATATCCCAGTATAACTTAACGGTGAGATAAAAGGAACAGCGTCTAGTGTGAGTTGCTATAAGGGTTTATCCTTATGTCAGTGTATTTTGTTGCAGAATAGTTAAAAATATTCACAATGAATCAACTTACATAGGTTTACTGACTATTTGGGAAATGACTAAGAAATTACGCAAATCTTAAATTGAATTTATTTTTTATTTTTTTCAAAATGGCCAAGCTCATAAAATAGCTGAGTGAGCTAAAATTTTTAATTAATTTGTTAATTCTCTGCCTTTCTGGGATTACTGAAAAACCCAAAAAGTATATTCCAGGAAGTCTGAATTCTTTGAAGGCACGTTCTTTAATCCCAGCTAAAACCAATTGCATGATTGCATCAAATTGGAAAAGAAATCATCCTGAAAGCCATCCATCTGTCACGTTATTCCACAAAAATCTCTTTATTATTTTCGCATAAATTTACATGTATGCTTATACTAATCAATTTATATCTAACGCTGTCTTAAAATGATCTATTGTACCATGGAATGTCATATTTATTTTTTCAATTTCCATAATAAAAACATAAAATAGTGATATAGAAAGGTTTGCTAATTTAAAAAAAAAAAAAAAATCACCATGTTCAACCTTTCTATGCACACATATTCCTATTAGTGTACATAAGAAAAACTCGGCAAATATAAACAAACTATAATAATTTACAAGTTAGCTCCAAGGTTGCCCTTGATTTAATATTTTTGGATTAAGCTTTTCAAATACCTTTACACATATTTCATTATTATTGTATTTTTTTATATTTATTATATGAATATATGTATATTATATGTATATATTTTGATACATGTTTATATATCATATTTTATATATATATATATTTTCATATTTTGAAAAAAGTGTACCTGTCAAGTTTAAAAATGTAGTAAGAGGGGGGAATACCTGTTCACATCAGTGAATATATCTGTGTCAGTCTAATATAGCACACAAGATTTTTTCTTTTTTTAACTAATGTTTGAAGGTTGGGTGAGCATAATTGGGAGGAAAAAACATAAATATGTTGGATCCAAAGGTTGCATACTTATTTTGAAAGCATATAAACGATTTCATTTCTTTCTAAAGGACAAAAACATGTTTTGTAAGTTTGCAGTTTGAACAAGAAATATTAGATTGCAAAGCATTTATGTAGTCGAATGGATCAAAGGAAAAGAAAGGAAGTTTAACATTCTCTTTAGAGTACAGAATGTTATTATTTTCATGACAGTGGTAAAATAAAGTTTAAACAAAAATAGAGATGTGTTGGTAACAGTCATTTTTCATCAATGAATTGACTAATCTCATCAAACAAACTCATCATAAGAGGCAGCTGCATGCAAGGCCACGGTATAAAGAGATTATGAGTGACACAACTGGAAAGTCAGATGTATTTTGATGGCCCATATGGGAGAATTATGTTACCAATCTAAATACAAAGATGTTTAAAAATATGACAGATTAGATCTTTTCATACTCATGCGCCAAAGCAATATTTAAATATATTTTTTATATCTTTTTTTTATATATAATTCAATTTTATGAAAGCTTTTCTAATCTGTAGAGTTTAAGAGAATTATATGTACATGCTGGGGTTTAGCCACAGCTAGTTAGTTAGGTGATTATTAAAGGGATTCTATAGGTACCAAACTAATTACATTAATTAATTAAAGCTTAATTAATTAGTTTTGGCATGTAGACCATGCCCCAGCTGCCTTACTGTTCAATTATCTACCATTTAGGAGTTGAATCAGTTTGTTTATGCAGTCCTAGCCATAACTCCTACATCTTGAGTTATTTCTTTGCATTTCAGATTTACAACCCCCCGTCTTCAGAAGTTAGAATAAAGAAGATTACTCATATATCATACTTCTCTATGCTGGTCTTGCCATGATCGCCGCTCTGATTATCTTTGCCTCAGCTTCCAGTAGATCATCAGAAGTGATGATTTACCACCCAATCCATTGCTTTTCATAGGGAAGATTAGGAGGCAGTACACATGCACGGTAATTACAACGCTGAGCTTGCAATGGCTCTCACAGATAAGCTCTGAAATCAATGCTTCTCTATTAAAAGTCTTTCAGCAAGTATTCAAAGTTAGTGAGGAAGAGCTCTCTCCCAGGTGTCTGATTGACAGCCAGGCAAGTGCAATCCAATAGCTTTATAAAAGTGTCAATTTTAAAAGAGATTTGCACTTTTGTAAAGTAAGAAAGATGCTAAACTCTGTTAACCCCTAAATCACTCCAATTTGGAGTGTTCGATTATACATGTTTAAATATTTTTACAATGTAAAAAATGCATGCATAGTTATAATGATAATATAATATACTTGTGTATGTCAGGGAATGCAAAATCAAAACGAGGATTTCATTTAATAATGTATATTATCCCATTTACAAAAATGTATCAAGCATGTTAAACCTATTTTTTCAACCCTTTGAATCTCAATATATCTACTTTTATTTTACTTTTGCTTAGCAAAGGTAAACTATTTTTCTTTTCTTTTTTTATGACTTTGTTTGCATTATTAGCTTATTTATGTAATGGCTTTGTTAATATCAAACACTGTTCCTATCCAGACACAGTCCAGTCACACCTTCTTTGATAATGCTGATATCTCAACCAATCACCGATCATGAAGGGCAAGGTGTAATTGCATGTGTAAAATGCACTTTCACTGCATTTTTCTGCAGAATAAAGTAGCAGGGCATGAATTATAATGACTGATGACAGAGTACTGTAGGAGTTAGGTAGTAAGCATAATTTGTGCAGATCCCTTGCTGGTAGCCATGCACTCTGTGGGCCCTCCATCTCCTTAGGCCCTCCATCTCTCCAAGCCTGGGTAATGCACCACTGATGTATTACCCTGCAGACTACTGTATCTGGGGCTGACCAGTTTGCTAGACTATGATGAGTATGTATAATGCTCCTGGAGGGTTTTACAAATGCCACAAGGTGAGATGAGACCGTGCTTGTGCTATTTATAACACTCCCATGTTGTCATTGGTAGCAACGAAGTCATGTGAGACATAGTCTGTGTCTCTTAGGAATGCCAGACCAGGTCATACAACAGGGATATTTGATATTGCATCTGTCAACTCCACCAGCCTCCATCTGTAAAAATATATTGCATGATCTGTTGATGTAAACTCTTTTGATTCTGTGTACTGGCTATTGCTAATAGGTTTTGTTACACCTAAACATTATATGTGCCATTGTATATATAATGACTACAGGCATCCAGGGAAAAAAAAACATGTTTCTTCAATATACTTTATTTTTTATGGTTAACATGTATATTATAGTATAGTTCTGCAGTACTCAATTATTTCTTGTTCAGAGCATGTTGGCATCCATGACTTGAAAATTGTGGGACCTGACAGGTGTCTCCATAACATTCTTAGGAGATGTTGCACACACAACTTCAGATGATATTAGTCATATAAAATCTTGCCTTGCTAGGCTGTCTCAGCTGGAGGCATGGCCACCTACCCACAGAAAACAGATATGAAAAGGCAAAATCCCAGGTAAGAGCTTCTTCATACAGCTTCTTCAACATACCTTTTTTTATTACTAGTCATTTATTGTTGTTCTTTCTTATCTCGTTTTGATGCTTTGAAGAATAAAACTGTTTTGTGGCATGTAAATATCTTTATTTTACAATGCGCCATTTTTGTTTGTTTATGCGTTTTTTTTCTTTTCTTTTTTTTAACAGAGCACCTAAGGTGCATCTATTACAAGTTGGGAGAAATAACATACGCGAACCTGGCTGTAGCAATTTATGTACCTCTTTGGACTGTCAAACGGGTTTCGGCCCACGGGTTTCTGCCCAGACTTCAAATCAGAAAATAGATTGTTTACACTCGCATTATTTAGAAGGCAGCATAGTAAGTTTCCTTTCTTTTCAGATTAATTTACTACTAAACTGACCCTATCACAGGCTGTGCTGTAAGTGATCTGGTAGCATTGCTATGTGAAATGCTGCACAGATCTCGGAGAACAATGTATTTTTATTACTGTTTCCAGAAATAAAATAAAATGGGCATTGGTGTTCTTATACAAATTGTGTTGAAGAAAATAAATAAATAAATAATATATATATATATATATATATATATATATATATATATAAATTATTGGCTTGCAATGAATTTTTCTAGAATATTTTTACAACATCTGTAAGTAACAATATGTAGCATGCTTGGGAAAAAAAATATTCATATGGCTTTTCTGGGAAAATGAATTCCAATATTTTAACGTGTTTTAAATTGTATTTTTCCTACTTCATAAAATACCAAAATAGCATGTAGCAATTGATGACTATCTGGCAGAATGTTCTATGGAATGATCCAGGAAAGCATGTGAAAGTATTTATTTTCTGTCATTTACCATCAGTAATGATATTCCATTGTATTCCAGTGTTTTTTCTGTGTATATCAGTAACAGTATTCCCCTGTATCCCAATCCTGATTTCATGTTTATGGTTAAAAAAGTATTTTTTTTTCCAATAGATTTATGATTATAATTGCAAACACAAGCATACAGGAAACGTATTGCGAAAAAAACCAATTTATTCTACCTTGGTCACTGGTAAAGTGGCAATTTTAAAAATTAAGGACATTTTCCTTCCCCCTTTGTAAAGATGTCTCTTCCTACTGTTAGTCACTCCCCCACTGAACTAAACCCACAAGGCCAGTGTAAAAACTGTAATATCACATATCTTCCACAATTTTACAAATTGGACAAAGAGGGACATTTTATTTTTTAGGGGTAAGAGCGGGTGTGACCAGGAGGGGGCTGTTATGGTAAATTTTAGGTGACTTACTGATAACAATTTATGCAGCAAAAATTTAATTTAGAACTAGAACAATGTATCTTATCTGCACATATTTTATTTTTAAATATGTTTTATTTTTATTTTGTATTCTAAAATAAAAAAGTATTTTATTAATATGTTATATATATATATATATATATATATATATATATATATATATATATATATAAAAATAGAAAAAAAACCTGCACTCACGCTTACTTGATCACAACGCCAGGTACATACGCCAGAGCTCCAATAGACACAAATAGCAAAAAGAAGTGGCTGCTCACCGGACTTAAAAATCAAAAAAAATTATTGTATAGTGTTAAAAAATGACCAACGTTTCAGTCCCAGTTCGGGACTTTCTTCAGGGTCTAAACAACAGGACAACATTCATTATACATACAGGCAAAGTTTATATAGTAGTGTAATTAGAGAATAGACTCACCCAGGTGTCTTTCACCCGCCATCTACCCGGACCCTTGCGGCTTCCGGGTGTGCGCGCGCATACCCTTGCGTGCCCTGCCCACCGTGCCGGCGGCTACACGTCCTGGCGTGGTGTCTGCGTGCTGCCCATCACCATAGTGACTGAATATACAGATTCCCCTGCCGATATGTACAGGCTTAATGGGGAAAAGTGATAACCATATTAACCACGTGTATTACTAGGAAGGATGTATAAAGTGCAAATGTATATATGATAAACATTATGTGAATACCATGTTTTAAATATTTAGTGCAATTAATGCCCAAATAAGGCTATGTATTAGCATAAAAAAGGTTAATTCACTAAAAATTGTGGAACCAATAACTTGGATATAAGTGCACTTTATACCAATTGCACTTATATCCAAGTTATTGGTTCCACAATTTTATATATATTTTATTATAAGTTCATTTTGATATTAATTTAAAAGTACAGAAAAATAAAATTATAAATACTGTATATGTATAATATATTAATAAAGTACTTTATTTCATAATGTATTATACATATTTATGATATATTTCCATGCTTTTAATGTAACTTTTTCCTCACTTTGTGGGACTGCCTGACAACCCAGCACTGAAGCCTCCTATTGCAGCCATGTGATCCTCGTGATCACATGGCCCTTGAGGGCCAGAGTTGCTGCAGGGGGAATGCCGGTGCAAAGCAGCAAGGTGGGCAGCAGACAACTGGACATGCTATGCCGCCCGGCGGCGTTTAGGACCGCCTCCTTAACAATGGCATAGCACACCAGCCGTTTCCTGAGGGGTTAAGTGGCTGGACAATTAACAACCAGTCATGAACAAAAGCAAACAGAGGTGCATTCTGGGAAATACTGTGTCATATTATAATCCAATAACAGAAACAGATCAGAATTCAGATTTCACCTATTTTTCTACTGGTAAAACCAACTGTCAACTGCATAGCTTGAAAAATAGAATTCATGAGTTTACTGACAAAAAAACTGGTGCCTTTTCAAGCATTTCTATTGGATCATTGGTTTAAGGTTTTATTCAGCCAAAAGCACTGATGATAAAAATACTTGACAGATGTATAATTTACATTTTATGTTCCATATGGACTTTGCAATGTGTTTGTTTCTGTCCATTCTGTCGATTCATTAATGGGAAAAGTAATGTAATATTGGAATGGCGGAAATGTGATCATTTCAACACTGTTAAATGGTCTTTGGTATCTGTTAATGTCAGATGTGAAATTATAATTTCATAAATTATTCCCTAAACCACAAACCTTGTAAACAAAAATTATGTTTCAGACCCAACTTAAAAGCTACTGAACCACGCCTTTCCGGCATATGCGTAATAAACCCCAAAATCCCCTACAGATACTTAGACACCTTTAGTTGGGAAAATTATCACAGCTTTATTAATATATAAATAAGTTAAAATAATTTAAGGTCATTGTCACATTGACATAACATATCCCCCCAACTCCTTTAACAATACTACGCCCGACAATGACCCACCACACAATAAGTAAAACAACATTAAAACATATAATTAACATATAACCATTGCCACCGTGGGCATGACATAACCATTACCACTGAGGGCATGGTTACCAGCTTTCTTCCATGTAGGGGCATACCGAGATACATCCTACACACACCAGATTCGGAGCTACCTACGAGCTCAAACCTACCAATACTCTTCAAAATCAAACTGTTCTTAGCGAACCAAACTATTTTCCCTCGGGAGAAACAACCGAGGTCCCAAATTGCGAAAGTGCCAAATTTCGGAAGTGCTGAACTGAACCGAATTGCTGAAGTGGCAAACCAAGAAAGGGAGGGAAAATTAAGGGAATGATGACAGGAATCTAACGCGAACGCTACTCCTAACCCTACCGCTAACCCTACCCATAAACAATACCCCTAACCCTACCCCTAACCCTAACAATACCTCTAACCCTAACCTAAACCCTAACCTTCCCCTAAGCCTACCCCTAACCCATAACCCCTAACCTACCCCTAACCCTACCACTAACCTACCCCTAACTCTAACTTACCCCTAACCCTACCCCTAACCATAACCCTAACCTTACCCTAATCCATAACCCTAACCTAACCCCAACCTTAACCTTACCCCTAACCCTACCCCTAACCTAGTAAGTACTAGGTTAGGGTTAAGGGTATGGGAAGGGGTATGGTTAAGGAATGGGTTAGGGGTAGGGGCAGGTTAGTGGTAGGGTTAGGATTATGGGTAGGGTTAGGTGTAGAGTTAGGGGTAGGAATGGGGTTAGGGAATTGCCGAAGTCCCAAATTCCTGAAGTCTCGAAGTGCTGAAGTCCCGAAGTGCCAAATTGCTGAATTCCTGAATTGCCGAAGTCCCGAACTTCAGAAGTGCCAAACCGAAATGAATTGCCGAAGTCCCGAATTTTGGAAGTGCCGAACAGAACCAAATTTTTGGCCCATGCACATCCCTAATTGTAACTTCAGCAGGGAAATAAGTGCATTTTCCAAAAATATCTGCAGGGTTGGCAGCGAATTTTCTTAAATTATATATAATTTTCTATGCTTTTCTTATATTTGTTTTAAACATTATCTATATGAAGCGTTAAAATATGTAACTTCCAGCCTGTAAAGCTCCTGTATGTCTTTTTACATACTCTTGCCATTGTTCAAAATGAAGGAACTGTATGTGTTGTGTATTTTTAGAGAGGGGCTGGCACTTCTCTTCACTGTGAGATGCTCCATTTTCTTTTAATGCGAGTTCAGACAAAACAAAACAGGGTAACCATTGCAAACAAAGAGGAGAGATAGAAACATTTAATTTCTCTTCTTTCCAGTATAGTTTCTCTTTACTGACTGTTAAATGCAAAGGCCAGAGCTTCTCACAATGATTGATAGGGAACTAGGATGGAGGTTCCTATTTGCAGAATAAAGAGGTGTGGATTTCTACATTTAATTTTATTTTTATACCTCACAAACACATGTAAAATTACAGATGAAAACTGCATTATTTGTGAATATTTCCTGTACCTGTGTACTACTTTACTTAACTGCTTAGGGCATATTTTTAGGGACATTATATTTTCTACATTACAGTTTTCAGAAACTAGTATTCCAGTGGCTTCTTTGGAGAGGACCCTAAATAGGTCCCCATCTAATTTTTTGTATATACAAGGAACAGTCTAGTTGAGGTCTAGTTAAAATTATGATATTGATATTTATATAAAAATAAAAGAATGGGTCACAAAGCTAATTTTCCAAATGTACAATGGGTCGTCAAGCTAATAACATAACATATTTAGCGTGTGTGACAATAAATTCCATTAGTAAGCCACCGCACTCATCTTTTTGCAAACTCCTGAAGACACACCTCCATACCCAAGCATTTTCTGATACCCAATAACTCATTCTTAATGTTGGCTCCTCTCATTTTGCATGATCAGAACTCTTCCCAATATCCCTCTCCCCAGGTAGGCATATTTCATCCTGATCCTTATGTCTCCCGTCCACAAGCCAATCAGTTTTGTTGAGGGAAATGTTTTTGTTCTATATTTTTTTTTCTATGCTCTCCTTGTATGTTCAGTAATTTACTGTAAAGGATAATATGATTTAACGTCTAGGTATTATAGCTAACACAATTGCAATGCACTGTCCAAAATGTATTTTCAGTCATTACATAATTTGTTAATCTATGTAAACTGCTCTGGATAAGGGCACTATATAAGAATTGTTAAATAAATAAATGTTAAGTATTGGTCTAAGTATGCAAAATCCCAGGGGCTTCACAGTATTTACTTAATGTATCGGGTGTCTCCTGTTTTTCTATATGCTCCACAACCAATTGAGTTTTCTCCTTTTGCCAAAGGTTGTAAATGTTTTATTCGTTATTTTATAATTCACTTTGGTCTCACCTCGCTTTGTCTATATTTTCTGTTTTTAGTTTACAAAACCAGACTTCATAGATTTACACATACGTGTTACATATCAGTATGTAAAACAAAGAATCACTCATTTCAGATATTAACATATAACAGCAACTATGGAAACAAAACAATGCACGTGCCAGCAATGATCTCACAGATAGTATGGTTTACAGCTGTTTTGATTCATGGAATATTGATCTGAAATACGTTTCATCTAATTCTTTATCTACATTGCACAAATGTTAAAGATTATGAAATCCTATTCATTTTATGACAATGTCCTTTGTTAACATTCAGTTTGTTCTAGACTGGCGTTGGATGGCAGATCTGTGCAGAATGCAGTAGATATTTTAAACCTATGATTGCCGTAGGTAATACATACTGCTATTCAGAAATTAAAAGCAAATGTAAAGGGGATATACAATTTTGAGTAACGCACAACAAGCTTTCCACAAATATTGCACTCATATAAAAAAGGTATAATGGTATACCTTTCTATGCTAAATATTGTACTGGCCAACCTTGTATTAAAGGTATATTTTTAAAGGAGCACTATAGTGTTAGCAATGGAATCTTGTATTATAGTATTCTGCACTTTATTTAACATTTGTGCCCCTCTAAATTTAAATAAAAATGGGGGGAAAAAAGTTCTTATTTACCATGTTTTCCAGTGCTGAGAACAAGTCCATGCGTGTACACATATGCCTCCTGCAACACAATACAAAAACTTCTAAAAGTCAAATTCAATGTGCCTCATAAAGGAGCAGTGGGGACTAAAAGTGCATGCGTTGCATCACTGCACTGCTATCGGAGGTTAGCTGTGAGAACTGAGAACTGAGTTTTACTTGGTTCCCACAACAGAAGTGCCTCCAATGGCTGTCAGCTCGGCAGCCAGTAGGGGCACACTTCCCCTTTAATGTAAGCATCGCCGTATATACTAAATTGCAAAGCATCACATTGCAGGGTTAAAAATAAATGATCACTGCACACAGAATCACTTAATTTTATTGTATTGTGGGGGTTTTTTGTGAATCAGTTTTTTTTTTTTTTTCTATTTTTATCAGTTGCATCCGGATTTATAGATTTTTATTTGGGGTTGAAAAAATAAAGGATTTGAACAAAGAAGACTTCAAATGATGAGTATATTTTTAACAGGTATTAATTTATTGACCCTCTCCTCACTTTTTTAGGCCTGGGGGTATGTAGGTTTCTAGATTTTAAAGGTGGGCCGCTAGGCGATTGGTGTCCAACAGGGGATAGGGATGCAATACTGTGTTGAGGGGTAGACATGGCATTTTTTGATTATTTAGAGCCCCCAGCTGCCGCCCTTGGGTCAGGAGCACTAGATATCACCCATATATATTATATTAGGTTCCCCATTTGTTGCCAATGGGTTGAGACTGTGGGAGGACACTAGGTTCACTCCCTGAATAATATAATTGGGGCCCCCATCCATCACCCGTGGGTGTGGGCTGGAAGGACTAGGTTCTACCCCTTACATTACAATGACCCCCACCTGCTGCTATGCTAAGGGCAGGGGGGGTACTGTGAGCTGTCCATCTCCTATTATTGATTTTAAAGTTTATCACCCAATGCCCACAGGTTAGAGCAGGGGGGTTTCCCCCATTATTTAACAATGGCTGTTCAGTTGCTAGTTTTAAACTTTTAAAATTATAGTAATCTGGGGGTCTTATTGATGCCATAGACATTTTATTTATATACTTTCACTTTGTAAATGTGGAGGCTTGCTAGCAAGCACTGGCCAACTGCCACATAATAAACCTTGCACTGCCAAGGATTATTTCATTATTTTCTCACTGGCTGCTAGTAAGGTCAGCGAGGAAATAGTACTTAAAATTATGGTACACTTAATTTTAGGCATTTTCTAGATGCATTTGTTTTATTTTTGAAACCGTGCTTTATGAATATTATAGTACTACAGTTTGTATAGGACTCAAATGCAAAAGTAACTGTTTTAATCCGGACACCGAATGCATCCAGGTGATTGCCACAGATACGAGCTGGCTTTAGTAAATATGAGAATTACTACTGCTGTCGAAATTCAGTAATTTTTACCAGATTTGTTTAGTGAATAACCCTGTATTAAAATTTTTGTAGATAAACAATTTTGAAATTTTTTTTTTAACAGCATTGAATCATTTGGAAACCTTATTAAATCAAGGCCACAGATTCCAATAGTGGTTACAAACATGATGAAAGCAATAATGAAGCAATCAATATGAACATTGTCCTTTAAGGTACACTCCAAGCGCTATAACAACTACACCTTGTCGCAGTGGTTATGGTACCAGGAGTGCCCTGGTGCTACCCCATTGTAAGAAGTCAAATCATTTTGAATTGTTAAACCTATTAACTGGAGTCTACTGGGACCACTCCCCACTTCCACTGCTAACTCTCTAGAGATAAAACCTGCAGTGCAGGTCTTAGCTCATTGGCTTTTACATCCTTTGCTGTACTAGTACCTTTACATTTTTAGTGTCAGTACCTACCAACTTTGGACACTAGCTAGGAGTTCCTCATTTCTGGAAGATTTGCACCACATTTGTAATATGCTAAAAGCCCTGAGTAAACCATTGTGCTCAATTTTAACCTTTGCTATGTTTTTGTGTAATTATAGGGATAAATTACAGACATGTCAATTTCAGTTTTTAAATGTCATATTTTCAATATATAACATACCGGTTCCACGTCAATAAAATCCTTCTGGGATAACAGAGTATCCGCCAGCTGCACTTTGCCCCTATCATAGCATACCAATTTTGGTTGTTTAATATGGGGCATTAGACATTTTTTTTGTCAGAAGTTCGACATGGTCAGGTACGAATTCCCCAAACAAATTGCAAAGAGCATGTTCATTTTGTATCATGATTCAGAATTCTGCCCCTGGAGCTAAAAAAAGAAAGAGATGGTTGATGAGGAAAAAAGTTGGCGGCATCCACTAAATGTTGGTTTCATTCACAGATCAAGTGACAAGTGACCAAGAGAGGGAGAAAAGGAGGAGCAGTAAAAAAATAATGTATATTTATATATTATATTTAAGTATACATTTTTTAGTACGTCTCCTTTTTTTCAATCTATTGGTTACTTTTTCTCACTTTATCTGTGAACCAAATGCACTATACTGATTGGTCCATTATCATGCCCTTTTGGTTCATCTGATTTATTTTCCTAAATCTTTTTTTTTTGTTGTGTGAGGGGCAAATAAGGCCATAGGCCGTAAGGGAATTAAGTCGGTTTGAGGTGTGCCGGAACCGATGTCGTGGTAGGCCTGTAATAAAAGAGGGCCCACCCATGAGGTGCAATGAAAATATAGATAGAGGGAGTGGAGGGTGGGGACATGCGAGTCGCTAAAAACATACGGGACGGAGGAAAGTGAGTGGGGGGGGGTTTAAATAGGTACCATGCCCCTCCCACAACTGCAGGCCAAGCCTTTACATTTGTGTGAGGGGCAAATAAGGCCATAGGAAGTAAAAAGGGAATTAAGTCGGTTTGAGGTGTGCCGGAACCGATGTCGTGGTAGGCCTGTAATAAAAGAGGGCAAAAATTGGGTACCTGTCAGAGATGAAAAACAATCAACAAAACCTAATTGCCTAGCTGTAAGGTAAATGCCGAGTGAGGAGATAGTTGCCCAGCACTTTAACCAGCACTCTTAATTGTGCCAGGGAAAGCAAGGTATATTAAAACGTGTTGTCCCCCTAAGGTAGACTAGATGTGGGGGAGAGAAGGTAATCAATAAATAGGTAAGACTTCCTAAGATAAAGCTGCAAGGAGGACGTGGTGGCTGAGGGAAAGTATGTGAGACCCAAGAAACTCTGGAAGCTGGCATAGCGGCTCATCAACAAGATTACAAAGTTAAAGTGACTAGTGCCCATCAAATACAGCCTTCCTCACATTTGAGTTTAAATGGTTGGTCCAAAAAAAGGCGAAAAACCCAGTTTGAAGCGCTGCCAATTTGCAACAAGCTGGGAAAAAATTCCTTCTTGACCCCAGAATGGCAGTCAGCTTTCCTTGGATCAAGCAGTTATTGCCCTATATTAAAGGTTGATGCCTGGTTCGTAGTGAGAGGCATTTAATAAGTCTGATAGTGAATGAGATACTTGGATGACGATGTGAAAACTGTAAATTTGAATATTTCCTGGAACCTGAAACGCCTTGAGTATGCTAATAATCTGGTATGAGGACATTAAACTGTGTATGAATGGTAGACCAGTACAACATGTGGAGTTGTGTACAGGATAGGTAGAGTTGATGCAAGTTAGAGGTGGCAAAAAAAAACAAAAAAAGAAGAAGCAAAACCAAAATGCAGACAACATAGCTACAGAAACAGTAGCGGTATACGCAAAGAAAGGAGACTCAAAGGGGAAGAAGGCCCGAACACCGGAACCGCGAGCATTGGAAAAAAGAGCAAAACATGAAAGATGAGGACCACGGGCAAACCGGGCTGGCAGCCCGTGGTCGGGCCCCCGAAAGGCCAGGTACCCCAAACTGCCATCCGACACCGTCCCATAGGCGACATCAGCGAAGACAACCTGGAGGCAAAACAGAGATTTAAGAGCGAAACTCGGGGGCCCCCACCAGCAACAGCGTTACCTGTGGGGTGCGGACCGAGAGTTAGGAGCCGAAGCACCACAGCGCGACGGTTACCTGACCAAGCCAGAGAGCCCGGGTAGACAACACTACGTCAACGCCCAGCAGCGGAGACCTGCCAGAAAAAGAGACGAATAGGCAGTGCATAAGCGACCCAATGTGTGTGTGTTGGTATGTGTATGTGTGCTGGCATACTAGCTAATGCCAAAAGGTGAAGCAATTAAAAACTAGGTTTAGTGACAGGTGAAGCCCTGCTAGATGCCCAGCGGCGTGAGAGGCTCTATCTATGAGTTGGTGCGAGGGGATAATGTGGCCACTGAACGTTGTGGCGGGGTGTCGGCCTCTCGGTGACAGTTAAACATAAGATAGAATGGGAGTGACAGGTGAGGCCCTCCCTATGCCACAATGCGAGGCGACTAACTATGATTTGGCCCGAGGGGCGTAGTACCTCCGAGTATGAGGATGGGTGTTGGCCTCGCAGGACCACTAACCTAAGGCGAAGAAGCCGGGGGGGGGACTACAAACTAGTGGACACCTAGGACCCTGACAGCCAGCCACAGCTAACTAAGAGGGGAGGGAAGGTAGAGTGAGAGAGGACGGAGTTGCCGAACGGGTATCGAAAACGTGAGGGTGAATGAGGAAATATCGCAGGGCCGACCGTAACTGAAAAACAGAGTAAACACGTCAGTACTCAGGCGGACAGGCTGAAAGGAGCAAGCCCGGCAGTAGGTAACAGAAACCGTGTTGGTGTAAACCCCACAGGGGTCACGAGACCCAGTGCGAGTGTGTGTGCGTGTGTGGGAGTGCTGGCATACTAGCTAAGCTGAAACAATTAAAACTAGCTTTGGTGACAGGTGAGGCCCTGCTAGATGCCAAGCGGCGTGAGAGGCTCTATCTATGCGTTGGCGCGAGTGGATAGTGTGGCCACTGAACGTTGTGGCGGGGTGACGGCCTCTCGGTGACAGTTAAACATAAGATAGAATGGGAGTGACAGACCTCTCTACGCCACAATGCGAGGTGACTATGAGTTGGCCCGAGGGGCGTAGTACCTCTGAGTATGAGGATGGGAGATGGCCTTGCGGGACCACTAACCTAAGGCGAAGAAGCCAGAGGGAATAACAACTAACGGACACCTAGGACCCTGACCGCCAGCAACAGCTAACTAAGAGGGGAGGGTAACAAGTGAGAGAGGGGACGTACTGTGTGATGAAATCGAAGGGGGGGGTATGAGAAAATCGTAAGGCTGACCACAACTGGAGGGCAGAGTGAGCCCGTCGGAGTCCAGGTGGTCAGGCTGTATGGAGTACGCAAGTAGGAAAAAAAAAAATGCGCAAACGCGTGTAGTTGGTGGTGGTGAAAACTGAAAGGTCATCTGGGAAAAAGAACAAAGCCGTATAGTGGGAAGGCGCGGTCCAGCCAAAACAGGGGAACGAAAAACCCAACACCAAACGCAGGGCAGAAGCCGTGACGGGACTAAAACAGCTTGTGAACTGCAACCATGTAGCATAAGACTGCGTACGGACGCAACAAGAAAGGAACCTATAAAAGAGATAAACTGACCAGTAAGTTATACATGTATATATACACACACACACACAACTATATATATATACACATATATAGATATACACACACACACACAACACAAACATATATATACGTATATATCTTTCCAATTTTTTTTTTATTCTTATTATTTTTTTGGGGGGGGGAAATCAGCTAAAGTGTCCCAATCCCCTCCCCCCCTGCACAACTAAAGTCCCACTTGCAAAAGTCTGGATTGAGGGAGACAGAGTAGTTGAGCAGGGAGGCAGTGCAGGACAATGGCGGAGAACAAGCAAAATAAATATATATATATATATATTTTTTTTTTATTATTATTTTTATTTTTTTACATAGAAAGGGGGAAAGCAAACGAAAATAGAAAACAAAAAAACACACACACCAGCTATCCATACCGTCCGCGTGAAATGTACCGGAGCTGGCATGCAGGGCAGCCACCTGGGCGCATGTACGGTAGAGAGTGAAGTTGTGCACGCATGATAGCGGTGAAGGCAGCGAGGGGGTTAACAGCAAGGGAGGTAGAAAGAGACGTGCAGCATCATAGCCGGGCAGATTCCACAAGAGCCAGGGCTGAAGGGGGCGAGGTGGAGGACGAGAAGCAGAGCTACTACCCATACCCCTCTCTGCATAGAAGCTAGCCCGCTAGCCCGCGAAAGTACATGAACAGTAAAGAGAGAGCAGCACTCACCGAACCATGCCACTGCCCAACACGCAAACACGTTCCCCACAATGGACAGGTAAGCTGGACATGCCGCCAATACCCCTGCTTGAAAGGAGCATGTGACGAGACAGCTACAGGCATCCAGAGGGAAGGAGAGGGTATATCCCCTGCTACAGGATCCAGCCCCCGTCCAGAAACCCCCGGGGGAAAACGAGGGACTCACCGCGCATACGCTCAAATGACCATGGACGGAACAAAACCGGCGGGGGGAAAAACAGCAGGCCAGGAAAGGAGAACCACAAGGGAGCGGGTTGCGACTGGAAACAGCGACATGTGAGTCGCTAAAAAACGTACGGGACGGAGGAAGGTGAGTGGGGAGGGTTTAAATAGGTACCATGCCCCTCCCACAACTGCAGGCCAAGCCTTTACATTTAACAAAATTATTTGGAAGAGAAAAAACAATATATGGCCAAAATTCAGCCATCCTAAATCTTTTAAAATTTTCGAAAAAGATTGGTTTGGCCAAAACAAATGTTTTTGCCATGCACAATTCTAAGGGGGATTTTGCATTTTTCCCTTGGCTATTAATATTTTGCTTCAAAGAGATGCTGTTTGCTTGCTTCATTGCTTGGTTCCCAGATGTGCTATTTGCTTACTTGGTGGCTCGCTTTACAGAGATGCAATGTGATAAAGTGACACTATTTGGGTCACTATACTGACAAGCATCACACTACTGAGGGGTCCAATCAATAAGGAGCTCAATCTTGCTGAAACTTGGAAGAAAGTTTACCTGTCAGCAAGACAATGATACTGTCCATCCCTCTCCATGTGGATGCCACCATGGCAAACAATTGATGCTCTTTGGCATCTTGAAACCAAGAGAAATGTCATTGTATCCTTCCTGGTAAAATATTTTCTAAATAAACAAATAAATACATCTTATACCTCACTGAACTTACAACATTTTCTGGCATTGTAGCATTTTGCTTCACAATAGTGTTGCTGCTCCCTTATGTTTTGGAATAATGTTTTATGCTAGACAATGGAGTCAATACTGGGACTATTTATTACCAGGACTTAGTTTGTTCCTTGTACTATTGTGGTTTTTATTACCCAAGTGCCTGTTCTGTGTATGGTAGTGTTTTTCTGTAATCCTTGATTCCGATCTGACTTTGACTACTCTCTGTCTATATCTAATCCAGTCACTGAATTGTGTACAGTTTGCCCTGGGCTTGCTTGTTGTGGTATACTTACCTTTTTAGATATGAAGAACAAATCAAAAGCAACTTTGAAATCGCTCAAGAACAAATGTGAAAATTGACTGTGGCTAAGGCCCAGCATCCATTTTGTATAATAAATATAAAACTCAATTTTGTGTAGAAAAACAGGATTGCACGTAGCCAGCATCTTCTATTTTGCTTTTTAGATAAATTCCTATCAAAAACACTATGTTCCAAAGAAATTCGCCTACACACACTCTCCTTGAAAAGTAACAGCATAGTGTCCTAGGATATGAAGACCCCAAGAAAGTTATGTTCTAACTATGATAAGAGATAAGCTTGTGATTTACTGCTTCAATATGTAAAGTCAGCTAACACTTTTTGGCTTTTTGCCTTCTTTGTGTGAATTGCTTAAATACTAATTGCTCTCCCAGTAAAGGCTAGAAATCTGCTTAGACTGACTTGGTGTCTGTGTGAGTTCTTTCTCCTGAGCGCTCTTTTACCGTACAGATTTGGAACCACATTTCATCCATTCTCAGGTGATATTCCTGACAACACTTATAATGCTACCCAATCACAACCCAAGAAGATAGGTCAGTATGCAGATCTGTCTTTAGGGGAACCCAGGATCTGACAGCCCAGTGCAAAGCTTATAGGTAATGTAAGGAATCTTGTTAGAGCTGACTAAGCATTTCTGAGGGTACAATGCCCAGAAAATAGAGCATTTCTTCAAAAAGGCCTCAAAATCTTGAATGATTAGTCGCTCTTCCTCTCAGCAGCATCTCCAGCCAGTGATGAAGTGGGGGGATGAAACTTCAGAAATAATCAAGACCAACAAAAGTTTTTTTTCCAAAAATACACTTACCATTATTTCTCTCCATGCCAATAGATCTAATTTGTATAGCAACAAATACCCTATAGGCTGACTTCCATGATTCGAAAGGTTTGGAATCAGGACTTTGACTCAGCCACAGTAGAAAATTTACCCTTGAAAATTTGACCTTGAGCCATTTCAAAGTTGTTTTCTGCTTGGTATCATTGTCCTACTGAAAGGTAAACTTTTGTCCAAGCTCTCCTTTTTAACAGAGTAAAGGTGTTCTCCTGAAATCTTACCCTATATTTTCTCTATCCATTCTTCCTCCAATTTTTACAAGAAAGTTATGTCCTGTTGGTGCCAAGTATCAACAACATGGTGCGATCACCACCAAACTTCACTTTAGGGATAGTACTTATTGATGCATTACCACTAGTTCACACACAGAAGCTTGACTTGGTATCTTGGTTTCATCTGATTTTCCCATATTGGTGCCAAATCAATCCTATGCTTTTTAATACACTCCAGGCAGTGTCAAAGTAGTGTTTGTAGCTTCTACTCCCAGAACACTGATCCAGCAGTTCTAACCTTTCCTCGCTGATGTAGTTTGAGTAATCTATCTCTAACGGCTTTAGAAACCTATTTCTCCTTTGTTGCCTTCCTTTTAGATCTGCCTTACCAACGTAGGACTTTATCTAAAGGGAAATAAACCTTACTTAAATGTTTCAAGTATAGAGGCCAATTGTTGGGTAATTTTATTGTCATCAGGATAATTATTTTTGCAGCTGTGTAAATATTCTATTATAATATTTTAGTTTACATTTTAGTTATATAATTTTCTTCAACGTACTTTACAGCTTAAAACCAATGTCACCTTTCAACAATATTTTTTTAGTTTAAATATTTTCAGATGAAGTATCACACAGAACAAAGGTTCTATATATATAGTGGTTTGTTTTTTTTCCAGCAAATTGTGAGAAGGCATTCTACAAGGCATTGTATACATGATATGTTTCATGTTCCTTTCATCTTTCCAGGAATTAAAAGACAAAGCTATTAGGGAGCTTCCTGGAATGTTTCTCAATTTGAAAAAGATGGGTTACGTTGCTTTAGTTCTACACATCCTTCATGATTTATTTGACTGTTACATTCAAAGATTTTGAAACTGGGTTTAATACACACACTCATGTTCTTCTAAGTAGTATACTGGTTGCATTAGCCATTTATTCTTATTATTGCACATACCATTAAAATAAAAGGGTATCTAGGATCTGTTTGTATGCTAATAAACTTAAAGTGAACAATAGATAGATAGATAGATAGATAGAGAGCCAGCAAGAGAGATAGATCGATCGATAGATAGATAGATAGATAGATAGATAGATAGATCGATCAATCGATAGATAGATAGATAGACAGACAGAGAGCCAGCAAGATAGATATATAGATGATAGATAGATAGATAGATAGATAGATAGACGGACAGAGAGCCAGCAAGATAGATAGATCGACAGATAGATAGATAGATAGATAGACAGACAGGCAGAGAGCCAGCAAGATAGATAGATAGATAGATAGATAGATAGATAGATAGATAGACAGAGAGCCAGCAAGATAGATAGATAGATAGATAGATAGATAGATAGACGGACAGAGAGCCAGCAAGATAGATAGATAGATCAAGCGATAGATAGATAGATAAACAGACAGACAGATAGATGATAGATAGATAGACAGATAGATGATAGATAGATAGATACATAATATTAATATTTTGTTTTATATTTCTTAAATGTTTACTTTTCTCTACATTGTTATAACTTCCTCTCCCATATCTTTCTCCCATTATGAGATTATTACTCCTGATCCACCAATGTCAAATGTGCTTTCAATGTGGAAGTAGTGAGTCAGGTGTTTTCAATATGGTCTTAGGTATGTTACTTATGTCTTGACACAAAATTAATCTTTGCCGTTTTAGAGGTAGCTTGATGATGGAATATCAGTCTTCCAAAATATTTGAGTCTGAAATATAACAGGCTGATTATTTTCATAGAAACACAGAATGTGACGGCAGATAAGAACCATTCGGCCCATCTAGTCTGCCCAGTTTTCGAAATACTTTCATTAGTCCCTGGCCTTATCTTATAGTTAGGATAGCCTTATGCCTATCCCACGCATGCTTAAACTCCTTTACTGTGTTAACCTCTACCACTTCAGCTGGAAGGCTATTCCATGCATCCACTACCCTCTCAGTAAAGTAATACTTCCTGATATTATTTTTAAACCTTTGTCCCTCTAATTTAAGACTATGTCCTCTTGTTGTGGTAGTTTTTCTTCTTTTAAATATAGTCTCCTCCTTTACTGTGTTGATTCACTTTATATATTTAAATGTTTCTATCATATCCCCCCCATCTTGTCTTTCCTCCAAGCTATACATGTTAAGATCCTTTAACATTTCCTGGTTAGTTTTATCCTGTAATCCATGAACCAGTTTAGTAGCCCTTCTCTGAACTCTCTCCAAAGTATCAATATCCTTCCGGAGATACGGTCTCCAGTACTGCGTACAATACTCCAAGTGAGGTCTCACCAGTGTTTTGTACAGTGCCTTGCAAAAGTATTCACCCCCCCTTTTTTTTCATGTTTTGTTGCCTCACAACCTTGAATTAACATGGATTGTTTGAGGATTTGCATCATTTAATTTACAGAACATGCTCACAACTTTGAAGATGTATTTTTTTTTATTATTGTGAAGCAAACAACAAATAGTCCAAAATAACAAAAAAAGTCAATGTGCTTAACTATTCACCCCCCTAAAGTCAATACTTTGTAGAGCCACCTTTTGCGGCAATCACAGCTCCAAGTCTCTTTGGATAAGTCTCTATGAGCTTGCCACATCTTACCACTGGGATTTTGCCCATTCCTCCTTGCAAAACTGCACAAGCTTCTTCAAGTTGGATGGTTTGCGCTTGTGAACAGCAATCTTTAAGTCTGACCACAGATTTTCTATTGGATTGAGGTCTGGGCTTTGACTAGGCCATTCCAACACATTTACATGTTTCCCCTTAAACCACTCAAATCACACACAGAGTGGTACAGGTTTTGCCCAAGAATATCCCTGTATTTAGCAACATCTATCTTTCCCTCAACTCTGACCAGTTTCCCAGTCCCGGATGCTGAAACATCCCCATGATGGTGTTCTTTGGGTGATGTGATGTGTTGGGTTTGCGCCAGACATAGCGTTTTCTTTGATGGCCGAAAAGTTAAATTTTAGTCTCATCAGACCAGAGCACCTTCTTCCGTAAATTTTGGGAGTCTCCCACATGCCTTTTCGCAAAATCAAAATGTGCCATTTTGTTTTTTGCTGAAAGTAATGACTTTCTTCTGGCCACTCTGCCATAAAACCCAACTCTATAGAGCGTACCGCTTATTGTCGTCCTATGTACAGATACTCCAGTCTCTGCTGTGGAACTCTGCAGCTCCTCCAGGGTTACCTTAGGTCTCTGTGCTGCCTCTCTGATTAATGCCCTCCTTGCCCGGTCCATGAGGTTTGGTGGGCGGCCATCTCTTGGCAGGTTTGCTGTTGTGTAATGTTCTTTCCATTTGGTTATGATAGATTTGATGGTGCTCCTGGGGATTATCAAAGATTTGGATATTTTATTATAACCTAACCATGATTTGTACTTCTCGACAACATTGTCCCTTACTTGTTTGGATAGTTCCTTGGTCTTAATGGCAGTGTTTGGTTAGTGGTGCCTCTTGCTTAGGTGTTGTAGCCTCTGGGGCCTTTCAAAAAAGGTGTGTATATGTAATGACAGATCATGTGACACTTAGATTGCATACAGGTGGACATCATTTCACTAATTATGTGACTTCTGAAGGTAATTGGTTGCACCAGAGCTTTTTATGGCCTTCATAACAAAGGAGGTGAATACATACACACATGCCAATTTTCTGTTTTCTATTTCTAAAAAAATAGTTTTATGTATATATATTTTTCTCATTTCACTTCACCAACTTAGACTATTGTGTTCTGATCCATCACATAAAATTCAGATTAATAAAACATTGAACTTAAGGCTGTAATGTATCAAAATAGGTAAAAAGTCAAAGGGGTGAACACTTTTGCAAGGCACTATACAATGTCATGAACACTTCCCTCTTTCTTTCTTTTTTCAATTTGAAAATTTGGTTTTATTGGTGTATCACATTATTTAGCTTTCGGCGCCTGCTCACCAGGGTACAGAATAAGAGAGAAGGGGTTATGCAGGACATTTTGTTACATCATTGGGGTCAAGAACATTTTCAGTTTTGCACATTATCGCCTTTACACAATACCTTCCTTTTCTCTATTCAGCATTTCTCATCCTTCTATAAGTTGGCTCAGGAATCTCCTGGTCCCCTTTCTGTCAGTGCATGTGATTTCGTTGTGGATATGTAATTTGTGTTTGCTGTTCAGTCCCCACTAATCGTTGTCATGTCCCCCCTCTACTTCCCTTCTTTATCTTTGTATCCCCTTACTCCCCCTTGTTGACCTTGGTGCTCGCTGAGGTACGTTCTCCATCTCTCCCCCGCTTGACTAGTGTGCTTACTCCGCCCTATGTGCTTGTCTGCCATCAGCTCATGTTTCCAGTTGAGAGATGTTTGGGTTATTAGGGCTTCCCTAGTGGGTGTCTGTGTTGATATCCATGCCCTTGCTATAATGGTCACTGCTGATACATGTAGGTGAAATACCAATCTCTCTTCTGTTTTACCTAGTGTTGTTGGTATCATAAATAGTATACCTTGTTCTATGTTTATAGGCCAAGTTCTACCCAACACCTCAGTCGCTACCTTCTCCACCTTTCTCCAGAACGGTTTTATATTGTTACATGACCACCATATGTGGCTCATCGAGCCTTCCCTCCCTCTACATCTCCAGCATTCAATTGGTGTTCCTTTGTATGTTGCAGCTAGTGTCTCTGGTACCATGTACCATCTGTATTGTAGCTTTCAGATGGTCTCTAGGTGGGTTGTGCATAGTGTATTCCCCTTGTGTATTGTGAATGCCCTTTGCCATTCTTCCACCTCAGTATTGTAGCCCAGTTCTGTGTGCCATGCTGTTTGGAAATTCATGGCTGTCCCTGTGTCTAGTGTCAGTAGGGAAGTGTACATTGTCGACAGTGCTTTTTTAGGGGGTCTACCCATCAGGCACATTTTTTCGATGTTGTTTGAATGTGTTGTCTCCTGGCTCTGTATTATGATACCTGTGAGGAGCGACTTCATTTGTAGATATGTGAACAATGCTCTGTTGGGTATGTTGTATAGTGTTTGGAGTTCTAGAAAGGGCAACAGTTTGTTGTCCTTATATAGATGTTTAATCGTGGTGCAGCCCTGCTCTTCCCATGGCTTCATGTCTAGGGATGGGATGCCCACTGTGAGTCATGTGATTGGCACATTCTGTCGTATTGCTCTTTGTTCCTTCCCTCCTCCCCTTTCTTCGTCCCAGTGTTTTAGTGTCAAAGTTGTGGTCAGTAGGGGGTATATGTGGTGTGAGCGCATAGATTTCGGGAGCCAAAAGAGGTCTCTTAGGTCCTGTTTATTGATCCAATGGGCCTCTATTTGGGTCCACTGTGGTGTTTCCCCCTCTGCTGTGGCTGCTTTAACTGTTGCTAGCTGTGCTGCTTTGTAATAGTATTTTATGCTTGGTAGGCCTAGTCCCCCCCTCATAGTGGGTTGTTGCAGTATACAAGCTGCCAAACCTCATTTTTTTGTTAGCCCACACGAATCGGGTAATTAATCTGTGTATTGTGGCTAGGTGTGTGTTTGGCAGTGCTATAGGTAGGGTGCGTAGCAGGTATTGGAATTTTGGCAGTAGCATCATTTTCACTGCTGCTATCCTCCCCACCCATGATAAATATTTCCCTTCCCATGATCTCAGTGTGGTGGCCATGACTTTTGTGAGTGCAGTGTAGTTTTTCTCCAGTAAGTTGTTTGAGTTGGGTGGGATTTTGATACCTAAGAAGGTTAAGTGGTCTGTTCTCCAGTCTAAGGGGAAGGCTGCTTTGAGTCTCTCTAGTGTGTTTGTTTGGATCCCCATTCCCATGGCTTGCGTCTTGGTGACATTTAGTTTATAATATGATTGTTTCCCATATTTGGCAATGGTTGCCATTAGGTTTGGTAATGATATGTGTGGCTGCGTTAGGGTCAGTAATACATCATCTGCGAATAAGTTTGCTTTATATTCGCTGTCTCCTATTTTCACTCCATGGATTGATGTGTTTTGTCTTATGGCCGCTGCCAGCGGTTCAAGGGCCATCACGTATAGCAATTGTGAGACGGGGCACCCCTGTCTTGATCCATTCGTTATCTTGAGAGGGTCTGAGACGAATCCTGAATTTAGGACCCTTGCTGTGGGTGAGTGGTATAATGCCCTGACTACCTCAAACCTGAGGAGGACCTTTTCCAGAAACTCCCAGCTCAGTCGGTCGAAGGCTTTTTCTGCGTTTAGCGACACCAGCAAGCCTCCCACTTTCATGCGTTGGGCACTCTGAATGATATCTAGTACCTTCCTGGTGTTGTGCCCTCCCTGTCTATTTTTTTTATAAACCGAACTTGGTCGGTGTGGATTATGTGGGGTAGTACCTTGCTGAAGCGCATTGGGTATATTTTTGCATATAGTTTAGCATCCATGTTTAACAGAGATATGGGGAGGAATTTTTGTGGGCA
Source organism: Pelobates cultripes (assembly GCA_933207985.1). Classification (NCBI taxonomy): domain Eukaryota; kingdom Metazoa; phylum Chordata; class Amphibia; order Anura; family Pelobatidae; genus Pelobates; species Pelobates cultripes. Next base: position 205,264,848 of record OW240914.1, read on the forward strand.
GGTGGGGGTTTTCCCTGGTTTTGGGAGAGTGATGATGTGGGCCATCAGGGTCTCAGTGGTAGGTGTGTGGCTTCATTAAATGCCCTTGCCAAGTGTGGCGTTAGGGTTTCATGAAAATTTTTATAGTAGCAGTTAGCAAAGCCGTCTGGGCCCGGGGATTTGTGCGCTTGCCATATGGTGTTGTGTGACATGTGGTCTGTAGCATTCTCAGTGAAATAGTGCTCAAGTTCTGTTTCTACCGATTTTACGAATGTTGGGTCTGTGAGCAAGGAGTCATTTAGTCTCCACGGGCTCCTGTGTGTGGATTCATATAGGTCAGCTAGGGTTGCCACTACTGGGGCGTGGTCTGACCAGGTAATCTGTTCTATGGTGCATCCCTTAATCTGTTCTAGGTGCTGGCCAGTTAATAGTATACCATCTATCCTAGAGTATGAGTTATGTGCGGTGGAGAAGAAAGTGTATCCTCTCTCCCCCACATGTGTTGCTCGCCATGCATTGTAATAATGGTGTTCATGTAGTAGTTTGTTTATCGCTTTGCTCTGTCTCTTGAATGGTCTCATTCTAGCGACGGTGTGCACTGTTGAGGTGTCTATCATGGGATCTAGTACGTGGTTGAAATCCCCACATATAATTCCTATTCCCTTTTTTACGGACTCTATTTTCTTGAGTATTTGATGTAGGAAGTTCCTTTGTTCCGTGTTGGGGAGCATATACATTTGTAATAGTGTATTCAATATCATTAAAGGTTCCCCCCACTATGACATAGAGGTGCGAGAGGTTAAACCCTATCCATTCCATATAATTATATCTGGCAACAGTGTTAAGAAGAAAAAAAAACCATCTGAATAACTTGGTCTTACTCTGATGTTACAAAATCAAATCCAATGTAATATAAACAGAAAGAAACTGATCAATATAAACAATGTAAACAATATAAACAATCAATATAAACAATTTCTTCCTATACAGTTTTTAACATATGTTTCCCATATGTCCCAATAGTATCTAAGTCTGTGCAACATTAAAGAGGGATGTCTAATGGTCAGTTTGTAAACTTTATTTTCTACCACAAAATGTAAGACTTCTTTAATAGAAGGAGTTTCTGATTATCTCCAATGTTTTAGAATAACTGTAGTTGCTGCAATTAGTGCATTAATACACTTTCAATATTATTTTGAAAACTCTTAAACAGACCCAATTTGAAGTTAAAATGGTAATATTAGAATTCCCCCTTTGGATAAATTTGTGTACATCCTTCCAATTTGCTGCTAAATGTGAGCAACACCAAAGTGTATGCGATAAATAACAAGTCAAGCCACAATTCCTCCAACATTTATCTGAAAAGTTTGGGTTAATTTTATGCACTCTGTAAGTAGCACTTTGCTGTAGTTCTCCTAGTGATTAGAGCATTGTGGGATTCCTTTCAAAGCAGGAACAAAGCTAAGCCACTTCATCAGGTTTTATTGAACTCCTAAATCTTTTTCCCAATCCAGCATATGATCTGCTTTAAGTGTAGGACCAGGCATTAGGAAAGAGTAACACTGTGAGATAGTTCTGCTTCTTTTGGAATAATAAACATACATATTTTTTTTTCCAAATTAGTTCATGTTAATTTTTTTATAGTTTTGATCTAAATTTAGAATTACATTTTTGTTTTAGTATTGTAGTGATTAAGTCGTGTTTTGATTTTAAATCATCGAATGAGTCAAATTAATCTTTTAATTTTTCAAAGGACATTAAGGAATGACTTAATTATGACTTTGAATTGAGTACTGATGCCAATGTTAGTAATTAAGTTGGGGAAAATCATATTTTTAAATAGCTAACGGTATTGCCCGCAACCACCTAGAGGAGGGTCCAACCACTTTAAAAATAGTGTCGCAAGCCCTCACAGAGATATTAGTAGTACGAAACATTTCAGCCAACTTAGGCCGTTTGGCTGTTGGAAGCCACAATATTTCACTGATAGAATGCAAGCTCAATTTATTCCTTCCATTTCTAACCACTTTTGGCGTTGGGTTAACATATTACATTTTAGTGCTTTGGCAGCATTGGTAGCATGCTAATATTTGAGGAAGTCTGGAAATCCCATACCACCGCGAATTTTAGGATTTTGCAATATTGAGAGCTATTTTGTTACTCCATATGAAATTAATTAATGCTGATTGCGTCATTTTAAAGAAAGATTTTGGGATGATCAAGCTATGGTCCTTAGAAAGTATTGAACTTTTGGGAACATATTAATTTTGACCAAAGTAAATATGTCCAGCCAAGATATTTTCAAATAATTCCAGTTTTTTAGATCCTTTTGTAGTTCAGACCATACTTTTTCAAGATTAAAGGTGTGCATTTTGTTCTTGCATAACTCTATCCCTAGTTAATCGATAAATTAGTCTCTCCAGTCAAAACTTTAATGCAATTTCAAATCATCCAGATCGCACCATGAAATGTGTATTGACAAAGCATGTGCTTTACCTGAGTTGAGATTATGAAATGATGCTTCCCCAAACTCCTCTTGGATTTCATGTGGTGGACCTATACGAGTTTTAGGTTCTGCCAGAGATAAAATTATGTCATCCGCAAGGAGTCCTATTTTCTGTTCTTCATCCACTACTGAAATACCCTTATTGTCTTTAGAATCCCTAATCAATGGAGCCAATGGTTCTGTCGCCAGAGCAAAGAGAACTGGCAATAATAGATAGCCCTGCTTAGTCGTATTTGTAAAAGAAAAATTCAGAGGTAAATCCTTAGCTGTTGGGTTAGAATACAATGCAAAAACTGCATTGATAAAGGGTTCCAATATGCTGAACCTAATTAGTGTTTCTTTAAAATACTCCTAATGGACTCTGTCAAATGCCTTTTTTGCATCCAAATAAAGGAGCAGGGAAGGCGTTCAAGTTGACTTAATCTGATGAATTATATTTATGAAATGCCTAGTGCCATCTGGGGCTTGACTTCCAGTATTAAAACCCACCTGATCTTAATAAGCAAAGGAATCACCTGTGCCAATCTTTCTAAAATAATTTTCAAGTAAATTTGAACATCACTATTGTGACGAGACCAATCTCGCCACTGTGCATTGAAGGAGCCTGGTTGCCTGGCTGCTGCCTTTTGACTATGTACCGGCATTTAAATACTTTATTTTCCTATGCAGAAAGGTCTATTCATGTATTTCTGCCTGGGCGTTCGGTAGATTCTATCTACCGAACAAACAGCCATCTATTGGCCTCCCAGGAGCGGCGGTTAGCTGGCAGGCGCCGTTAATTGGCCGCTCAGAAGCAAGCGAGCGCCGTCAATTGACCGCCCAGAAGCCGCGGTTAGCCGGGGCTTAAGGAGCGTGTGCCGTCAATTGACCACCCAGTAGCTCCGGTTAACCGCAGCTTAACTGACTATACTGAGTGGCCGCGGCTATGCATACTAAACACTGGATGGCAGCAGTCTGCAGTTCACACGCGGCCAGTTCATTCACGGATTTACTGAATGAACTCATTTAACCCAGATAGCTATGCCACGGAGCCTATTCGTGTAATAAAAGACTTTGGCTCCATGGCAATTGAACTGTATGTGTGTGGTCTGAGCGCCATTCACTAATAATGTGTGCTCAGACCTAAGCTATCTGGGGATATGTGGCATATCTGTATTTTATGTAATAAATGTAACCTTGTGTATTTTATTGTATTTTACTGTCTTTTTACTGCCATGTGCTTAATGGAGTTTTGCCTCTGTCCTTGGAGATAATTGGATAACTTCCCAATTATCTCCAGGATAGAGAGGAGGGATTGTGATGTCATTGTGGGAGTGTTTATCTGTGTTGTATGTTTTGATTGGATGTTCCACAAAACCTTGTGGGTGGGACCTTGTCTGTAAAATGTGTATATAAAGCCAATAAAGACACAGCTAAGTCTGTTCCTGCTTGACCCTCAAAACGGAGCCTTGTCTCATTCTTGGGGGGATTTATTATATGCTGTTCCAGTTCGACTGCTAGGAGTGTAAACCTATTCGTATATGGTTTTTCCTATTCAGCTGTTTAGGGCATTCATATGGTTTCCTGTTCGGTGAATTGGTGTCTTTGGTAGCTGCCTGTATATCTGGAAGGGGAATATCTACTAAATGGCTTTTAACCCCTTTTATGCCTGGGGGTGCCGTTACAACTATTAATTAAAGAAATTGGGTGGAAATTAGCACACTTGTCCTGAGTTTTCCCCGGTTTTGCCAGGGTAGCAAACCATGCACACAAAGACTCCTTAGTCATCCTTTCCTCAGATCAGAATAGATGAAATAATTTAGTCAAATGTGGCAGGAGGGTATCAGAAAAGGTTTTATAGTAAATCATTGTAAAGCCATCTAGACCTGACGCTTTACCACCAGGTATCTTATTTATGGCATGTAATACTTCTTTTTGGGTAATGACAGAATTTAGAAACTGTATGTGTCAATGTGGAATTTGGGATAACTCTACTTTGTCTAAAAAATTATTTTATCTAGGATAGGCTGTGGAACAGTTACGTTTGAATTATAATTATACAAGGCCTTATAGGTAGCAAATTGATTGCTAATTTTTACTGAGTGTGTGACTTTCTTACCATTTTCATCTAATAGGTATGCAATTCTAGATTGTGCTACAGTCTGTTTGAGCTTGGATGCCAATAAGGAGGAGGCCATGTTGCCTTTCAAATAATATACCTGTGTAAGGCATTTCAACATGAAGACTGTTTGTTCCAACTGGATTACACAGTTTTCTTTTTTGAGTCTTTCATCGTTGTCAATGATGAGGGAGATGAACCGAATTTTCTAGCCTGATTCAAATTGTATAGTTCTTTTTTAATCTCCCTTAAGTTTTTGATCTAAGCTTCTTCAAGTAAGAGACCCATTGGATAAAATTGCTTCAACACAGTTTTGTGTGAATTCCACATAACCTCACCCGAAACCTCAGGATCGTCATTCTCATTCTCCTCCAAGCACAACACTAGGTAATCGCTTAATTTCCAGGTATGATCTGGGCTTGACGTGAGAGACTCAGATAGATGGAGAACAATAGGCGCATGATCTGACCATGTGATATCTAGTACAGAAGGGTCCTAACCACAGCCCATGGGCCGAATGACATAATCCCAGCATTGGCATCACTACTGCGCGTGCAAGGGATCTGTGCAGGAAGAGAACAGTGATCCTATCACAGCAAAAAACACTGGCCACCAGAGAGAGGATCCACTCCAGCCCTCCCAAAGCAAGGTAGAGAAGATGGTTGGACCTCTTAATTACTAAATGTGTGTGTATGCCTGTAATTATGTGTGTATGTGATTGTGTGTCTGTGATTATATGTGTATGGGTCTATATGTGTATGGGTCTGTGGTTGTGTTTGTGTATGTCTGTGATTATGTCTGTATGCCTGTGATTGTATGTATAAGTCTGTGATTGTATGATGTGTTGTAACCGCAGCTGGTTCCCCTATTTACCACTCTAAAGTCTTAAAGCATATTATTTAGCAAGACTAACTGTAATATAAATATAGGCATATAATAACTTAATAATTCAAGTAATAATTTACAGCAGAGTTTATGAGATTAGCGTATATGCTTGCAATATCAGTATAATAGAATAACATACCCTCTTGAACAAGTCAACCTCTCCATCTTGAAAAATGGAGCAATGTCTCTGCATCCAAAATTCTCTCCTCTGTGTCTAATATTAATAAGTACACATAATTAGGTTATGTTATAAAATAGACAAAACAAACCAAATTATCTTAGCTTTACCATTAAATGATATAGCCTTGACATGGTCATTTCACATGGGAACATCTTAATCAATCTATTGTCATGACCTAGACATCTTATTTATGTTTGGACTTAAACTTAAGGTTGGACATGACATAGGCAATACCCTGACTTCGTGTCACAGTAACCTAGATGGTGTCTAAAAGTCTAAACATTATAATAACTGGGTAAGAGGTAATTTATTAGAAACATTGTATATATAACATATAACCAGAAAAGGCACCTTAAAAAAAATTAAATATAAAAAAAGTAAAATTTTACAACTTGTAACCTTATCAGTCATCTTATTAGTCAGTTATAATAGTGTAGGTAAAAGAAAGAGCGAAGGGACATAACTACATAGCTAAAAAAAAGAAAAAAAGAAAAGAAAAGACAAACAGGAGAATGCAATTAAATGTCAGTCATGTCAACATCCCCTCCTTCTCCATTCTCAAGGTGTGGCATTACTTACCTCCAACAAGCCGCACAGATTCCTTCCTGCTGCGCGGTCTGACTGCCACACGCAGCTGAACTATGCGGCCGCGTGGCAGGATGTCTATCAATAGATGTGGATATCACGCCCACTCATACAGTGACCACGTCATCATTGCAATTCTAATCTGTTTTGGATCGCAGTGATGACGTGGACCTATCAGAAATTAGGTAAGCCTATTTAAGGCTTGTTGTAGCCCCGATTCATATATAATTTTCAAGTGTGTAAAGCTGCTTTTCATGGTTTTCTGAGCACTTTTCTCCCCTTCTCTTCCCAGAGTTTCTCAGACAGTGGCCATCTTGGATGACAACCAAGCCGTCCCTCCGATATCGTACATTCTTACATGGTAAATTACATCTCAAGTAGATTATTATTAATAAGTAAACAGCTGCCAATAATTCATTTACAGTGTTGATGCAATCACAATCTTATTTTTCCAATATGTTTTGACAACACTTTTACAATCATGGATTTGGTAACAAAAAAATGGTCATATACACTTCTTCATCTTCCCTAGACACAGCATAGACTCTTCTACCACACAGAGCAACATTCGGTCATTCGGTCATTCGGTCCCTGTTTCTAAAGACAGTTTCCAATGGTACTGAATATCTACAGCCATGATGTAGAATCCTTATTATATATATTATTTCATTATGTACTGAGGTGTAACTACAAACAACTTGGCCCCGGTGCAGAAAATTGCACTGCTCCCCTGCCCCCTCTCCCTGCCCCTCATGTCTCTCATTCCCTACCTCAGTCCCTCCATTAGTCTGATTCCCTCCCCCCCCAGCCACTCCATGTGTCTCTGTCCCCCCAGCTCTCCATGTGTCTCATTCTCCTCTGCCAGTATGTAGGATTGGCAAAAGAATAAGATGTGGGAGTAACATTGTGTATATAAGGAAATAAGCATGGTAACAGCACTATAACAGATGGTAGTAGGGCAATGGATACTGTGGAGATCAATAAGAAATGGGCTGCATTGGTCAAATTAGAAAGTGTGTTTTGTGTTAGAGGAGTGAATACAAAAACTGGTTTTAAAATGGAAGTTAAAGGACCACTCTAGGCACCCAGACCACTTCAGCTTAATGAAGTGGTCTGGGTGCCAGGTCCTTCTAGGGTTAACCCATTTTTTCATAAACATAGCAGTTTCAGAGAAACTGCTATGTTTGTGAATGGGTTAAGCCTTTCCCCTATTTCCTCTAGTGGCTGTCTCATTGACAGCCACTAGAGGCGCTTGCGTGCTTCTCACTGTGATTTTCACAGTGAGAGCACGCCAGCGTCCATAGGAAAGCATTATGAATGCTTTCCTATGTGACCGGCTGAATGCGCGCGCAGCTCTTGCCGCGCGTGCGCATTCAGCCGACGGGGAGGAGAAGAGGATGATCGGAGGAGGAGAGCTCTCCCCCCAGCGCTGGAAAAAGGTAAGTTTTAACCCCTTTCCCCTTTCCAGAGCCGGGCGGGAAGGGGTCCCTGAGGGTGGGGGCATCCTCAGGGCACTATAGTGCCAGGAAAACGAGTATGTTTTCCTGGCACTATAGCGGTCCTTTAAAGGCTTTAGAGAAAGATCTGTAATGTGTATAAAAACATGCCCCTTTAAAAACATGCCTATAACTCATATTGTGAATGCATCAAAAAATCACTGACATCTGTGAGTTTTAACATCTGTCAAACAACTCAAACATGCAAAATTCCAAATTAAACGATACAGTATGGTGTTTTTGATTGGAGATGTGGGTTTTATCTTTTGAGTGAATGCTTTGATGAATCCTGTTCAATATGGCAGTACAAAACAGAAAAATCTTAGTGTGAAAATTGATATTTCTGCCAATATGTTCAATGCATGACAAAGACAAATTGTGTTAGATATTAAACAGAAACCAGTGTAATATATTTTACATGTTGATTATCAGTTACATTACAAACCTTCAAGTTAAATCCGTTTGAAGTCAAAAAAGAGACTTTACCTTGTCAACGCACGTAAATTATGGCAATGCTTTACAGCTCATTGCCTATTCAGCTATTGCTATTCCTATTCAGCTTAATAGCTGAATTTAGAAATTCAAAATAAATATACTGCATGTTGTTAGAGCCCAAATTACTATGAGCCAAAATGTGTAGAATTTCTATCAGTTTTGGGAAGTGCGCAAGCCAATAGATGTTGATGGTGAGATCACTCATTTCCTGCGGCCCAATAGTTAGGTCTGAAAATAAAAACATATATATATTTAATTATTAACAGAAATGTATTCAAACAGGGGGGTGGAGCTAGCCATGGAGCTGATAGGGCGAGTTCTAGTTTAGCTCCCTACGAACATTCCACGAATCCTTCGTCATTGGGCTCTAAAACAATGACATGGGACACTCCAAAAGAACCACATTGTCCCAACACACATCGGGCAAAACCCCAGGGGGTGTCAGGATTCCCCCATGTTGTTTCAGAATTCCTCCATATTGTTTTCAGACCGACCGTCATTACACATATGACTTCCAGGTTTTGCCAATCCGTCTCCGCCCATGCGTTTCAAAAGGAAGTTGCGACAACATTAAAAGTGCTCTGCTAACTGATTTCCTGTGTACCGAACCTCTCTGGCTTTGATCCTGGCTACGTTCTACTCTAAACTCTCTGACAAGGAACAGACTTCTCTTCGGATTCCTGCCTCTCTCCACTTACTTCAGAGAACGATAATCCAATCTACTCTGGAATGGTCTATAATGCTCATCATCCACGAAAGGCAAGATAAGTCCTCCAGATATTGGGATTTAGGTTCTTACCTAAAGTTAATTTGGAAGGAAAAGGAAGGTCTGCGCTCTGGGATTCCACTTTGTATCTCTATAGAAATTCTCATTTTGCTAAATTGTTCATTTATGTTAATTATTTTTATTAAAGTCTAAAAAAACTATAACAACTTCTCAAACCAAGCTACATTTCATTTCCAATAATTACTGGTTCAAGTTAAACGACTGTGTTACTTCCAACAGGAATTACCTGCTCTTTCAAAACTATATTGGAGTCTAACAGACTATTCTACTTACTGCTAATTAAGCATTCCTTATTTTCAATTATTTCTAAATGCTATATTCTTGTGAAGCAATACTGAAACAAGATTCTGATTATTTATGCATTATTATTTTAAAACCTTATTGCTGCAAAAATCTGCCAAAGTTAAATTACTTTATTTTATACATCATTTGGAGCCTCCATCTCCAGCATCTACACTACAGAGGGAAGAAAATACACATCTTTAGCCTATATAGGCACCTTGGAGCGCATTATATGTGAGTTATATTCCACCATTGATTCTGTGTTTCCTCCCAGTATATACAGAAATCACTATGTGTTATTGTTTTGTTATGTTTTAGATTTCCCTGCCTGATTGAAATACAGGGATAGGTATTATATGTTATGTTTTTATGCTTAAGGTGCACACTCTGTTTTGTGTTTATTATTGTTATATGTTGAAGGGGATACACCAGTAGTACACTGTGAAGCACCTACACACCTTCCTGCTATTTCTTTTTGGTCTATAGTTTATTTTAATAAATTATACTTTCTTAAAGTGACAGTATCAAATCTCTTCATTCACCTGCATTTTAGTCCAAATAATTTTTCATGGAGAGTATTACAGCGGGGAAATCGGGCGACCTCACCAAATATTTCCGCGACTCGGTTGAACAACATGCCGGCCTGGTAGACCCAAACATGGCGCCCTACTTGCCAGACTCCAACTCCTCTCTTTCCAGCCCAGGAGGCTCCAAAGTTCAGACTCTCCAGCTGAAACAGACTTGAGGGCACTCCTCCGCAATCTCCTAACTAAACAGGACATTGCTACTATGCTGGGCAAATTAGAGGCATCGTTCCAGGCCAAAATGGATGCTGTCAGCTACAAAATACATGCCATGTAAGCGACAGAGTTGTTGCGCTTGAAGATGACAGGGTTTCCATGCAAACTCAAATGCGCTCCCTCCAAGAATCAGTAACAGAGCAGAATGCTTACCTGTCAGTGCTTCAAAAGTCCCTTTAATGACATCGACAACAGGGGACACTGCAACAATCTCAGAGTGCATGGCCTACCTGAAAATAAATAGGAGGTCTTCCAGCTGGTGCTCAGGGAGCTCTTCAACTTGGTGATAGTTAAACCCACTGTTCACTCATACTATTTGACCGAGCCCACAGGCCACTAAAAACAAGGTGTGCTCAAAAAGACCGACCCAAAGACATCATATGCCGCCTCCACTACTCCACAGCCAGGGAAAGCATCCTGGAAGCACAGCCCCTGTTATTCAAAGGCATACATCTATCTGGACCTATCTTCGATGACACTGCAGGCAAGCAGGACTCTAAGGCCTATTACAGATCAACTGTGTGCACGGAATCTGCAGTACAGATGTAGATTTCCACTGGCTCTGAGTGTCTCATACAAAGGCACCATACATGCCATTCACTCCCAAGCAGACGTCACACCATTCTCGTGAGCTCTGGATCTCACAGAGACTAATATACCAGACTGGCATGGCCCATTTCATACCCCTTTCACACCACAACTACCGCAAAGACCCCGCTGGCAACAAACTCCCAGGAAAAAGACTGATGCCACAGGACCACTCACAAGGATAATTGGACGCTCTACAGATCATACCACAACAGCATATATCTCCCTTTTTGCCCACAAACCATATCCAGAAACTGAGGAGGCAATGGGGGACTGCATTAGCATGATGATACTGGACTACCGCAGGCAAGAAAAGACCGCAGAGTATAAGTGAGAGGTTGGCATTCCTGCAGCGGACCTCCAACACGGATTGCGGACTGGTGATATAATTGTTTTTACTCCCCTTCCTCTAACACTCTCCCCTTAACACCTGTTACTGTTACCTCTCCTACACCGGCACCAATATAGTAACAGCTCCCCCTGAGGCCACTTACTTCCCTAGTGTCTGCAGAGGGACTGGTAAACCCTCAGTCATACAGCTCACCCAGCAAGACACATCACCCATTACTCACTTCTCTAATCTGTCCTTAGCAGAATTACCCAATTTCCCCTACTTTCTAAACCTAAAAAAAAACTCACACTCATTAGATCACTCTGATCACTAAAATTCTCTAACCACACTGTAGGTTGTTGCGACCTACCCCAAGCTGCCACTTAGGATCCCTTGCAGAACCTTTCTACAAAGGGATAAACACCACTGGGATGTGGAGATAAGTGGTTCTGGTTACACCACCTCTATTCCTCCGTTCTGTACATACATATACGTTTACTTGTTTCACTTGTTCTACTGTTAATTGGTTTTGCTTATCTTTTGTTTGTATATTACTGCATTGTGCACTATCGAACCTTAAGTATACATACTAACCAAACACAATTTCAATTGCCGAAAAACCCACTTCTGGCAAGTACTACAGACAGGTGACTTACACACATATCTAAAAAATATGACTGCCTTATGATTGGTCACTCTAAATGTCCAAGGGTTAAATTCCCCATAAAAAAGGTTGTTGATGTTATCAGAACTTCACAAGCTTAAAGCTAATGTGACCTTCCTACAAGAAACACACTTCAAAAAAGATGTAGCCCCCACCCTCAAAAACAGTAAATACCCTGTCGGTTTCTTCAGCACTTATGAAGGAGCCAAAGCACATGGGGTAGCCATACTGATCTCTTTGCACACTCCCTTGTACAAAGACCATAAATCAGATGAATGGGGCATTCTTATATTAGTTAAAGGCAAAATTGATTCAAATATGGTCACATTCGCAAACCTATACCTCCCGAACAGACAGCAGGGAAAACCCTCAAAATATGCTTGACCACTATAAAAGCATTTATGGAGGGCATGCTGATAGTGGGAGGTGACTTTAACATTTCCCTAGACACTGCCCTGGACACGACCTCAGTCTCCCCTAACTACCAAACAACAGCCCATAGCCGTATCACGGGCCTCCTAGACCAATCCCAGCTAATAGACTGCTGAAGGACCCTGCATCCCCACTATTCCTTCTACTCACAAACCTCACAAACGTACCACAGATTGGATCTGTTTTTCCTATCCCAAGATCTTCTCCACCTGACGTCATCTATCTTCTGTGGTCCAATAACCTGGTCCTTATCCCTGACCATCCACATTCCATCCCTTCCATTGAAATCCTTTCAGTAGAAACTAAACAACCCTTTACTAAACAATCCTGAAGTCATATCACGCATTCACACTACTCTTCAACACTACTTTACAGAAAACCCTTTACCCTTCATTAACACGTCCAATGCACGGATTCAGATACTGCCTGACCTGGCATGGCTGGCTCTCCAAGCTAGAAGGGTGCTGAGGCCCATCACCCAAGACTTACAGGCAAAAGATATTCGGTACCGCTGGGATTACCTGTTCTCCCTGTCAATGTCTTATCAGGGCATACTGTACTCCATCACCACAGTCCTGTATGTACCGGACTTTCTTAAAACCCTCGACCTCCCCAACATGGAAATTCAGGACTGGTATGATACTACGTCACAGGGTGCCACCCAAGCCTTAACGCAGAGGAACCGATGGAAAGGGGCGACGGTTAGGAAGAGAAAACTTACTTTCTCAACATCCTCCAGACCAAGGCCTGCATCTCAGGGCAATTGAATAGAAGTTCTGGATTCCTTCATTCATGGGACTCAGACCTCAGGAGCAGAGTATGACCCGTACAGGTGACATGTACTGCACTTTGCTCCATACCCCTGCATACCCTGGTTGGACACCCCTCATACGGTTTTGGACTTCGTGATGTCCAGCAGATGTAACCATATCGACTACGCTGAATGGCGCAATTAATTGGATGTATGCTATACACTGTATCTTGCGTATACTGCATATAATACTAAGATAGCAAGTGTTAACTGTTAATGTGGGTATAAAATTAGGGGTTTACTGTATTGGGGGCATTGCTGCATCCAGTCCCACATGCTGGGAAGGGGCACATACTAATAAGGGGAACGGGCTTCATGCTAACGGTAATAACAAAACAAAAAAGAAAAAGAAATGCTGGGCATATTCTTGCTGTGCCTAGGCGATAACTGTCAGACCTTTACCTACACAAGAATAGACTTCTTCCTAACTACACATAGAAATTTCTCACTCATCACTGGGGCATCTATCGGTAGCATCACCTGGTCCGATCACTCTCAGGTGCTTATTCAATTACACATCCCATCCCTCGCGCAAGTCAAGGGCCAATGGAAATTGAACACTACCATATTACACCATAGGGAAGCTAAAAGTCTGTGGCTTGGACTATCTCCCATTACTTTCAAGAAAATAAGACGCAGGATACTACCCCCTTCCTACAATGGGAAGAACATAAGTACGTTGTTAGAGGGGAATTAATCAAATGGGGCTCTTTCTTGAAAAAAGAAGGTATTAAACAACAAACTATATTACTGACCGCAATTAAAGACCTAGAAGAGGCCCACAAGATTACTATAGCAAAGATAACACCCTGGAGAATAGTGTATAAGTTCCAGCAACTTGCTCGTGATAATGGCTCAAATGGGATGGTGAAAAATAACTTTGGGTAGATGAATGAAAAGTGATATAACTTAGAAACTTATTGTTATTTATGGATGGGGGTGAGGGGGTAGGACAGTAGGTATCCCCCTTGGGGGGATTTTTATTTATGGCCCCCACTCACCGCACAGAGGTGGGGGCCAGGGGGAGGACATTAGGTCCCCCACAATTTTTATTTATGGCCCCACCCACCACTCAGGGGTGGGGGCTGGAGGGGGAGGACAGTAGGTGCCCCCCTTATTGTTATTTAGGGCCCCCATCCGGCACAAGTATGTGATGCATACTTTTCAAGTTATGAATAATGTGGAAAAACTGTATTTCTCTGGCTGTGATAATTACATTACCCATTGTTTAAGGTAATTGTATCACAGGCAGAGGGGAGGATTTTGTGTGGGAGTGTCTGAGTGTATTGTACGTGTTTATTGGTTGTTTTCCAAAATCCTGTGGGTGGTACTAATGTGTATATCAGAACAATAAACCCACAGCTCTGTCTGTTCCTGCTTGACCCACAAAACGGAGCCTTGTCTCTTTCTTGGGGGGGATTTATTGTATGCTGTTCCAGCTTGACTGCTAGGAATGTAAACCTATTCTTTTGGTTTTTCCTATTCGGCTGTTTACAGCATTCGTATGGTTCCGGTTCAGCTGTTCACAGCATTCATATGCTTCTCCGGTTCGGTGGATTGGTGTCTACTCTAGCTGCCTGTGTCTCTGGAAGGGGAAGATCTTCTAAACGGTGGTTTAACCCCTTTTTATGCCTGTGGTGCCGTTACAATACTCTGTTACTTAAAAGAATAAATGGATAAAATATAAGTGTCTGCATTATAATTAGTTTCAATATATTCAGATTACATGGCTATCCCCAATTGTGTGTTCACTGAGATCGATAACATCTATCAACCTACAAATCTTCAAATGAGAAATCGGATGAAGTAACATGAAAGATGATTTAGCATTGCTTGTGACACATGAACGAGACCTTTTCATTAGATACATTGTGATAATGATTAAATTATAATGACGGCTAGTTGCGGATTGTATATTTCTATGTGACTATACATCCATTAGGGGACAAACTGACTCCCAAACTGACTTCCATATGCTATAGAATATTACAGACTCAGGTACACCAGCAACTACCATACTTTACCAGACTCTGGACAGACCACTTGGACACCAAATTGGGTGAGACAGAGTGGAGCGCTATCTTCAAAGCGATCTTTCAATCTCACTCCAGAATCCATCTGCAGGAAATTTACGATAAGTTTGTTTCGAAATGGTGCATCACTCCAGTACATTCCAACACATATTGTAGACATGCAGATTGGTATCAAGCTTCTGGAAAGAAGTATGGAATACTGTCAATATAGTGACAAAAGTGAATATTCCCCATAACCCTGAGGCACTTATTTTTCTCCATATCACACTGCCGCAAATGCAACTCAAACATTCCCTAATATACTTCATGCTGACAGCAGCCAAATCAATCATAGTGAGTCTATGGAAGTCAGTGATGCAACCCTCTAGGAAAGATTGGTACACAAAAATTGAATACTTTCATACAATGGAGGAACTCAGATGGGGATCTTTAGACTAGTACTATATATGGCAACCATGGCACATTTCATGAAAGGGACACCACAGTGACTTCTCAGAGATATGGGCCAACAAACCCCTCCTGGGGTTTGGACATGCTGAAGGGGACCGAGAGCTCCTAATAAGCTGACCAAAACTACACCTCATCAGGTAGAGACACCTGTCAGTTGGATCATGGTCACTAGCGGACATTACACCACATGAATTTACAGATAAACACAGTTAAGACACTGAGCGTGAAGACGTGAATATGATTAATATTTTATTATGTTATTATTTTAGTTATGGTTCTTTTTACTTTTCACTGTCACACTGTCACACAAGACACTCATACTCTCATAGATGGAGCAGCGTGCTGCGCTGACTGCACTGTCATTGCCCTGCACGGGGTAAATGACACACCACATACCGAGAGTGCTAGGAGAAGAGTTTAGTGCCAATCAAGAGAGGTACAATGTTACCTAATGCTCACGGTATGGAAAGTCTATTGTTCTGATGAACAGCAATATTATTTGCATTTCCAGTACTGTGTGTTGTTTAGAACTATTGTACAGGTCCTGCATTACTATTACTGTGAGCATGAAATGTATTAATATGTATTGATATACTGATCTGTCTTGATGTGTTGAAGTGACAACTCTCTCCATACCTTCAACACCATTATAAATAAAAGAACAGAACTGAAACAATTGTTAGCGGCCCAAACCAAAAATAAATTACTACACATGAAACACTCCTATTATGCCCGGGGAGGTAAATGTGGCAGACTACTGGCCGCTACTTTAAAACACTCCAAAACAAAACTCCTGCATATCAAAGATTAAAAACCAAAAGGGTGAAATATCTCAAACTCTCATGGAAATTATGGATGCATTCCATTCCTTTTACACCAAGCTGTACAACCTCAGAGATCCCCCGCCAAACTGTGAGGACATTAAAAATTTTAAATCCACTAGACCTCAAACAAACTATCTCAAAAATATCACACACTCGTTTGGTACACCATCACACCAGATGAAGTATGCCTAGCAGTATGGAAAACACCCCTAGTTAAAAGCCCAGGCCCAGACAGCCTAACTGCCCGATACTATAAGGTTTTCCTCCCAACCCTAGAAGAACATTTCATCCGAACCTTCAACGCGATCACAAAATCAGCATCACTCCCCCAATCCTCCTTTGAAGCACATGTTACATTAATATTCAAACCAGGGAAAGACCTGACCAACTGTGGTAGCTACCGCCCCATATCGGTAATCAATATAGACCTAAAACTCTTCACCAAAATCTTAGCCAACTGCTTACAACCACTACTCACTACCTTCATACATGCAGATCAGTCAAGCTTTGTACCAGGCCTTAAGGATAAACACAATACCACCAAACTACTGAATTTCATGCACATCTCGCAAACTTTCAGCACACAAAGTCTGCTCCTCTCGGTCGACGCTGAGAAAGCATTTGATAGAGTAGACTGGGCCCTGTTAAAGGCTACCCTTCAAGTGCTTAGGATTTGGCCCAAGTTGGACGAAATGGATTTAGGCAATATATTTGACCTGACTGCAAAATTGAGGATACATTTTGCAGTCGAGGTAGAATATATTGTCCAACTTGGTTCACATTAGAAATGGCACGAGGCAAGATTCCTCACTATCTCCCCTCCTCTTCATTCTGATCTTAGAACCCTTCCTACAATGCATACAAGAGCACACTGATATACATGGAATCCATGTTTATCGCCAAGAATACAAAATCTCTGCGTTCGCAGATGACTTACGTTTTACCATCACAGATCCCATCTCATCTCTACCCCTCTCATGGAGGAAATATCCACCTATCATACCCTATCCAATTTTCAAGTCAACTACACAAAGAGGGAGATTCTACCCTTACACTTAGATGTCAACACAAAAACAAGCCTCCAAGCCACACATCCATTCTCCTGTGTCACAGCTTCAATGATGTACCTAGGGGTAAACCTCCCTCATGATCTTAAACAAATATATAACCTACATTTTCTGCCACTCCTAGAGGGGTATATGAAATATGATCAATCTATAAAAGTGCATATAAAGTGCATAAGAAAACTAACTCATACTTTTAGGGGCTACCAAGAGCTCTGCTCTTGTCACTGCCATATTCAAATCTCTGTTGGACCACCTCACCAATAAGTGTCCCTGGGCAAGATGCCTAATGATATAAATAAGCCTCTTACAGATCTGATTGGCCAAAATCAGCTTTTAACCGAAGAACGTGCATGCCCGTCTCCTGCGTGACGTCACACGTACACCGACATTGTCAACACCGTGGGTCGACGTGGGGCTATAAATTGGTGTGGATCCTCAGCGGCTGGTGTCCACCAACATGTCGCAGGAGTCAGGTACACTGATGCATGGTTGCTGAGTGGCACTTCTGTTATTGTCAGGGAGGCAATTACTGCAGTTACCGCAAGGTGAGGATGAATATGTCACAGTCTGTCAGTAAGTGTATGTCTGTCAGTGAGGGAGTGTCTTTGTGTGTGTCTGTCAGTGATTGTTAAGGAGGAGGTTCCATGGCAAGACAAACCTCCACATGGGGTGCACCACCAGCAAATAGTGGATGTTGCTCACATTACAAAATCCTACCAGCGGTTGGAAAAGACAGGACCGAAAGACAGTACTAATTCTAGCAGCACTGGAACAAGCACTCAGCACCAGATCAATAGAAGCAGTGGTTTACCACACCAGACAAGACCCAAGTGCAGATAAAGAGGCCTTTGAGACATTGTAGCCAGGTGGAAGATGTTAGCAGAAACAGCAAACACTAAGAGGCAAAACCAAGATGCTGGGATTGTGTACTGGAAAATGTACACCAAATATGGGCTGGACTTGCCCAAGTCCAGATGGGAGATACCACAAAGAGGAGTTGAGAATGGCAGGGCTACGATCTTGTCGACTTTCAGATCCAGACAGACAATCAAGCACTGGCCAACCAACCTGACAAGGAACAGAAGACTGCAGTGGTGGTGGATGTGGTAATTTCCAGTAACTGTAACATCAGGAAGAAGGAAAATGAGAAGGTGGACAAATTCCATAGACTGAAAGAGGAGCTAGAAAGGGTGTTGAAGTAAAGGCAGTAGTAGTCCCAGTTGTGCTTATTGTTATTATTATTATTATTATTCATAAAGCGCCAACAAATTCCATAGCACTGTACAATGGGTGGACTAAAAGACAGGTATTTGTAACAAGACAAGTCAAACACCCAGGAACAGAGGGATTAAGGGCCCTGCTCAATGAGCTTATATGCTAGAGGGAGTGGGGTATAGTGACACAAAAAGTAAGAGTAGGGTAGAAAAGTAGATTGCTAGGATAGTATTCATTGAGGGCTTAGTGTTTTGTTTTGATAACAGTTGCAGGAGATGAATTAGGATGTGGGGAGGGAAAGCTTTTTGAAAGTTTAGTTGATATGCTTTCCTAAAGTAACTTTTCAAAGATTTTTTGAAGGAGTGCAGATTGGGTGAAAGTCTAACAGAGAGGGGAAGGGCATTCCATGGGAATGGTGCAGCCCTAGAGAAGCCTTTAAGGCGAGCATCAGAGGTGGGAGTACGAACAGAGGTTAGACATAGGTCTCCAGCAGAGCGTAGGGGTCTAGACGGGACATATTTGTGTATTATTAAGGATAAGTAGGTCAGAGCAGCATTCTGGAGAGATTTGTAAGCAAGCATCATGATCTTAAATTGAGTCCAATATCTCACGGGAAGCCAATTTAGGGACTGACAGAAGGGGGAGGCATGGGAGGTTCCTGTGGAAAGGAAGATGAACCTCGGTGCTGCATTCATAAAAGACTGTAACGGGGCAAGTTAGGAACATGCAAGACCACTGAGAAGCGGATCACAGTAGTCAAGGCGAGAGAGGACAGTGGCATGGACAAGCACCTTTGCCGTTTCTACGTTAAATAGGGTCAAATGTTTTGGAGATTTGACGATTGATTGGACATGAGGGGTGAAGGAGAGGTCTAAGTCAAAGAGAACACATAGGCAGTGTGCCTTAGAGGTAGATCTGATTGTAGAGCCATTGACGTGGAGGGAAACAGACAAGGGAGTAGACACTTGAGGGAGGGAAGACCAGACGTTCTGTTTTGGACAGGTTCAGTTAAAGAAAATGAGCAGCCGTTAGTTGGAAATAGCAGAGAGACAGTCAGATACATGAGTCAAGAGGGCTGGTGAGAAATCAGGGGAGGACAGTAGACTGTGACCCCCACGATGGGGGAGTGGCTTCAACAGATTCCAGGTGTAACATCTGAAATCACTGCCTGGAAGAGTGCAGTTCTAAGAACTCTAGGCCTCTCATAGAGGACTATATATATATATATATATATATATAGTCCTCTATGAGAGACCTAGAGTTCTTAGAACTATATATATATAGTCCTCTATGAGAGGCCTAGAGTTCTTAGAACTGCACTCTTCCAGGCAGTGATTTCAGATGTTATATATATCATCAATATAACCTGGCAGCCAAGGAAAGTGGACTGGAATGCGTATGCATAAACAATAATGACTTAATTATTCTAGTCAGTGGGGGCACTAGACACCGTTGAGTGAACATCTGTACTGTGTACCGTCACATTCAAAATGACTGAGCGAGTAGAGCAACTAATCTGTATCAAATTTTGTGTTACATTTGAACATTCCTCCACGGAAAATAACTTTTCGGATAATTCAGAAGGCTTTCAGGGACGATGAAATGATTGTAGCGCAAATAAAAGTGTTGCACAAACACTAGAAAGATGGTCGAAAATCTTTTGATGCCCTGTGACTTCTGGCTTTTCCCAAAACTAAAATCACCTTTGAAAGGGAAGAGATTTCAGACTGTAAATGAGATGCATTTAAATACAAGGCAGCTGATGGCAATTCTAACAAAGGATTTTGCAGAGTGTTTTGAACAGTAGAAGAGACACTGGCAGAACTCTGTGTTGTGAAGCCTACTTTGAAGAGGAGTGAGGCGTCATTGACCTTTGTCTTGTATCTTTTTCAATAAATGTCTCTATTTTTCATAATGCATGGCTGGATAGTTTCTGGACAGATAGATAGATAGATAGATAGATAGATAGATATCTTGCTTTTAAATTTTTGTTCTAACATTTTTTTTTCTTCTTTTATTCTAAGTGTCTCAAATGCAAAAAAAAATGGTATTGTAGTAAATAGCATTGTAAATGCAAAATACTTATTAAGCCATAGCTAAGAATGCATATGTACTTAATTATTTTCATTAAACCAATTCTATTATGGAAGGGAGAGAAACAGAGAAACACCTACACAATTCACACTTAGTTTATGCAAAATATAAGTGGCTTCAAGGATCACTGTACCATGAGACCCTCCGGATCACCTCCCAAGAGTCAGATTTCAAATGTGGAGGCACATCATGACTGAATGTACGGGGGTCCGAATCCCAGAAATAAAATGTATTCATGCAGAATAGGTAAGCACCTATGTCCACTGTCCACTATCATCTGTCAACTGTCCCCATTCGCTAAAACCTAGTAGTACAGTGTCCAGGGATCACAAAGCCTTATTCCACATAATAATGAAATAACAATACTATTTTAACAGATCTATTAAATAAACACAGAGTAGTAATTTGATGAATACATGACTGTTTGTGTCATAACATTACGTGTGTTAACTGTGCCTAGGGAAATGGCCTTTTTCTTCAAAGCTCCATAGCAGATCTAGACGAATGCTTTGCTCCCCCAGCACTTAACAGCTTAAAGGATATGCTTAATTACACATTAATAAGTCCATTAGTAGACCAGCTTTGTTTTGTTTTTTGACAGGCCACTAGTGATGAAGGCTAAGTGACGTCTAAAAACGTATGCCAGGAGTTTTTTTCATGTAATAATATAAAGAAGCTCTAACACGACTAACCCCAAAATGCCCAACCAAAAATAAAATATTTAGGGACTGCTGCATATTATAGTTGTTATTCCTTACTGTTTAATGTAGTTCTGAATCCTAAATGAAGATCGTGGAAAGTAAGGGTGCCACTTTTTGGAGCGTTTATGATAACCAAGAGAAACATCACTGGCATCTGCAAATTCACCTGTTGAAAGGTGTTATGGCCATCCTACTGACTTAATGGAGAGGACGGCTGTACATTTTAGAGAGAATAATTGGAACTGTGTTGTAAAATTAATTTTGTGAAAGCTGGTGATATGCAATAAAATACTATATTTTGTAATACAAGTTCTACTTTTATTAACACTGATAATAACTGGTGTGCAGTGTCCTTTACAGTATACTGATAACAGTATTTTGATACTGCACTCCAGCGATAGTATGTCACCTAGTGGAGCACCAGTTCATGGGGACATTGCCAAACCCCAATAGAAAACCAAAATATGATCTTCTATCCTGTATTTCTTTACTTCATTTGTTGTCTGCCCATGTTTATTTTGCCATTTTTTACTTATAAACCTTAAAGGACCACTATAGTGCCAGGAAAACAAACTCGTTTTCCTGGCACTGTATGGTCTTTAGGTCCTCCCCACCCATTCTCGACGAGCTCAAACACTTACTTTTCTCCAGGTCCCCCCACCCATTCTCGCCGAGCTCAAACACTTACTTTTCTCCAGCGCTGGGCTCCCTCGGCAATGGGAAACTCTCCTCCCTCTTCCGACATCAGCACCGAATGCGCATGCGCGGCAAGAGCCACACGCACATTCAGACAGTCCATAGGAAAGCATTTCTCAATGCTTTCCTATGTACGTCAATGAGACAGCCACTAGAGGCTGGATTAACCCATAGGTTAACATAGCAGTTTCTCTGAAACTGCTATGTTTACAGCTGCAGGGTTAACCCTAGATGGACCTGGCACCCAGACCACTTCATTGAGCTGAAGTGGTCTGGGTGCCTATAGTGGTCCTTTAATTTATGAATGTTCTAACACTGTCAAATGATATGGGGCTCCTGGCGTGTAGACCCAATCGCCTGCCCAGAGACCTGATAATAGCTTTTCGTTCTCCTTTGTTTTCTATCATTTCTGTATTCCTGATATGTTTTTCACTCATTCATTTTCTTTCAAGTGGTCATTCTTCCCTCAGTTTATAAAATAAATATACAAATACTTGGCAGGGCCTAAATAGTCAGTTATAACACCCACCTGCACTCTGCAAAAGCCTAGCACCTTTTCAACATTCACTAAACATGGATCTGGTTTCACTGTAAATGGATCTTGAGTTTTATATAGTTGGACACGTTACTCTCATTAATACAGCATCATCCTTTTTCATTCCACACATCTGTCTTTTACAGTCTTTGGCAATGGTTGTTAATTTTATCATACATTTTATTGTTTAGTACCCAAATCTTTGGTGATACTAAGTTAATTTACTTGTCTTTGTATTTGTCCTTTAAAAACAAAATCTTTATTAAAAATGTAATTATTTTTTTTTTATATGATTCTTTTTCCACATGTAATATTTGTTCTTTCATCTCCCTTTCATCACTTTATTGATATGCTTTACAATTAGTTATTTTTTGTTCTTCCATTTAGCTGCCTACTTTGAAGTCGCGCAAAAACCAATGGACCTTATGAATTTTTTTAATCATTTTAATGTGGCTGTTTGAGGTTGCATCCACCATTGGAGAAATAGAAGAAACCTTCAGCTAACTTAAAAAGAAACTTTGTATAACTACCTAAAGCTGACTTTGTCACTTAACATACTAGACCACCACGCTCTGAGTAAACAAATTATTCAAAACCTGCAATTTTTGGATGACCCACAAAACTGAACCACAAAACCTTTGAGATATGGGAAACCTACATTAACAAGTTGCCAGAGTATTCATTTTTAGGTTGCAGTGTCCTTAGCTGGCATCACTCAATGTCCCCCACCCCCAACAAAAAAATCAGAAGTAATAAAGAACAAGCTAATTTTCCCTGTAGGTCAATCATTATCTGGTCATGGGAAGACCTGGCAGCACAATGAGGGGGTAGTGCTGTTGTTGGTCCACTGTTGCCAGCATACTGACTAAAGTCACCCAGTAGGCAGAGATTTATCTTTAGAAATCCTGGAACTATTGTTCCAGGCAGGCTTATGATAACACCATAACAAGCACCATAACTACATCAAATCACTTCAGTGGTTCTGGTGCTTAGAGAAACCCTTTAAATTGAAAAACCCTCAGGGTCCCACTCCCGCCGGGCTGTATGGCAAGGAAAGGGGTTAAACTGACCTTTTTTCCAGCGCCGGGCGGGGAGCTCTCCTCCTCATCTCCGCCTCTGATCCTCCTCTTCGGCTGAATGCGCATGCGTGGCAGGAGCTGCGCGCACATTCAGCCAGTCTCATAGGAAAGCATTCATAATGCTTTCCTATGGATGCTGGCGTCTTTTCACTGTGATTTTCACAGTGAGAAGCACGCAAATGCCTCTAGCGGCTGTCAGTGAGACAGCCACTAGAGGCTTTAGAGGCTGGATTAACCCTATTATAAACATAGCAGTTTCTCTGAAACTGCTATGTTTATAAAAAAAAGGGTTAATCCTAGAGGGACCTGGCACCCAGACCACTTCATTAAGCTGAAGTGGTCTGGGTGCCTAGAGTGGTCCTTTAAGCAAGTCTTTTTTTTCCCCCTAATAGAAAGAATGATTATCACCATAAAAGCGTTATTATAAATGCTGCAGAATTGTTGCCTTAATGTAATACTTTAATCAGCTGGGACATGGGTATTAAAGAATGAATTCATCTGTTAACTTCTACAACTTTATATTCTGCTGATTAAACAAAAATAAATCTCTTGAGAAAATGTCTTCTGTTTGTTTATACAGCTTTACAATCTTCCTTTTGTGTTTTTCTTCTGTAACTCACATAATGTCAGTCATCAAAATTTAAAATAAACACGAACTATAAAACTGGAGGCAAACTTTGAAGGGTAGAGGATTCAGCTTTTTATTTCTACTTCTGAATAATGTTGAGCATTAGTATGCCAATAAAAACGGCAATGTGCTTCGAGTGTCAAATACTGAATGAAAAAAATAAATCTGGCTTAGATCCAACTGGGATTTGTCTACATTCCAACCTTACTCTTATTTTTGCACTGAGTATTCTGAAGGCATCACACAGATTAAGCAGATGTTTGTGTAGTGTAATCTTGATGTGTTGATATACACAGGGGACATCTTAAGATGCAAATTCTCTATCCATAAAAAGTATCACTGAAGAATTAACAGAGGCTTGCAAGAATTTACCTACGTCAACATGGTTTAAAGGTGTTCCCAATGGGACTATGGCTACATAGAGTCTATGTTCATCCCCAGTGTTACGGGTTAGTGGTAAAGTAAAAAAAGGACATTTATCAACTGATGCCTAGACATAGTGACAAAGATGTTAATTAAGGTGATGTTCTCTTTCCCATCAAAAAATACTTTTTGATGCTTATTATTTGCCTTAAAAATAAAAGTCTCTGCCGTAAATCTCTGTTTTACATAAATAGTTTTATAAAGCTGAGATGGGATTCGATGGTAAAACAGGGAAATAGGAATGGAAGTGGCATTGGATGTTTGAGAGAGGATCAGAGGTATGAGAGAAGAACAGGAGGATTGCTTGGTAAAGAACATTGTAATGGAAGAAGCATTTGATGGATAAATAATGGTATAATGTTCTACATTGGGCTAGGCCACATGCTCTCTCGGTGGGCATGACTACAGCACAATTCTGATTAATGTCCTGAAAGAAAATTCCCCCACCACCTATCTCAATCAGGAAGGGAGAGGCAAAAAGGTGTGGTATGTGGATGTGTCTTGGGTATTGTGCCTTTTTAACTTTAGCTGATTGAGCATTAATAGATCTGTTGTTCTCTGCTCTGTACCTGGTCACTTGCAGAGTTATTCACTAAAGTCCGAATAACCCTAAACCAAATGGGGCAAAACCATCCGGTTGCATATGGGGTCATTTGGACTGCATAATCCAGACATTGTTGATGGAATTCATCCATGTCCAGATTTTGTCATTCAGACTCGCAATGGGCCTGAATTTGATCTGGTTTTCAGCCAAACAAAAAACTGACGCAGAAATCCAACGCGAATTAATCAAATCAGGGCCCTTAAGTTGAAAAAAGCAGACCTATCTGCCCACTGGCAACATCAGCAGTCAACAGGGAAATAATTAAAACCTCTTGGCGTGCGACTGGCTAGTGCATGCTAAAATGTAAAACAAATAAAACTCAATAAAACTCCAATATTGCTAAAATGGAGGCTGTAAACCTCCATATGCCCCCAACTGCCATCCTGCAGGTGGGGGCATGTCTACTGAACATTAAAAAGAACAAGCTGAGTAGCCATAACTGCTCAGTAGCTAGAAAAGAATTAATGAGGGGGAAATAGTCCCTCCCATGGCATCAGGTGGGGCTACTGTAAATTTGAAAGCAGTGGGGACCTATTGCCCCCCCCCCTGGCCCATATCAATGCCAGAAAGTTGGGACCCTAATATTTATAAATGTCCCTCCCCAACCCCCATCCATGCCAGCGGGTGGGGCCCTAATATTTTAAATAAGGGAGGGGACATATTATCCCTTCCCCTGGCCTCCACCCATGCTAGCCAGTGGGGTTCATAATATATAT
Source organism: Pelobates cultripes (assembly GCA_933207985.1). Classification (NCBI taxonomy): domain Eukaryota; kingdom Metazoa; phylum Chordata; class Amphibia; order Anura; family Pelobatidae; genus Pelobates; species Pelobates cultripes. The sequence continues at coordinate 205,290,833 of OW240914.1, forward strand.
ATATATATATATATATATATATAATAAGGGGGACATATAAAAATCAATAATCACAGACGCCATAAATTCTAATTTAAAAAAATGGCCACTTGTAAAACCCCCCAAAAAAAAAAAGCTGGAATAAATAAAAACATGTCACAATAAAACATAATCCATCTTCACCCATGGAGGACTCATTGCGGAATAAGTGCTATAAACAAGGAATGCCCTTTTATAGGCTTTCCCATGCTATGACAGCTATCGCAAAGTGTGAAAAATGTTCCACGCTTTGTAACAAACAAGCAATCAGAACACTCTGAAAGCCAAGCCTCAAGAAAAGTGAAGGGGTCTTCTCTAGCAAATTAGCAACAATGGTATATGGTATGGGCATAAGTTGGAACATATGGAGGTATATTATGCCCATTAAGGCACTTTGTGAGTCTTATTGACCCCCATAGGATTTTTATTTCATTTTATTTATTCTGATAGTTTTTTTGTTCTGTGTTTATAACTTTTAGCTACCTGTGGTGTATTTAAGCAAAGCATGTGGCCTCTTATTCATCCTACAGTTGAAATGATATCTTTATGAATATTATATAAGGTGTATTTGCCTTCTAAAATAGTGTTATATTATCATTATACAACATATTTATATATTTATTTTTTATACAACTTTATATATACAGCTTTCCTATCCATTGGGTGAGAATAGTATATTCTTTGTCCCACTAGGTGTTCTGTCTGCATAGAGTATTTAAGACTGAGCAAATAAGAAACTTGTGTATGCAGAAATGTTATGGAGATGATGGTGACTCCTGCTATGGGTAATAATTGGTTCTTTATGAATGCTCTTTAGGGATCATACAATGGTGCTTTATGGTTATTTGAAAATGTATGACTGTGTTGTGGTTGATTGATGTATGGGTGTATTTTGCTCTGAATGGTTTTATTGCATAGGGTATGTTGACTGTACACACTGCATGTCTACAGTTATTCATTGATCAGTCAAAACATTAAAACTAGCAGCATAATATTGTGTTGCCAAAACAGCTCTGATGCATTGAGGCATGGACTCCACAAGACTTCTGAATATGTCCTATGGTATCTGACACTTATTAGCAGCATATCCTTTAAGTACTGCAAGTTAAAAGGAGGGTCCTCAATTGATCAGATTTTGTTATTCATGTTCCTCAAATTATTCCTGAACAATTTTTGCAGTGACATGGTGCATTATTCTGATGAAAAGGCCTCTGCCATCAGGGAACTCCAATGTCATGAATGGGTGTACATGGTCTAGGGAAGTGGTACGTGTCAAAGTAACATCCACATAAATGCCAGGACCCAAGATTTCCCAGCAGAACATTGCCCAGAGCATAACACTTTTTCCTCCATCTTGCCTTCTTCCCATAGTGCATTCTTTTGCCATCTCTTCCCCAAGTAAATAATGCAAACACATCTGGCAATCCACCTAATCTACAAGAAAACTTGATTCATCAGACAAGGCAATCTTCTTCCATTGCTTCACGGTCCAGTTCTGACACTCATGACTCCACTGACAGCACTTTTGATCATGGACCAGGCTGATCATGGGTACTCTGACAGGTCTGCGGCTACGGAACCCTATACACAACAAGCTGTGATGCACTGTGTGTTCTGACACTTTTCTATCTTAACCAGCATTAACGTTTTCAGAAATTTGAGCTACAATAGCTCTTTTGTGTGATCGGACCAGGTGGGCTAGACTTTACTCCCCACATGCATCAATGAGCCTCAAGGGCCCATGTCTTTCCTTGCACCACTTTTGTAGGTACTAACCACTGCATACAGGGAACACCCCAGTTGTCTAGCCATCTTTATTTGGCCCTTGTCAAAGTCACTCAGTTTTTTGTGATTGTCAACTTTCCCTGCTTCCAACTTCAAGAATTCAAGAACTGACTGTTCACTTGCTGCCTAATATATCCCACCCCTTGACAGGTTCCATTGTAACAATATAATCCATGTTATTCACTTCCCCTGTCAGTGGTTTTAATGTTGTGACTGATCAGTGTATAAAGGAATTTAAGGTTTACTGGTATATTGGAGAACATGTTTCTGCAACCTATGGATTAGAGGCTCAGGGTTGATGTTATGTCTTGACCCACTTGGATTCAATATGGCTGTTGCCCCAGCCATCAAGACAAAGTAACAGGTTTCTAGTCACTAGACAGCAAGTAGAATTGACTTGTAAAAGGTTGATTAAATGTCCAAAGTTAATAAAATATTCAACTTTGGTGATAATACTATATAATAAATATTTTTTTAAATTTATTTTGAAAGTCAGTTCTAAAGTCACTTCAACTTGTTATTTATTGAATAGAATCCTCAGTGTAGTCCAGGATAAGCAGATTGAATACAGTGTATAAACTGTCATCTACACAGGGAAAAGCAATTGGTTTAGTGGCAGTCAGTGCAGGTTCAGGAACGGTATAACAGGCAGACAGGATAAGGGCTGTGTGACAAACTGCCATTTGCCACTGGCTTTCTATGTGCCAAACTGCTCTGCTCCCCTGGCTTACGGAGAAGCCTGCTTGCCAGCCTCTTGCCACATGACAATGGCCCTGGGGTGAATGGCCCTTTTAAAAATATTATTTGGGCTCATGGACTTTTAAAAGACTGTTTCTGGCCCTTTAAATGCTTTGGGAAAGGATTGGCACCTTTCTATATGGCACTTCGGATACAGCCCAAGTGCCGAAGTAGTCGAAGTGGCCGCCATTCGACAAACTAACACGTGACGGCGGCCATTTTAATTCAGCCGAACGCGGTCAGCGGTGTGTGCCATCAAATCTCTGGAACTGAAATCGGCTACACGACGGCACGAACAACGCTGAGCCTTACCTTCGTTTCCACTTCGACAGAAGTCGAAGTGCGTTCGACTATTCGAATGCCGCATTCTAATGGGACTTAGTTATTTTTCAGTGCAGAAAGAGACCGGCGGTCTAAAAGGGACTCCCATCTAACTATTTAACCACTGAACCAATTCAAGTGAATTTTGGATATGTTTGTCTCCAAGTTATGCTGTTTATAAAAATATAATATTATATGAAAAATCACAAAGTTATAAGAATTGTATAAAAGTATGTTTTTTAGCTTATAGGTAATTGAGTTGATACAGCAATTAACTCAATTATCTACCAAGCAGAGGGGAGGATTCCTATTGTAATAAGTGTGTGTGAGTATCCATGTGCCTTTATCTGATTGGTTGCTAAATGTACAGTTTCAGTACCCCACAAGGTCCACATGGGTGGTAACCTTGCTGGAAAACTTGCATTTAAACTGGAATAAATGCTCATTGGAGTCAGTTCTTCCTGACCCTCAACACGTAGTCTTGTCTCGTGATTGGAGGGGACAGCTATACTCACAGTGGGGATTGCTATGCGCTGCATACTCCCCTGAGCTTTAATCACATAGCTCTTTTAAGAGCTTGTTCCTGATACGCTCTCCTGGAGGAGAGGTCTTCCCCACAGGGAGGACAGAAGCTGATCCACGGTGGACAGAAGACGGCGAGACTCCAGTTAAGCTACGGCGGTTGTGGAGTCTGCAGTGGTGTCCAGTGCGGTGCTTGTGGTCCTTGGCGCAGGCTAAGAAGCGTCCATCAACGGAAGGTACTCAGTCGGTGTACGGGGAGTTCCGTTACAGGCTGTGTAAAACATTATTCACAGAAGTGTATATACCAAAGAGCACAGTATAACTGAGAAATGAGGTAGAGGTTAGATGGAATGAAGGTTGTATTAGATTTTGACATGGCAAATTAAATTGTACTACAATGACAGAGATAAGTTTAGAAATTCAAAAGGAACCAATGAACTTGGGTCCCAATTTCTTGGTAGGACAGGATAGTTTCAAGTACTTTGTAAATAACCAAACCAGTTGGCCCACTTGATAAGCCAGTGGAGATTGTCTTTTGAGAGCGGCATATCTTTTATAGGTTTGTTGGCTGTCTTGTAGTGTTGATTGGGCCCATAGAAAACCTTGTGCTGGTTGCTGTAAATGGACCATGACCTCTGGAACAGGTGTAAGTGGGGTACTACCTGCAAGGATACTGGGATGAAAACCACAATTCAACATAAAAGGAGATTCCTGGGTGGAATCATGTTGCTTTGAGTTATAGGCAAATTTAGCTGCAGATAATAACTGTTTCCAGTTGGATTGTAGATGGGTATAGTAACAACGGAGGTATGTTTCCAGGGTTTGGTTTGTTCTCTCGGTTTGTCTGTTGGTTTGGGGATCGAAGGCAGTGGAGTGGTCTACAGATATTTTAGTGATTGATAGAAGGCTTTCCAGAAGTGGGAAGTGAATTGCATCCCTCTGTCTAAGAGGATAGACTGGGGGATTCCATGAAGTTCAAAAATGTTGTCGATAAAAGGGATGGCTGTTTGATTGCCATTTTTGTTAGACAATCTACAACAACCACAATGGTATCATATCCTTGTGAAATAGGGAGGTTTACGATGAAGTCAACGTTTAGATGACTCCATGGTCTGGATGGAATAGGTAATGGTTGTAATAATCCAGCAGTTTTGGAGGTGTTGGTTGTAGCATGGGCACAAGTAATACAGGATCTTACATAGTCCTTGACATCTTGTTGAAGAAAAGGCCACCAGAATTACCGTTTGATACTTTATGTCTTCCTCTGTCCTCCATGACCGGCCAGTGGAGTGTCATGATATTTGTGGAACACTTTGACGGGTCTTTTCAGGTACAAAAATCTTGTCATGGAGGTGGTAGTTTCCTTTATCTCTTGTAAGATGTGAGACATGCCGCCTACAAAGTGATGTTCCTGTTGTTTCTAATTTGGTTGTATCTGTTTCGGATATATATTCTTGAGAGTGCATCAGCATTTTGATTCTTTGACCCTGGTCGGTAGGTGACATAAAAGGAAAAACGATTAAAAAACAGTGCCCATCTTGCTTGTCGAGGGTTAAGACGTTTGGCCATTCGTAGATATACGAGATTTTTATTATCCCTATATACAGTGATAGGGCATTTAGCCCCTTTAAGAGGCCGGTTGTCAGGCATACGCTTCCCTAGAATGAGTGTAGTTTACACACTCTGCATGGCGTGGAGAGCTGCAATACCGCATCCACGAGTTAGAGGGAGGCCGGCCGTCTATCCTTGTGGTCGGAACCATCGGAGTCCTGGGCATGCAGTGAGGAGGGATCGCCACAGAAGTGGATGGAAACATGGCGGGGGACCCCCAGGTAAGCGTGGCTGTGACATATGCCTACTCCTTTTATATGCTCCAAATTATTAAGTATTTTTCACTGTGGTGGTGTACTTGCAGGGGGATCCTAGTGTCGAAGCCAAGTGTTCCCTTTCCCACATCGATTATAGATCCTGTAGTATTTTCAGTGCTTATAGCAGTGTAGCATATTTACCTAAGCACCGGCCAAGACTTAGTGTAGGCTAAAGTAGAACAGGTCACACTTTTATACCTGGGGCCTCAAAAGGAGATTCTCAGGAGAACAATAGTATTGTGACATCCCTGACACCCTGAGCAAGTAATTTAATTAACAGCCAGACACCTTGGCACCAAGTTAGCAAAAACACATAAAACCTAGGGTTCCCGTGCCCACATTCCGATACAAGTTGTGTCCCCAATAGGTCTCATCTGAGAGCCCACTATGTTCAAAAAGCTCGTAGATTGAAGGTGGCTGGCCTGAGTTAGCAGAAATAATTTTTCTGATCGGGCTGCAGCCATACGCTGATCTTCATGATGATGGGTGGAAAATCCCGGTCACCCATGAGTATATGGAGCTCTCTCAAGTCCTGGGTACCGTTGGATGCCTCACCACCTTCTATATCTCCCCTCCACAAAGCGCCCTGTTAGATGGTTCTTGGATCAAAAGCTGGTCCTTGATCCAATCAAGAGAGGGTGTTTGGTGGCTCCTGAAAGCCACTAGGAAGGGTGTTGGGCTGAGAGGCACGGCCTGGAGAAACATGGTGATAACAGCTCTTTTGGGTGATCTGTCACATTCACTAAACTGGGATATGTACTAGACTGAAATGATCTATAATGCCTACATTAAGTAATTCAGGTTTCAATATGGTACAATTTAATTTAGTAAATAACTCTGAATGACTGGAAGAGCATTGTTAGAAATGTGTTTCACAGCATCTGAAAAAAAAAAATAGTTAAGATTTTTTCTGATATTGTAGTTTGGCCTAGAATTTGAATCTGATGATCAATTGATGCCTAAGCTGAGGGCAGCTGCACTGTGGTTAAAATCACGTTTTCTGATAGCTTAATTTGCAGCAAGCTGTAAAGGAGACTCGCAGGGGAAGAGGGGATTAGAAGAAGCATCCACGTGCAGTCATACAATATTTCATGGAGCAGAGGAGCATAGCTATTTCCTCTGACATCAGGCACTCTATAGGAAGAAGGTTTAAAGTAGCAGAATTTGTATAAATTGCTGCAGTAACAAGCAACTGTCTGGCTAGAGAAATTCTTCAATTCAGTTTTGTCTTCAGCTTGGCACTTTTGGCCTTGAATTTGAAATTCACTTTAAAATCACTCTGCATTTCAGGGCACTTCTCACTTTTATGTGCAACTTAATACATGTCCTAATTTTGAAAAAAAATAAATAAATAACAGGGATGAATAAGGCGCTTTGTTAATCACTCTTGGTAAACATGCCATCTAAACAACGTTTTTCTAGATCCATGCACTGATTAACTGGACAGATATACATCATTATATTGCATTATATTGTACCTGTGTGGATACTGCAGTTTCATATTTGAAAAAGTTCCTAAAAGTGCACGGCATCCTTTAACTTAATTTTTCTTTTTTCTTTTTTTTTTGGTAATTATATAATGAGGGTACATGACTTTTAAACAGTTTTGTCACAAGAATCAAAATATTTTATGGGTTTCTGTTTGAGTTAACAGCAAAGCCTATAAATATCAGCCTTTCCCTCATATTTTTTATGAGTCCCAACAGAAGTGCTGTCATTTGACAAGTAGAGTCTTTGTTACATAATGGAATTCTGTCCCTGATTACAGATAATTCCTGAGGACAAGTCTCTTTCATTGACTGTGATCAAATTTCAAAGGAGCAGCACATGTACACCATGAAGCAGCTGGGTATACAGTCTCCCATCTATGTTAAGGAAATGATCACTATTAACTATCCCAAAATTATCTTTAGGGAGCTGCCTCATCTAGTCGAACTTTGTGTATCCTATATCATTATACTTGATAACCTTGTCATAAAAAGCTTAAAAAGTATATAATGGTTTCAAATTCTAAAGTATCTCTGTAGAATGTTAAAATATAGACTTTTTTTTATGTGTACCGTCAGAGTAATGGAATTCGGACAACAAAATTGACCAATCTAGACAAGCCACTCACCTGTTTCACCCCAATAAGTACAATGTTTTCCCACACATCAAGTCTGTAGTTTGTAGAAAAAACATTACCCAACAACAGCTTATAATAACTTCATCTACAGAGTTAGAGAGCATAGTCACACTAGAAAACTCAGCTAGGCAGATCGAAACCACTACCATGAAAGGAGTTTTTATAAAAGCGATGTTTGGGAAAGGTTTGTTCTTCTCAGGGTGGAAGGGGTGAACAGTTTGTCAATTGCCCACTGACCTTTTCCTTAAATATTTTTTAAAAATCCTCTTTTTTAAATTAAAATTACTTCTGCTTCTGATCCCCTATTTTAATTAATAGAAGATTGCAAAAGGAAAAGCAATCATTATAAAACTAGGATCCCGTACTTACTATGTTTATTTCAAATACAGATATAATAATCTAATTTTGACAGCTCAGATTTTGTATTGCAAAAATACTGATATTGGCTACAATTTGTGCAATTTCTGGATACATTTGGCTAGGCAAGACTGTAGCCGGTTTTGCATGCCTCACAATCATCCTGATTATGGTGGGACAGTACTTATTTTTGGGTCCTTTGCCTCCATCCAATTTTGATCCCTGGAGCCCTGCTTTTGGGAACATCAACTGTCCCAAAAAGCGTAGCTTCTACACATCTGTAGGGTACTATAACCGTGCAAAGAGTACTGAAACGTCGGCTTTCTGCATGTTCTGCCCTTAATCGGCTGGCCAGCTTGATTGGCAGGCAGCCTGCTGTGCATTTGGGCAACCCAAACAATTTTTATGTTTTTTTTTTTAACAGAGTGATTTACTAAACAAAATATTTCTGCCGTGAACAAGTCTTTTAAAATCTATTTTCTGTATCAAATGAATACCATCCCTGAAATTACTTCTCGAAAATGAAAAATGTTATTGGCACATAAATATGACACCAATGTCATTGGCTTGGTTTTGGTATAAGTGATCTGCATATTTCTGAAACCCAGGGCCGGCGCCACCGTAAGGTTGGCTCCCCCTGTCTGGGGCTGCAGCGCTGGGGCGAGCGGCTCTCAAGCCGCCCTCCCCAGCGCCGGGCCTATCCTCAAGGCACCCAAAGGTGGGGGTTCTGAGAGGATCCCTGTCACAGGGGGGTCAGGAGGTGATCATCTGGCCACCTCAGGGCGCCCCCTAAGCTGTGCGCTAGGTAAGGCAGAGCAATCACCTGCTTACCTTAATGGCAGGTGCCTGCTCTGCCAACAAATCCCAGTGTCCAGAGGAGAGGGGGGCGGAGAAGGAAGGCGGCGAGCGAGGCTATTCTTGCATCTCCTCACTCCTCCCTCGTGCCCTCTATGATGCCGGGAGCCAGAATATGACCTCATTCCGCCCCCGGCATACTAAGCAGCTTGCTGGAGGAGTAAGGAGCTGCCCCACACTGGACCCCAAGAAGGTGAGTGTTTGAGTGTTTGACTGTCAGTGAGAGTGTGTGTGAGTGTCTGCCTGTGTGTGTCTGTCAGTGAGTAAGTGTATCTATGTCAGTGAGTGTGTGTGTGTGTGTGTGTGTGTCTGTCTGTCAGTGAGTGAATAAGTATATGTATGTCAGTGAGTGTGTGTGTGTGTGTGTGTGTGTCTGTCTGTCAGTGAGTGTGTGAGTGAGTGAGTGTGTGTGTCTGTCAGTGAGTGAGTGATTGAGTGTATGTATGTCAATGAGTGTCTTTATGTGTGTGTGTGTGTGTGTGTGTGTGTGTCAGTGAGTGTATGTGTGTGTGTCTGTCAGTGAGTGAGTTTCTGTCTGTCTGCCAGTAAGTGTGTGTGTGTGAGTGAGTGTATGTCTGTCAGGAAGTTTCTCTGTGTGTGTGTGTGTGTGTGTGTCTGTCTGTCAGTGAGTGAGTGTGTGTGTGTCAGTGAGTGTGTGTGTGTCAGTGGGTGTGTCTGTCAGTGAGCAAATGTGTTTGTCTGCCAGTGTGTGTCTGTCAGTGAGTGAGTGACATGAGGGGGCGGCAAAATGGATCTTTGCCTAGGGCAGCAGAAATCCTTGCACCGTTCCTTCTGAAACCTGTATAGCAATTATCCCATAGATGCAAAAGTAGTCCCATGCTTAAGCCAGTTTGGTGTCCCCTAAGTATTTGTACCATGCCCTCTCACATGACTCCATAAGTTTACCCCTCACCAGCCTTGCCCCATTTCCTTTTCCTGTATAGTTTCTCAAGTTCAGCAGCAGTGGTGGTAATCAGCTTACACAGCTCGAATAGAATATACTACTGAAAATATAGATAGGGCAGGATCTATATTCTGCAAACTGAGTTTAAATCAATATAGGAACCAGATATGCTATGATCTGACAGATAATCTATAGTATGAGGTGCCACTGACTAATTAGTGTGATAAGTTAGTAAATAGTTTTAAAAAAACAACTTTTAGGGCACCAGAGTTTTATTTCTGAGGCCTACAGTTTTAACTTATGTCTATAATTGCAGTCTATCTTATGGAAAGATAGATGGATAGTGATTTAGCCATACTTAAAGGGACACTATATTCACCAAAACAACTTCAGGGGCATGATCTATACACCAAAACTGCTTCATTAAGCTTACGTTGTTTTGATGACTATAGTGTCCCTTTAAACATTGCTGGCATGACTACAATATTATCTCTCATCACATAACATGTAATACTTAAGGCATACAGACAGTGTCAGAGATTTCTATATTACAGAGATGTTATGGGCTTCTAATATAGAATTCAGCAGCCTTATGGGCTTTTTTAAATGAGTGGCCGGTCCTGCTGTGTTGTTGCAAATGTAGTCAGACTTTGTTTTATGCCATCTAATGAAGCACAATTCTGTTTTCATGCTTTGTCAGTGATTCACTTCAGCAGAAAATGTGGGCAATTGATAAGGTCATATCAAATGCTAGTCTACAACAGCCAAAAAATAAGTTTGGCTATTTAGCCCAAAGTTTGCAGTTTCCTTATGAAAATCCACAACAAACATGCAAGTGGCAATTTATCCCTTCTCTGTATGCCTTCGGTAGAAATGTAGTGGTTTATCCCCTCTACTACTTCCTTCTGGTTTCAGGGCATAGTGCAGGCCTTGTGACTCAGCTCTCGCTGACTATCTGCATAATAATTGGAGGAATTAACTATAAATCTCTTTTTCTAGCATTTTCACAGTTAATGTGGTTATAAGTAGTAGTGTAGTGTATTTATTGATTTAGTTTTTTAAAGAGACACTATAATTACCAGAACAACTACAGCTTAATTTAGTGTCTACCGGTCCCTGCATGCATTTTGATCTAAACACTGCATTTTAAGAAAAAAAGGCAGTGTTTACATTGCTGCCTAGGGGCACTTCCAGGGACAGTCTCTCAGACAACCACTAGAGGTGCTTCCGTGCAGCACTAACGTTCAGCGTCTCCACACACTGCATGGAGACACTGAACATTCCTCCTAGAGATACATTGAGTCAATGCATTTCTGTGAGAATTTGCTGATTGGTCTAGTGCGGTATAAACTTTAAAAGACGGACTGAAATATCAATAGAAGGATGCCTGTACAGAAGGTACGATTTCTGTCAAAGGGACGGCTGTGTTAGTGTAACACTAGGATATAGCTGACTAGGCGTCCTGAACACCTGACGCGCGCGTTTCGCCCGAATTGCTCATCAGAGGGGACATTAATAACTGGCATCAGTTAACATCAATAACATATCACATCACCACAATCTGCAGACACTTATAGAAAGACCACTTGCAGAATCATCCTCCTCTTTGACATCCTCAGAGACAGTACAAGACTTACTCTAACACCTTCTAACACAGTGTCCTATCGTATTGCCCCCTGCCTCAGACATAAACGTTTTCTTATTTTACCTAACTTTTGTTGTATGTGTGATTACTTTGTTAGCATAATGGGCGTTATACAAATGAATTGTTTCAAACTTCCATTACTCTTATAAGGTGAATTGTGATTTGACTTTGCAAATGCAAATAGCAGAGACGTTTTACATAGATAATAGGTTAATTAATGTATTGAGTTACCATTAACATTCATTTTCTGACAAAATAAGTATTTTTTTAAATGACTTTGAAGAATACATTACAATTTGACTTAAGCAGTGCCAATAATATAGGAAAACATCTGATTATTTATCTATTTTATGGCTCCATTCCCCCCCCCCAGCGAATAGAATCAGCCTTTATAAGTCATTAAATTAATTTTAAATATCACTTTTACGTTGTTTTTTCTAAAAGTGCAATCATTACATATATTAACTCAGATTAAAATTTTTGTAAAAAAAAGTTTTTAAGTACCTGCTAAATATGCATTTCCAAGACTATGCACGAGAAGATAAAAATATATTTTCCATGTGCAGCACGATGAATGGTGAACATCTGTAGATGGCATGTGTTAATGTAATAGGTTAGCTAGTTATCAAATGTGTTGACATTTAACTACATTTACAGCATTGCTTGAGTTTTGCTCATTGAACAGATTTACAAAATGTTGTTCCAATACTTCATACAATGGTGCTAGCAAAGAAAAGTAAGTGTACAGCAATAATTTATAACTTCTAGAATACACTCAGACAGAAAACACACAAACAGTCAAAGCATCCATGTGTAGAAAAGGTTTTCATCATGTCCCTGAAAAAGCAATCTGTTCAGAGAAATGTATTCGAAGATTATGCAATTACATTCTTGTCTCTCTGCTATGTTACATATCTAGCTCCACGCAACCAGTGGAGCAAATAACCAGCATGATGACTGTCATGAGAGTGAGTCAGTACCTTTGTTTTTGAATTCACTGTTTAGGGCATAAAGAGTTGTTGTAGCTATTAGCTGTATTAGCGTATCGAGTATTTAGATTATAGAGACTAACCTTGTAGTGTTCCGGCACAAAATATTGATATGGAGATTTTATTTTTATAGAGCCAAATGTAAAAACCTCTCTTGCACTTTGATTACAGACGATAGACTTGTACAAAATGTATTTGGAATAGTTAGTCTTAATTATATACCTTTGAATCCACTGCCGAACAAATTGATTTGTCTTGTATATATCTATGGATTCTTATTCAATGAACAAGACTCCAACAGGTAAATTCCAGATTAATTCATTTGTTTGGCAGTAGATTCAAAGGTATTTGAGTCAGTCAACCTGGTCCGAACAAATTTTTGCACAAGTCTAACACGATTAATCTGCATGCATTTTCAAGCTAGATTTTAACTATTCTTTATCAAGATTTTTTAACATACTTTACTATTTATGTTTGGTTTCTTCCCTACATTAAATGAAGTTGTTTTTTTTCCAGCTGAAAAGTATGAGTAAGTATGAATTATTCCCAGTATTAGATACAACACTTTCACATACCTGTAATTAACGAGGTTATTCACAAAACTCGATATAGCCCTGTACCAAACTATGCAAAACCATAGGGACTGCAAAATCCAGACATTATTCACACTATTTCAGTCAGACCAAAAATGGCCAGACATCTGAAATATGGAGCAATGCACATAACCCTTTAAATGCCACAGCTGAGCTATCACACTCAGCCGTGGTATTTCTGAGTGTTTCCCCAGGTGAGGTCTTCCAGCTTGCCAATTGCTAAGTAAATGGCGCTAGGCTATGCCATGCCAGCTGCCCAACACTAGTGATGTCCCGAACGGTTCGCCGAACGGTTCACCGCGGTTCGCCACGAACTGTTCGCCACGGACTCCAGTCAGCAGACACATTCCAGCCAATCAGCAGCAGACCCTCCCTCCCAGACCCTCCAGCCTCCTGGACAGCTCACTAAGAATGCAGCTTCAAAATGGATGCTGTTCGTGGCGAACCGTGGCGAACCGTTCGGCGAACCGTTCGGGACATCACTACCCAACACCAATCTTTGTTCCGTAAGCTGCATCATAACAGGGAGCTCTCTAACTTATGCTGCAATCAAACAGTACAGAGTGCTCACAGTCCCACCTTTTGTACTGTGTGATCTATGAAATCCTATTGTTGATGCCAGTACTGAATCCATCAGAAGTGGGATTAGGGGATGTTTTAGGGGCAAAATTAGGACTAGGATTAAGGGTAGGATTATGGGTTGGATTAGGGATTGGATAACATATTGTATTGGGGACAAGATTAGGGTCAAATGTATGCATGAGGGATATCAGATTCTGTGACTCTAAAAGTTGCAATCTCAGCATGCCATCATAATTCACTCAGTGCAGTGTTTGTTTTATAACTTCTAAAAATGTATTGAAATCCTAGACGTATTGGACATTTTAACAATCAGGACTAACTAGGAAATATATATTTGAGTTAGTTTTCTTTAATTGCAAATTATAAAATGTAAAACTGAGAAAAAATAGCTTTTTTAAAAAAAATGTTTTTCCCCATTTCTTAATATTTTATTTCCATTTAATATTGTGTTAATATGTATACATATTAGAAAAAGCTAAATTTCTCCTTTTCAAAATTACAATGCGTATGGATGGACGTAAACAGAAAGGGTAAAATTGTTGTAGAATGAATACATGGCAAAAGTACCAAAAAGGCCTGGGTTACAAACCTGTCACCTCTCAAAATAATCTTGATTGTTAGGGGTTAAATAATAAATGTATATAGTTGGGTAGGCCTTGGACGCCATGCTAAGCAGCCACATGAATCACTTAAATTGCCTGATTCTCTACAAAATTGCTAACGACTCCTGAACTCACCTAAGACACTCTAGAACACCTTGGGCATCTATTGGTACACACTTGTGAGCCACGACAGCAGTGCTTGAAACCCAAGTACCTGTGGCCTAGTGCAGTCCCTGCTGGGAGTGACGGACAATCTCCTCAGTGGAATCTCGTGAGCTGAGTCGTGTCCGAAACCTGCCCCCCCTTTGGACCGGCGTGGGTTATCCCGGTCCCCACGGTGCAGACCTACAACCCCAATGGAGATTACTAACCTTTCTTGCCTTACCTCAGAATGCACCTCTAGGCACGAAATGGCGGAGGTACTACATCATGGGCTCACACAGACACCGACCATGCCGACTCAATGTAATGCTATTGAGACATGCCTGCAAAAATTGGAGACCCACTTCCAAAATGTCTGGGTAGCCCTTGAAGAACGCATGGCACCAGCTCAACCCAGTACACGAACCGGATGTCGTGGGATCGGGGTGCTGAGAAGAGGTAGACTTCTCATAGATACTACGCGACTACAAGCGGACGTTTTCCACACTACTTGCTCTCCTAGGCTGAAGGCCACCAGGAGTTATCCCCCAGGGCACCAACCACACAGGCAGAGAACCCGAATTGGACAGTGGCAACAGCCTGCAGTACACCATCCACTTTCCCCTACAGGGAAAGGACTTGGACTTTTCAAGCTTCCAAGTCAGTGGCTTAGTGGTGCAGGCCTTGCTTCCGGCCTGGGGCACTAGGGTTATCCTGCCTCAATACTACCGGCAATACCTTTGTCCCTAACACTTCCCATCCAAACAAGGGAATCGGTTGAACAAGGACACTCCATTGTGTGCAGCCCCTGCCGCCCACCTAAACAGCCTGGCTTTCTTAGGTGGCAGCCCTCAGCCATTTTAAGGCCAGATGCACAATCGAGATAAGCCATGATTTGTCCTATTAGTTCTTTAAATCAATTTTACTCGTCACCTCCAGTTAACTTTGTGCTGTGAGTGATAGGGTGTTGGGATACCCACAGTGGATCCATCTTGAACATTTGCATATTAGCCTAACTGTTTGATTACATTTAATTACTGTTATAAGTGGATCTCGTGCTTAAGTTCATCACCCTCTTGTTTAGCTAAAGCTATGCACACCATAGTTAAGTCCCGCAATAATAGTCATGCAAGCATAGCTCACGTGTGTTGTTTGTCAGTCTATGCAACACTCAGTTTTCTTTTTTATTTCTAAAACCCTCTCAGCAGTCAGCCTGTATAGCATGGTCTTGTATTATTTAGTATTCCTCTTAACTAACAACGCTAGTATAAGCATGTTTAATACATTTAACAAAGTGCAACCTTCTAATACTCTATAGGGCTATGTGTAACAACATTAAAATGAATCATAACTTAGTTTGCATAACCCACCATAGCCTCTTTAGACTCAGCTTGTTCCTATATTCCTGTATTTCTGCACAAATTGGTCATAAAATGTGATCTGATCATCATCTAAGTCACAACAATAGACAATCACAGTCTGCTTAAACTAAGAACACACAAAGAATGAAATGTTGCCATATTTTTATTGAACACACCATGTAAACATTCACATGTAAACTCAAATGGTTACACACTATTAGGAAGGAAAGAAAAAACAGGAAAGGTGGTGGGTTATGTTTGTATGTCAACCATGAGTTAAAGACAAATTTTAACCCCTTAAGGATACATGACATGTGTGACATGTCATGATTCCCTTTTATTCCAGAAGTTTGGTCCTTAAGGGGTTAAACAAGTGGATTGCGACAAGGAAAATGTGGAAGCTTTATGGGTAGATATCTGCTTGCGGCAAAAGAAGAGAAATCAATTATTGGTTGAGATATGTTATAAACCACAATGTTAAAATTGATGAGGAAGAACAACTGTTAGATCAAATTAGAAAAGCTGCAGGTCTGGGTAACGTGTTAATTATTGGAGATTTTAATCACCGTGATATAGATTGGGATAGAAAAACTAGTAGTTCAGCAAAGGGAGTCAGGTTTTTGAATGTGTTAAATTACATCTTTATGTCCCTGGTACAAGCCCCAACTAGAAAGGATGCTTGTCTGGACCTGGTATAACAAACAATATTGATCTTTTAACCAACATTCAAGTAGGAGAGTACTTGGTTTCTTTTGAACTAAACTTAAAAAAGCAAAAGCACATGGGATGTACTAAAATATATAATTTTTAAAAGGTCAGTTTCAAAAAGATAAGGGCAACTTTACAATATATTGACTGGCATAAACCCTTTAGTGAAAAAAAAAACTGTGGAATGCCCTCAAACAAATATTAGATAGGTGCATTTCTTAGTATGTATAATTGGGTGATATATATAAAAGAAACAAATGAAAACCAGTGTGGCTTAGTGGGAAAGTAAACCAAGAGATTAAAAATAAGTAAAGCATTTAAATTGGACAAATCAGATGCATCCTATATACTGTAAGATATAAGGTGGCCAATAATGCATGCAAACAGGCAATTAGAGTGGCTAAACTAGAAAATGAGAAAGTGATAGCCAAAGAGAGCAAACCCAATCCCAAAACATTTAAAAGAATATAAATTAAAAAATAAAAAATATATAAGTACACTTAAAACAGAGATGGGCATGTTAGCCAGTAAAGACCAGGAAAAGGCAGACATTTTTAATAACTATTTAGTATATATTAAGGAGGATCAGATGGTAAGAGATATGCAAATGATTGTTGCAAAAAGCTTGCAGAAAATTGTGATTGGATGACTCAAGACAAGGTGCTACAGCAACTAGAGAAGGTTAATTAAAGAGATCATTTTTATTGCTTGGGCTTGATGTATCAAATTATATATATATTGATTAAAAGCGTTTTAGCTGTCTCAGTGAAATGTTTTAAAATGCATAGTAAGGGCCTCTCCCTTGCCTTCAAAGCACATACCAAACCACACCCTGACTTATGCTGAGCAGGCTCGCTTATCTACTCCTAACATACAGAATAATGCGTAATGTTAGAATTGCTTGGTGTGTAAAGTAAACTGTGCCAACTGCGATTGGCTGAATAATGTGTATAACCCTAGACTGAAAACCTATATATCCCCTTTGCTGCGGGGAATTAAAATGAAAGGCTTGATTGAAATACATTGTGTTGTCCTGTATGTGTTATTCCTAATGGGCCTTTTCCCCGATCTGAGAGAAATAAGACGAAAGCAGAAACAAGACCATGGCAATGATCCAAGAAGATATCTAACTGCCATTTTGAGGTCAAAAACGATTATTTTCCCTGGTTTGTTGCAAAATTGGAAGTGCTTCAAAGATTCCAGAAAGTGTAGTGAGAAAAGGGGTGAAGTGACAGGCTACAGTGCAAAATAATTGGTGTTCTGTTGTAGAAGCTCTCTTGACTAAACCAGTTCTGAGGGACATCATAGCCCAGCCCAACATACCATACCTCTCAATGCTGACATCCTGCTTCTTGAAGGAGAGGAGGTAAAAGGGATGGGCTAATGCAGTCCTTGGACCTGCAAAGGGGGTGAGTAATTCTGACTGCATTACTGGTAGGTTAGCTTGGAGTGAATGCATTCCAGGCTGCCTACCAATTGGGTAAGCAGGGGCAGACTGAGCACTCTGCAAATCGGTACGACCAAGGTTGAAGGCTCCTGGGAGCCTGACCATGGTGCAATAAATGAATGGCTCAGCTGGAGAGCTCAATAGATTTCCAAGCCAGCCTGCACACAGCAAGGGACCTGCACAGCACTCTGCGGGCCACTGCTGCCAAAGACCCTTTAAACACTGCACGGTTGCACAACAGTAACTGGCTGCAAAAGTGCACTACTCTTACCACTCTTATAGTCATATGTTCTGTTGTCTAATACCTGTAGGGTACTGAATTGGGATATCCAAGGAAAGAAGTACTGCTCGGGACCTGAAATATTTACACAAGTTAGGTCTAATAACAACACTGTCCTAATTAAACACTATTACCAGAAATATGCACATGCCATAAATAAAAAAAATTAAAAAAAAGAAGAGTTTTGCAACAAGGAGAAGAGTTTTTATACAAATATAAAGGTTTTTCCTTTTTCAGCAACGTTACATATGTCATTCAGACACAAAGGGGAATATGTTATAATGTACGTGTTCCACTGAAGTCTAGCTGATGACAAAGAAGGCATTACTGAGATACTATAAGCACTAAAATAACGTTAGCTTAATTCAGTTTTGGTGTATAGATCATGCCCCTGCAGTCACATAGCAGATGAGGCCTGAGATGTTATCTCTCCTTAATTACAACCTGGACTGTAACAAGGGCAACAAGGCTTCAAAGACACACAGCTTCTGTCCTGAAGGTATCATAAAATAAATTAGGATATGTCAATCTGTGAATAACAGGAATACCTACAAATGTCTGATGTCTGTGCTGGCTTTTGCCTACCCAAGGATTGTACGCAAAGTCAGGATTTGTTTGTCTGAGACTATTTTCATTTGCTGACAGTGTGGCTATTAGACTTGTGCACGGCAGAAAGTTTTGTTTCCTCTACAATAATTGTAGATGGAGTTGCTCCCTATTATTTTTAATAGTAACAAATCGCAGAGTGGTGGAACTTTAAACACCGCTACCAACTGAACTACAGATAGTGTAAAAAAATGAAAATTATAATAACATTAAAAACTGTTTAACATGAGTTTCAGTATCTCTAACATACCTCGTCAGGGACCCATACATAAAGACCAGCAAAACTGCTCTAGTTTAAATACCCCTGCTAGTTTAACTAGTTTAGTTTAACTCCTGAATGACACTGACTACAAACAGCTCTGTCAAAACATATTACATATTGGATACAGAATACACATACATGCAGATATACTACCTATAGTTATGATAGGGTTCATCACCCAATAACATTTAAAGAATAATTAAACTGAAAACCAATGCCGTATATTCAATGCTCAGTCGAACATAGTACAATCAAGTAAATATCATCTGAACTTCACATATACTGTTTCATAGTTCAAAATGGATGTCCCTTATTTTTCACCTTTGAGATATACTTGCCAAAGGTCAAGGTACGGTACAGTATCAAGTCATTGTACATATAATTTATATTTATTGACTAAGCATACAGCTCATAACCGTGTTGGACACATTAACTATATGAAGTCATAATTCTTAGCTCGGGTTACTAAGCTTGCAACAATCAATATGGCTGAGCATAATTAGCCCTTTGCAGCATTCCTGTATCCCTGATAGTGCTAATAATTTTTCATACAGTTCCTCCAAGTATATAAATATCTAATTTTGGTCCTTTACAAACCCCATATAGGTTATCCTGACCTACTCTGTTGCTTCAGGCCCTCCTGCCAGACTGAACAAGCTTTCCATATGGTTACTCACCTTTCTTTGTATGGGACAGGAATCGCTACAAATTACACACTATTTTCTCTGTCATGGTTGCCACCTGCATAATTTTCATCTCCCGGTTGGATCTATTACCTCTTTAATCAGTGCCACATGTTATGACCCAAGTCACCCTTTTTTAGCCACTCATTCCATGATGTGAGTCCTGCTACCAGGTGACCCAGAGAGACTTAGAGGCCATTGTGGGTGTGCAGAAGTGTGTACTGCTGGTGAATGGTGATCATGACCATCATTGTACCTGATGGACACTTGGAGGACAATCCAATCTTTACATATGTCTCTTTCATGCATGTTCGGTGAGGGAGTCCCACCTAATTGCTTATTGTTTATAATTATTATTTCAGTTTTGGCAACAGTTTTTTCTTGATGCGTGGTTTTCTTGGCTTATGAGGGTCCTAGCTGCGATGGCGATTTACATACTTCACAGGTCTAGAGCCCTCATCCAGGAAAGTGACGGACTTAGATTGCCAGTATCTCGCATGGGCTTCTTTTTCTAGTTAGTTTACCTGGTTTTATGTATCATTCATTTATTTTAATTCTTTTTACCTATATACTTTTGGTTTCACAGCCAGTGAGTGTTGTCAGATGCTCCATTTTTGCTCTTGCAAGTTCTAGTGAGCTTGGATTGGATTACAGTTCATGGACAGATGTATTACTTTTTGCATGATCGTTCTGGGCCGGGTATATATCACTAGCATTTTATATACTGTACCTGTTTAACATGAGCCCCCTGTTGCCCAGAAAGATATATAATAGCTCTTGTTTTCCTTATTTTTCTATGTGTACCTGATATATGCGTGGCATATAATATTAACTATATTGTTCTACTGTGCTGATGACAGTTGGTTATCATACAGTTTTCCTCGTGTGAATTTGAGGTTTGATTCACTATAATAGTATACTAGTGTTATGCATTTATATTAGGCATGTGTATGGGAAAAAATTTCGGTTCGGCATTCCGAAATTCGGGACTTCGGCAATCCGGCACTTCGGCAATTCGGCACTTCAACACTTCGGAACTTCGGCACTTCGACACTTCGGAAATTTGGTAATTTCGGAACTTCGGGACCTCAGCAACTTCGGCACTTCGGCAACTTCGGCACTTCAGGACTTCGGAATTTCGGAACGTCTCTTGCAGCCGCTTGGTAGATAACTCCCTAATTCCCACGGTACTAGGAAGTTATCTACCAAAAGGCTGAAAGACCTAAATTGGTCCTTCAGCCAAATTTACTAATACTAAGTAAAAATGACTGTGGCTGCTCACTGTTAAAAAAATTTTTTTTTTTAAATACCTATTTAATGGGGGGACCTATTGTCCTCCCCCCAGCCCCCACCCCTGAGCGGTAGGTGGGGGCCCTAAATTAGAATGAGGGGGGACCTAATGTCCTCCCCCCTGGCCCCCACCCCTGAGTGGTGGGTGGGGCCCTAAAAACGAATTGGGGGGGACCTAATGTCCTCCCCCCTGGCCCCCACCCCTGAGTGGCAGGTGGGCCCTAAAGAAAAATAATGGGGGGACCTATTGTCCCCCCCCAGCCCCCACCCCTGAGCGGTGGGTGGGGGCCCTAAAATACTAATTAGGGGGGGACCTAATGTCCACCCCATGGCCTCCACCCCTGAGCGGTGGGTGGGGGCCCTAAATACTAATTAGGGGGGGACCTAATGTCCTCCCCCCTGGCCCCCACCCCTGAGTGGCAGGTGGGGGCCCTAAAGTAAAATAATGGGGGGGGACCTATTGTCCTCTCCCCCTGCCCCCAACCCCTGAGTGGTGGGTGGGGCCCTAAAAACGAATTAGGGGGGACCTAATGTCCTTTCCCCTGGCCCCCACCCCTGAGTGGCAGGTGGGGGCCCTAAAGTAAAATAATGGGGGGACCTATTGTCGTCCCCCCAGCCCCCACCCCTGAGCAGTGGGTGGGGGCCCTAAAATACTAATTAGGGGGGACCTAATGTCCACCCCATGGCCTCCACCCCTGAGCGGTGGGTGGGGGCCCTAAATACTAATTAGGGGGGGACCTAATGTCCTTCCCCCTGGACCCCACCCCTGAGCGGTGGGTGGGGGCTAAATAAAAAAATAACCTCCCATCCTCCGGGTGACTAGGGGTGGGGGCCAGGGGGGACATTAGGTCCTCCCCCTCATTCTAATTTAGGGCCCCCTCCCACTGCTCAGTGGTGGGGTCCAGGGGGGAGGACATTAGGTGCCCCCCCAATTAGTATTTAGGGCCCCCACCCACCGCTTAGGGGTGGGGGCCAGGTGGGAGGACAATAGATCCCCCCCTTATTTTACTTTAGGGCCCAACACGCCGCTCAGGGGTCGGGGCCGGAGGGAGGACAATAGGTCCCCATTTATTTTACGCGGTATAGTGAGTAGGGGCATAATTTACGAATATTAAGTTATCTTTACTTAGTATTAGTAAATTTGTCTGAAAGACCAATTTAGGTCTTTCAGCCTTTTAGTAGATAGCTCCCTAATACCGTGGGAATTAGGGAGTTATCTACTTATTCATTCCTGTCATTACACTGACTTGCTAAGTAACTTACATTTTATATGAATGTATGTTACTTGATTTTTGTAAGTGTTGCAAATGCTTACAGCTGAATCCTGGCTATGTTTGTATACTTTTTATTTAAAATTGTATACAGTGTAACATTCTTCTTCTTCCACTGGGTAAGTATATTAGTACTTAGGCAATACTGTGCTTCAGCACTTCGGCAATTCGACACTTCGGAACTTCGGCACTTCAGCACTTCGGAACTTCTGCACTTTGGCACTTTGACACTTCGGAATTTCGGCACTTCGGCTATTCGGACATTCGGAAGTACCCGAATGTCCGAATTGTCAGAAATTCGTCCGAATTCATATTCGGCCCGAAACGAATTGCACATGTCTAATTTATATTAATGGGAAACCTGCATGAACACATTTACATCTCTAACATATGTTATCCACTGTATCGCATTGATGAGCAGATGACGAGTGCCTACTGCTCGGTATTATATATTATAATGTGTGTGTATGTATCTGTGTGTATCTATGTGTCATTTTGTGTATCTGTATGTCAGTGCGTGTACCTGTGTGTCATTGTATCTGTTAATGTGTGTGCATGTACCTGTGTGTGTATATCTGAATGTGTGCGTATCTGTGTGCCAGTGTGTTTATCTGTGTGTGTATGTGCTAGTGTGTGTATCTGTCAGTGTGTGTATCTATATTTCAGTGTGTGTGTATCTGTGTGTATATGTGCCAGTGTGTGTATCTGTGTGTTAGTGTGTGTGTGTGTTTCTGTGTGTTTCTGTGTCAGTGTGTATATGACTGTGTGTGTATGTGTCAGTGCGTTTATATTTGTGTTTCTGTTTGGTAATGTATATGTATATCTGTGTAAGTATGTATGTGGCTGTGTATATGCATACATCCCAGCAATCAAACCTGTCCTCCCCCTGGCCCCCACCCCTGAGGTCCTCCCCCCTCATTCTAATTTAGGGCCCCCACCCACTGCTCAGGGGTGGGGGGCAGGGGGAGGACATTAGGTCCCCCCCTAATTAGTATTTTATGGCCCCCACCCACCGCTCAGGGGTGGGGGCCAGGGGGGAGGACATTAGGTTCCCCCCTAATTAGTATTTTAGGGCCCCCACCCACCGCTTAGGTCATCCCCCCTCATTCTAATTTAGGGCCCCCACCAACCGCTCAGGGGTGGGAGCCAGGGGGGAAGACATTAGTTCCCCCCAATTAGTATTTAGGGCCCCAACCCACCACTCAGGGGTGGGGGCAAGGGGGGAGGACATTAGGTCCCCCCATTACTTTACATTAGGGCCCTCACCCGCCGCTCAGGGGTGGGGGCCAGGGGGAGGACAATAGGTCCCCCCCTTATTTTACTTTAGGGCCCCCACCTGCTGTTTAGGGGTGGGGGCCGGGGGGCAATAGGTTCACCCTTCAGGTTAGGAGGAGGAGGGGGGACTTTTTTTTAATTTATTTTTTACAGTGAGCAGCTGTTTAATAGACATGCCCCTACTCGCGGTATAGTGAGTAGGGGCATAATTTACTAATACTAAGTAATCTTTACTTAGTATTAGTAAATTTGGCTGCTCAGAGTTGGGGGTCAGGGCGGAGGACATTAGCCCCCCCCTAATTAGTATTTTAGGGCCCCCACCCACTGCTCAGGGGTGGGGACCAGGGGGGAGGACATTAGGTCCCTCCACTAATTAGTATTTTAGGGCCCCCACCCACCGCTTAGGTCCTCCCCCCTCATTCTAATTTAGGGCCCCTACCCACCGCTCAGGGGTGGATGCCAGGGGGGAAGACATTAGGTCCCCCCCAATTAGTATTTAGGGCCCACAACCACCGCTCAGGGGTGGGGGCCAGGGGGAGGACAATAGGTTCCCCCCTTATTATACTTTAGTGCCCCCACCCACTGTTTAGGGGTGGGGGCCGGGGGGGTAATAGGTCCACCCTTCAAGTTAGGAGGGGGAGGGGGGACTTTTTTTTTTTTTTTGTATATGCATACATCCCAGCAAACACCAACACAAAATGAAAACACACACTGCAAACACAAACATGACATACAAAGACACCCCTGAATTCAAACTCCAAAATTATATACAAACACTCAAACACACCCATCACTCAAATACCAATACTACACACAAATGTACATACGCATTTAAAATCCAACATTACATACAAACACACCACTGCACACAAATTCAAACATTACATACAAACACACCTCTGTAATAAAACGCTATAATTATATACAAATATCAACTCTACACACAGAAACCAGTGTTAATATTTCCGGCAAATTTCAATTTAGTTTTAGTCATAGTCTTTTGATTAAAATACCATTTTAGTTTTAGTCATATTTTAGTCATCTGAGTTGTTTTAGTATAGTTTTTAAAGCAAACTAATCAATATATGCTCTATTGTTTTTGTTTAATTTTCGTTCCTTTAGTCTAGTTTTAGTCCACTAAAATTTAACTAAAATTGTTAGTCGACAAAACTAACACTGACAGAAACACACCTGCTCCCGCGTACTAAAATCTGTTTAGTATCTGTAGAAATTAGTATATATATATATATATATACACACCAAAAAACTAAATTTGAAAAGAAATTACTCTCTGCTAAATAGAAGGTTGTGCTGCAATGCAAAACCATTTTTTGGGGTTCCACAATGTTGGTACACTGTATCACTAGGTTCCACAGGAAAAATTAATTGGTGTAAAGCATTGTTGTTGTTGTTGTTTAGTCGTTCAGTCGTGTCAGACTCTCCGTGACCATATGGACCATAGCACGCCAGGTACATCTGTCAGTCACTGTCCCTCTGAGCTCCAACAACTTCATGTTCGTAGCTTCAGTGACCTCATCTATCCATCTCCGTCTCTATCGTCCCCTTCTTCGTGTGCCTTCAATCTTTCCCAGTATCAGAGTCTTCTCTAGAGAATCCTGCCTTCTTGTTATATGGCCAAAATATTTGAGCATCAGCCGCATGATCATAGCTTCCAGTGAACAGTTTGTCTTTATTTCCTGTAGTACGGATTTATTGGATCTTCTTGCAATCCAAGGGATTCTAAGCCGTTTTTGCCCACACCACATTTAAAAGGCATCAATTCTATGATGCTCAGCCTTCTTTATAGTCGGGTCTCTCATACGTATGTTATTACAGGGAATACCATATTTCTGACTATGCTGACCTTTGTTGATAGTGTAATATCTTTAGTTTTTACCAGCTTATCCAAGCTTGCTATAGCTGTCCTCCCCAATAGCAAACATCTTTTAATTTCATGACTACAGTCACAATCTGAAGAGCTCTTGGATCCCAGGAAAATAAAATCTGTCACTGCCTCCACTTCTTTCTCATCTATTTCCCAGAAACTAAGATTGCTGTTTGCCATGATCTTAGTCTTTTTAACATTAAGCAGCAAGCCAGCTGTTGCACTCTCTTCTTTTACCCTCATCAATAGGTCCTTTAGTTCTTCCTCACTTTCACCCATCAGAGTAGTATCATCCGCGTAGCTGAAGTTGTTATTTCTTTCAGCAATATTGATTCCGTCTTTGGATTCCTCCAGCCCAGCCTTACACTTCATGTATCGCGCATATAAGTTGAATAAATAAGGTGACCATATTCAACCTTGTCGCACTCCTTTCTCAATCTTGAACCATTCTGTTGTCCCATGTTCAGTTCTGACTGTGGCTTCTTGGTCCACATACAGATTCCTCAGGAGGCGGGTGAGATTATCTGGTACTCCCATCTCTTTAAGAACTTGACACATGTTGTTATGATCCACACAGTCAAAGGCTTTAGAATAGTCTATGAAGCAGAAGTATATTTTTTTCTGGAACTCTCTGGCTTTCTCTATTACCCATTGTACATTGGCAATTTGATCTGTCGTGCCTCACCCTCTGCAGAACCCAGCTTGTACATCTAGTAATTCCCGGTCGATATATTGTTTGAGTCGAGCTTGTAGGATCTTAATCATTACCTTGCTGGCATGTGTAAAGCATACATAGTGACAAATAACAGTGAGCTAGCACATTATCTCTTGTACTTACTTGTGCCTTTGCAAAATTGTAGCAGCTTTTCATTTACACTTGTATCCACACAATATATGCTACTTAATGTATTGCTTTGATTTGTTGATGATAATTTGACATTGTTTTATAGCCTTCACAACCATCATAATTTGTTGTCTGTTCCTTCCTATGCTGAAGCAATAAAATCTCATTGAACACAAACAATTAAATAACATTGAGATCATTTATGAGGAGGTCAATTTGCAGGAGAATAGCTTGCAAAACTGAAGACAAAATAGGTACGAATTAGTACAGAAGGGTTAACAAATGAAAATAAATATATTTATGCACGAAGGTCACCTTTTCTACCTGTGTGTTAATTTATAACTCCAAACATAACATGGGTTAAACAGGGGACTAGGCATACGGAATATACTTAGTTACCCTATTCACATTTCCTACACTAAGAGGTTACATATCTGGGAAAATGCGTCTTTGTTCTACCTCCTTTCTTCACCTGCTCATTGATCCTCTTCTTTTGTGTTTGTTTTATAATTTTATCATTTAATTTTTTATTTGTATTGTTGTTTTCTATTTAATTGTATATGATTCATTTATTTTCTTTTAGCTCTTTAAGTACAGGTTGATAGATTATTGAGGACTAATTTAAATGTGTGATGTACTAAAGAAAATGCAAAAAAATGTGTTTAGAAGTTCAGTATTTACTAACCTTACACAGAGAAGCAGCTTATCTGATCTCATATGCATTGAAAACAATTTTAATTCAATGCATGCTCCAGAAGAGGAGTATCAGAATCTAACTGCTGTTGGTATACATTTCCCAAATTATTCCCTACCCTTAAATGTGCCCAGAATCTGTCCTATATCCCAACTAAATGCTATTTATACTCTGCTTTGTACACACCCTTTGTTTATTATAGTGCACATGTGAACACTTTAATGTGTAGCAGAAATGCAGATTTAATTTAGGATTTTGCCAATTTAAAGGCACTGCTTTTTTTTTATTTTATTTTTTTAAATATTATGTTTCACATAATATAAATGTTTACAGATGTTGTGCCAGTACTTAAAATGGCAATAAGATAACCTAAATCATAATTGTTGCTTTGACTATTTTTTCTGAATTCAGTTAAATACACAACAGGGGGTTAGCGACAGATCATAATGAATTTAGGTTAATTAACAATCATAATGTAAATTGTAGGCTACCATAAATTAGAGAATAGATCATTAGAAATATTATCCAGCTCACCATGTTTCCTGACTCCAGTAACTGTTATGGGCAAATGCAAATATTACAAGTTTTAGAATGAAATGTTGGATTTCTTTAACTGTGTACTTTGTCTTTAAGAGATATTGCAAACTGACAAGGTGTTAGAAATGGAACATATTGTTTTTCATAGATGTTTCTTTAAGCAATAACCTCAGTGCATATTACGTTTGCACCATTTTGTCCCAGACGAATTACAATAACAATAATGCATAAACAAGCTTCAGGGCTATCCTATGACTCTTTCAGTACACAATATACTGTGGTAACCCTAAGTAGATAAGGATGTTTAGACTTTAAGATGCCATCTTCAACTAAGGTAGGAAAATTTCCATGACGTATGCACCTTTTAGTTATGGACTTGTATTTTTGCCAAGCTAAGGGAGGTCCTAAAATGAATAAAGTAAAATAAATGTTACTTTTTCATATATGAACTCCGGTAACCCTAAAATGGAGACACCTAAGGTATAAATAGGTGTACTTTTAAAATGTTAAAAAACAGGAGAGACTTGGAGACAGATGCTGCTCCATCTTAAAATGACAGAGAGGCTGACATGATGACATGTTCAGAAGGGTATGTTAACCTATTAATGATATTTGCAAGCATTTAGTTTAATCTTATAAACTCTGCTATAATGGGTTTCATATGTCTATATTTATATTTTTATATAATAAATATCTAAAAAGACAAAACTTTATTGCTTCCAAGACAATCCTTATTTTATATCGCATTCTCAATTATTTATATATGTTAAATAGAGGATCTCTTACACTAACTATATAAAATTATGGCTAAAATATCTGAATGGTTAGCCCTACTAAGTTCTATGCTTTAAGACATTATAGTGGTAAATAAGGGAACCACCTGCGGTTACATAACAGTCCATCATAATACTGTTGAGTGAGTAAGAAAGTCAGTATTATTCAGAGTTATTCAGAGTTATTAACATTGCTAAGTTTATGCTAAAAGGATGTGTTCCACCTTGACTATTTTGCAGTTCCCTTCTCAATTATCCATAATTTATTTCTTTATTTTTTTAATTTTAAGTATACACAACTCATAATACATGCTTTACATAATTCTTATCAATATTGTTCAATTGTTAAGAACTTTACCAATTTATCAACACATGCTTATAAGCACATAGTGGAACAAATAAAACATTGTGTACACAATATCATTAGAATGAAATAAACATAAAGAAATAAAAGAAAAATCAAAAGGGGAATTGAATAAAAGAAAGTAAAAGGGATTGGGGTTGGAGCAAGATTCTATAGTAATTGACACCAAGATTTAAATCACCATACTTTGCATAAAACGTTATAATCAAAAAATTTGACAATTATGCAATGTTTAAGTTCTCATGAAGACCTTTCTAATACTCTCCTTACTTTATTTTCATCCTTAGTTTGCATTGTACACTATTGCTCATTTTGGATTATGGGCGCAGCTGTCGGATCATTCTAATCATTTAATAATTATATACCAATCCTAACCCATTTGGCTTTCAATATCTGTTTCTATATATCTGTCCCATTTAAGCCAAGCTTCCTTCCAGAAATTCTGAGTTGCTTTAATTTGTCTGGCCATTTTTTCATAGTGTTTGTTTGTTTCTATCATTTGTATGCAAGTTGTTATGTTGGGTGGGTTTTCCTTTTGACAATCTCTACCGATAGCTGTTGATGCTGCTATATGTATATGATGTATTAAATACTTAGAGTGTGCAGCATAGTACCGACATCCGTTAAACATCTCAAACAATTGGCAGATGCATTAGGGATACCATGTTTCAATCTAGCGGGTACCCTGTACCCAGGGGAGGGCTGGCAGCCTTAGACCTGGGGGACAAAACCAGTCAAGTGGCCTATTGCACCACCAAATCAGTGCAATGGTGCACACCTTTTCCTGGTTTTATAACGGATATTGATGATATGCTAATCAGTAGCTCTTTGCCATACCCGCTCCTTCACGGCTCTGACTTTCAATGTTGTCAGAGCGCAGGCTGAGAATCTCTGAGCCTGTGCTCTGACTCACTAACTGAGCACCGGAACCACGAGGGAGAGGCTATAATCTGACTGCACCTACTGCTGGTGCGCACCAGTGGACCACCAGTGAATCGTTTAAATTGAATAGGCTGGTGTCCCCAACTTGTGAGCTGTGTTGTCCGCCGGGCGCCTCTGTTGTGATGGCACCCTGCGTGACCGCACAGCGTGCACACCCCAATGGCTGGCCCTGCTGACAGGGACCGGCTTTAGATACCAGAACCACTTCATTAAGCTCCAGTCATTAAGCTCAGCGTGCGCCTTCTCATCAGTCCGGCCGGGCACCGCGGACCTGCAAGCAGCTCGGCCACACTACAGGGGAGGGCAGGGGAGGAGCAGCCGCAGCCGCCTGAGGCTCTTTACAGAGCGCTCAGGCGGCTGCAGCATTTAAGCGGCCAGTCCCAATAGAATTTAGGGCGGCCTGGGGGGCAATTGCCTCCCTGCCCCCCGGCCCAGCCCGCCCCTGCCTGTACCCGCGTAATAATATTCCTTGTAATTTCAATATGGTTTGTACACATGGTCAGGGCCTTATGTCCTCGTAAAATCCTGATCAATATGGGCTCGCTTAAAGTATGCCCCAATTCCTTTTCCCAAGATTTAATAAAGGATGTTTTCTAAGTATTAGTAAAAGCTATATCCTCTGTATATAACATTGAAATCAATTTATTCGGTTTCTTTTGTTTCAGACAGGTTTTTTCAATGTCCGTCAGCTACTCCTCTTTTAAATTTACATAATATTTTGTAAGCCAAGAACACATTTGTAAATATGAAAACTTAGTTACTTCTGAAATACCGTAATTAGCTTTGAGTGTTTTAAAATCAAAAATCTGATTTCCATTAACAAAATAATATATATGTGTGAGACCTGAATGCTGGCATATCTTAAAATTAAAATCTGGAATAAGTAAAGCTAATGCCGCTATAGGAAATGCAGATGAAATATGTTTAGATATTTTCTTTTTGCGGCAGTTTTTATCCCATATTCCAAAATGTAAGGACAGTTGTTGGTAATATATTCATATATTTTGGTCTTAAATGTTTTGGAATCCATGCTAATGTTATCAATTCTTGTCTGTTCATGTGTTGTGATTCTATATGAGCCCAATGATTTGGAACATTATGTTGGGAAGAGTGGATTAGGGCACACATAATTACGGTCAGGTAATAGGAATATATGTTCAGTAGTCCCATGCTACCTTGCTGAAAAGGTTTATACAATGTGGACGCCGCCACTCGCAGTCTTGTATCAGCCCATATAAAGTTATTAATAATGCTTTGTACTTCTTTAAAAAAGGAAGGTCTAAGATATATGGGAGGCATTCTAGATAGGTATTGTAATCTCGGAAGGACCATCATCTTAATTGCAGCTATTCTGCCTGTCCATTAAATATATTTCCCCTACCAATTTTGTAGCTGGGTCTTTATGTCTTTAAGTAATGTCAAATAATCTATTTTATAAAAAATATTTGTCAAGGTGAATACCACTCCCAAAAATTTGAGCTGGTCCATGTGCAAAATATTTTTATTTTTAGGAATATTTATACCCATTGCTTGGGTCTTATTTATATTAAGTTGATAATATGAACATTTGCTATATCTGGCTAATTTGTTTTGTAATTTAGAAAAAGAAACGTATAGTTGTTCTAAAGACATCATAATATCATCGGTGTAAAAGTAAATTTATAGTCTTCTCCTTTAATCTTTACACCATGAATATCCTGATTTTGCCTGATTAAATATGTCAAAGGTTCTAAGGCTAGTATGTACAATAATGGGGAGAGGGGACAGCCCTGACGCGTCCTATTTGTTAAAGGGAATCTATGTGACATAAAGCCACTATTAACTACTCTTGAAGTTAAGTTTGAGTATAGGGCCTGTACTACTAAAATAAATTGTCTTTGAAATCCTAATTTTTTCAGAACTGCGAGGAGGAAACCCAGTGCACCCTGTCAAATGATTTCTCAGCTACCAGAGAGAGGAATACACTGGGTATCTTCCCTCCCCTCAGCTCATATAAAAGGTCCAATAATTTCCGTGTGCCATCCGAACCTTGCCCACCTCCCACGAACCCGACTTGATCCTCATGTATCAATTCTGGTATGATATTAGTCTTGCTGCATATACTTTTGCCAGTATCTTCAGATCCCAATTCAGAAGTGAGATAGGGCGTAGATTCTGGACTTTGTTTGTGAGTTTACCTGGTTTGGGTAAGGTTACTAGGTGTGCTGTGAACATATCTTGTGGTATGTTGCCTGTTTTAATTATTTGATTAAAAGTTAACTTCAATTTAGGTGCCAGAATTTGAGCAAATCTTTTATAATATAAATTTGAGAAACCGTCTGGGCCTTGAGATTTGCCAATTGGCAGTTGTTTAATAATTTGTTAAATTTCTTGAATGGAGACTGAAGAAATTAAATCATTTTGATAAGAATTTGTAAGATTTGGAAGTTTTATAGTTGCCAAAAAGTTTTCTATATCTATTTGTGTTGGCTGATAAAGGGAAGGATCACCTTTCAAATTATAAAGTTGACTGTAATAGTCAGCTATTCCGTTATTATTTTCTTGAGGATTGAAATTTTTTTTACCTTCATTTGCAAGTACGGTATTTTTGAGTTTGTTTGTCCAACCAAATTTGCCAACATTTTCCCAGCTTTATTACCTTGAATATAGTTTGTTTGTCTAAATTTTTGTCATGCATGTACAGATTTATCGAGTAGTATCTCATTCAATCGTTTAGTTGTGGCTTCAATTATTTGTTGGTGTGCATTTGTGGAATTTAAGAAGTGAGCCTTAGTAGCATCCTTAAGAGTACGAAGTAGTGAAAGGTGTTCTTGTTGCGGCTTGAACTGTAAATATGATGCTTGGCTTATTAATAGTCCTCTCACAACTGTATTATGTGCTTGCCAGGAGGTAATTGATGTTATATCAGGTGTTTTCTTAAAATTAAAATAAGATTTGATATTTCCCTCAAGTTGTTTTGTGAATCGTTCATCGTGTAAAAGCATATCATTCATGCGCCACGTTGTTAAACCTCTGTATTGAAACCCATCCCACAGTGTAATCATCACTGGCACATGATCAGACCGTAATATATTGCCTATCTTGCATTGTATTATATTTGGCAGTAAGTTTATATAAAAACATATAAAATCGATCCTGGAATATGTTTTATAGACTTGAGAGTAAAATGTATAATCACGTTCGTTAGGATGAGCCGTCCTCCAAGCATCATACATTCCAAAGTCCCTTATTAATTTAATAATCGCTTTCCCTTGTGATTGTAAAGTTTTATGGCATGAAGAATCATTATTAATTGTTGTATCAATTCGAGAATTTAAGACATGGTTTATATCACCACATAAAATTCTAAATTTTAAATTGACTTCAGGAATTTTATAAGGGCTCTATGTAAACAATTCCGTTGTTGAACATTTGGGCTATAAATATTAATGAGAGTATAAGTAATATCATCAATTATACAATGTAAATTAGCAAAGTGTCCCTGACTATCTTTCTTTATTGACAAAAGTTCAAATGATAATGATTTATGAATCAATATTGATCTAGAGGTGTGTGTAACCTGATATTGTATCGAGTAGTCACAGAGGCCCTGTTATGTGCAAAGTGTGTTTCTTGGATGCACAACACATCTATTTTATTTTGCTTTACCTCATTAATACTTTTCTTTTATGAGTGGTATTCAGCCCTTTAACGTTTTGTGTATATTTTTATATATGTATATACCATATGTGTAAGTGTTTTGTATATTGTAACCATATTCTGTAGACTATTTAACATTAGTATCGTAATGTTCTATCTATATCAAAGACATTTTAATCCTTTTTTTTTACCATATCAAAACATTTTTACCGCTACCATTATTAAGCAAGCATTCCATATATAACTCAAAATCTTAGCTTCAGAATTTATACCATTTGAAATGCTATTATAAATGTAAGTAATATATGGAAGTATAAGGAAATAATAATATAAGTATACTATAAATTGTAATATAATAATGTTCTGATATATTGTATTCTATGTAACTACGTAACTTATATGTTGCATTAATACTTGAATACTTGAATACTTGCTGCTTATTGATGCCCCGCTGTATAATCTGTGCCATTCCGGTGATAACTTCTGTGCAGATTCTGCAGTTGAATTTGAGGGTGAATCTTGAACTGATAATCCCCACTCATGTAGCTTATTCAGAGCTTCTTCTGGCGTATGCGAGACAGTCCTTTTAGCCTCCTTTGAGATCAACATTTTCGTGGAGTAACCCCACTTATAGCTCAATCCATGAGCACGCAATATGTTAGTAACCGCTTTAAATATTTTCCTTTGTCTAAGCGTTGCAGCCAAAAGATCCGCAAAGATTGCAACAGATGAATAATCCTCATGAGGTTGAACTCTGTTGCTACTTGCTCGGTGCACTTATTATTATTGCCATTTATATAGCGCCAACAGATTCCGTAGCACTTTCCAATATTATGAGAGGGGGATTTAACTATAAATAGGACAATTACAAAAAATTTACGGGAACAATAGGTTGAAGCTCAATCGAGCTTACATTTTATAGGAGGTGGGGGTGTAAAACACATTAGGACAGGAATTTGCAGTCAAATAAGGTGGGCTGCCCTTTAGGAGAGAGCAAGAGACAGGTATGTAAGGTAGAAGTTAGTCTTGGAGGCCATAAGCTTTCCTAAAGAGATGGGTTTTAAGGCACTTCTTAAAAGATACAAGACTAGGGGAGAGTCTGATGGTGGTAGGCAGGCTGTTCCATAGGAAGGGAGTCCTGCAAGCGTGAGTTGTCCGTATGGGTGCGGACAACGGACAGGAGGTGGTCACGGGCAGTGCGGAGAGACCGAGAAGGGACATACCTATGGATCTGTGAGGAGATATAAGAGGGGCTAGAGTTGTTCAGTGCTTTATAGGTGTGAATTAGTACCTTGAATTGACTCCTATAGCATACAGGAAGCCAATGTAAGGACTGGCAGAGGGGTGAGGTATGAGAGAACTGACTAAAGAGGAAAATCAGTCTGCCAGCAGCATTCATTATGAATGGTAGCGGTGCAGTACGGCTTTTGGGAAGACCAATCAGGAGAGGGTTACAATAATCCATGCGGGAAATTACTAGAGCATGGACAAGCTCCTCGATAGCATCTTGTGTAAGAAAGGGGCGGATGTGGGCTATGTTTTTAAGACGGAATCTACAGGATTTGGCAACATGCTGGATGTGAGGCTCAAAGGTGAGGCCAGAATCAAGTATGACACCCACTTTATCCTTTGCATGAAAGTAATGAATTTTGAGAACTACATCTCTAGGGATGGTTTCAGGTAAATATTGTGGCTTGGGGGCTCGATACACTCGGTCCACTAGAAGCATCTCCGCTGGTTCCTCTGGAACATATGCACAAAGTAAGCCTTGAACGTATATCTGCATGTCTTCTTGATCTACAGTTTCTGGGACCCCTCTAAGCCTCAGATTATTCCTCCACGCTCTGTCCTCTGACTCTGTCATTTTAATTTTCTGCTCTAACCTTTGTACTTGATTGATTAGATTGTTAAGAGTTGTGGTGAAAACTTCCATTTTGGTCTCCACGTAGGTAACGCATCCTCCCATCTCTTGGATGTCTTTTTTCTGCCCGTTAGCAGTAATTTGCCAAGTAGAGATAAACTTTTGGGATAATGTCTTGAGAGCTTGTGTAAAAATAAGCCCTCGTGATTTGCTTCGCCTGCTCTACCTGTGGCGTCTGCATTCGCTCTGCTTGCCCTGTCTGTAGCATCGGCATTATTTCCAGCGTCGGAGTGTCAGGGACGGCTTCCTCATCGCTATCTTGGCTCTCAGGGGAAGCACCCAGGTGTCCAGAGTTTAAAAAGGTTCAGGTACGTGCTTTTGCATGAACAAATTTAAGTTGCCTGCTTTCGTAGGGTTTTTCTTAGGCTTGTGCTGTGACGTCACTATTTTCTTTAAGGTGGTCTTTAAGATAAGCGTTACTGCGATGCTGCGGGCACTGGTGACCAAACTCAATTACTATGTTAGGAGCTCTTGGCCCGGAGCAAGTTCCTACGTGTCCATCTTGCCCGGTAACCTAACCATGCCCCCATCGTCCATAATTTCAATAAATAAACCCTTAGACTTTGTAATGTAATCTCTATTTAAATTATTAAACGGTCAACTGAGAGAAAGTCACCCAGACCACTTTATCTTAATGAAGAGGTCAGGGTGGAGTGGCCCTGTTATTTTAACTCTGCAATGTAAAACATTCCTATCAGCCTCAGCCAGCATCAACAGGACCCCAAGCAAGTCACCTTCTGGACACAAAAGGAAAGCTAACAGGAGGGTGGCTGCAAATATAAACATTGTAACATGTATGTGTCTATGTAAGTCAGATTGTTTGTGTCTATATGTGTGTATCTGAGTGTGTATCTGTGTGTCACTGTGTATCTGAGTGTGTGTGTGTATATGTGTCAGTGTGTATCTAGGTTTGTGTGTATGTGCCAGAGTGTGTATCTGTGTGTCAAGCTGTGAATGTATTAAGATGAGTGTATGTATCTAGGTGTGTGCATGTGTCAGTGTGTTAATAATGTATGTAAATAGTTGCAAAATGTTGTTAAATATTTGTGTTCTTTTATAATAACAGGCAATGTCCTTGTTCATAAATGTTTGGTGGCTGTGTGTGTGTGTGTGTGTGTAGGTGGGGGGGGAGGTGCTAAAGTTTTTGATTTAAAAAATGTATTAATAAAGTGAACATGTGAAAATAAAAATTGTGTAAATTTACATTTAAATTGTTGTTTGCATAGTAATATATTCACAAAACTGCTTTGTTGTGATGTTTTATAGGCTAGCAATGTATCTCTTGCTTTTAGTAAATGTTAGGCTAATATTGTTTCAATGAAAAAAGTGGCTGATAGAAAAGGGGTTGAACAATCCTGACTATTAAAATTAAGTAAGAAAACTGATTTTCTAAATGTAAACTAAAAGAATAATAAATAAAAAAACGATGTAAAAATATATTTTCATTTTGCAGATTGGCGATTAAAGTCTCCACATAAGTCCATTGTGTTTTGAATGGGTTTCTAAATGTCTTTAAATATATGTTTAACAGCTTATATGTACTGTACTTCCATTATCTGGTTCTTTTTCTTGATTTGATATTTATTTAACATTTTTACAAATTTATAACCATAAGCTTTATTGAATAAAAGAAGAAATCTAGAAGGCGAGCAAGCCATAATAGTCAGATTTGTTTTGAGTGATATTATCTTTAGATCTAGTATGAGGTTATCCACCTGATCTCTCTCTTTTTTTTTTTTTTTTTACACAACCAGGAAACAAAATGGCACTGTAGTATTTTATAACTCGTTTCAAAGGGATCGCTTACCCTATTTGTTTGTGAGAAATTATTGTGACACTTATAAAAACCATCAAGAGGATAAAAGAAAAAGGCCTCAGGTAATAATATTTACCACCTGTTGACATCTTTGAAAGATAATTAATACATACATTGCAATAGCGTAACTAGGAACTACTCGACACTGGTGTTTCTCCTTTGTGTCTCCACACTGAGCAATGCACCTGAGTTACGAGTGTTGTGATTTTGTGTTATTGTGCAGAGGGGGGCTGAGTGTGATATATATATATGTATGTATATATGTGTGTGTGGAGATGAGTGTGATTGTATGCCTCCCAATGATCCTGTTTTAGGCGGTGAGTGATTCATGTTTTGCACATTTGAACAAAGCAAAGTCCAAACCGCACTACTGGGGCATTCCTAGTAATATGTAAGGGTTCCAATTCTTGCTAGTGCTGTTTTATTCCAGTAATAATACACATGACAGTGTTCAAAATAAATAAGTGCAAAGGACAAAATAATAAACAAAGTCCATACACTTGTACACAAGGAGGGGGGAGGGAGAACAAAGAGAGGGAAAAAATACAAAAAAAAAACCTGGATGTGTTTCACGTCTACTAAATGACGGACTGTGCGTTGAGGTCTTGTGGTTACATTAAGGCTGCCAGTGGCCTTTAAATGGCAAAAGGAAGAGCAGCAGGGATTATTGAGAGTCTTTCTCACAAATGCCCCTTTGCAGTTTCCAGCACAGCATGGCCAGAAAAAAAGTGCACTTTTGAAGCTCTCTGCAGGAGCCAACCACCACACTGAATCTCTGTGTTTCGGTGAGCTTATGTAGGTCAGAGAGTTTGTGTGTGCGTTAATGAGTTGGTGTAGGGAGCTTGTGTGTGTTTGGATCAGTGAGCTTGTTTGTAGTGAGCATAGCCTGAGTGCAAGGATCCACAGTAATATATATAATGCAGTGGATTATTGAGCTCGGGCAGTATAGCTGTCGATAGCTGGGTGCAAGGTTATCAGGGCTCTCAGTTATCCAAAGTTTATAAAGAGATGGTTGCACTCTCGGTCTTCAAATAAAATTCAATACTTTATAATAGTTCCATTAAAAATCGACGTTTCATTCCCTCTAGGAGACTTTCCTCAGAATCAAAGATCTTTGATGCTGACTAAAGTCTCTTAGAGGGACTGAAACATTGATTTTTAATGGAACTATAATAAAGTATTGGATTTTATTTAAAGCCCAAGAATGCAGCCATCTCTTTAGAAACTATATATATACATATATGCATTTTAATACATGTACATGTTGTCTTCGATATAAAATGAAACTTCTATTTTGTTATTTCTACCCTTCCAATTATATTTTAGGACTTTGTCATACATAGTCTTCCTTTGTACAATCATGGCAATATCTAAGTACTAATCCTTGATGTAATCCTTTGAGTCCACTGCTTCTGAAGTTCTATTTTCATTTCCTTCTTCATGTGGAGTAACTTGATATATCCAAAATTCTACTTCTGAATCTCTGCTGTGCACGTGGGTCATCTATATAATATTCAGCCTCTTTTTTTTTCTTCTTCTTCTCTTCACAGACTAAGTATAGACATAGTTTTGTTTTCCTTTACATTGTGGTTAATAAAGCTGCTTTCATTTTGATTCTGAGCTTGTCAGACAAAGTTAAAAACAAAATGGCTACTGGGATTTTCTTGCACTGAGTTTGGCATGATCCAGGTAACCTAAAGATCATAAGATGATTAACACAGCATCTGATTTGGAACAGAGGGTCTCAACAGATTTAAAACATAATTTTTATCCTTCAAAGTAAATATAAAAAAGAAAAAAAAAGTATGGATGTAGGTGTAGGTCCAAGCAGACATAGAGAAAGAGTCAAGTACTGAATTGAGATGCAGGTAGGGAGAGTCTGTCAGGTTGCTAATAATGATTGGGGGATAACCCCTTGAGGAAATATATAGGAAAGTGAGAAAGAAAGGCAAGGTCTGAGATAGATAAATCTTAATATCTCTAGACCTAAACTTTACAAGTGCTAAAGCAATCCATTGAGAATAGGTATAAATTAAAACATAACCTTTAATAAATAACTGTAAATCCTAAAAGTCTAAAATGGCTATAAGAACTATATATACATAGGTGGGGGAGTGGGTGGTATTTGGCTAGAAGGTACAAAACCTGGCACCATGTACCTAGTACCTGGCACCATGGAGGAAAATACTTAAGTAATCTTAAGATTCAAAAGAACCAAATAGGTGCCTTCAAGTGCACCCTCCCATCATGTAATCAAACTCCCACATGTCTCCAACCCCCGTCACACAGTGCAGAAATAGCATTAGACCCCTGACCCTTTACTAAAAGTATAGCAGTAACCAACTAATAGCTAAATATCAACGAACGATATAACAAGTTAAAACATACAGCGAGGTGGCTAATCTAGGAGATTTAAAGTGTATAGTAGCTGCAGCATTGTAACTGCACCACCCACTGCTCAAGTAATCCCGAGGTGCGTTTCATAGAATACCGGCTCTTCCATACTACAAACACCTCATATTTGTATTCTACTACTGTTCTTGATTGCAATGATACCCCACATGTTTCCCCTAATCCATCACATAATCACACCTGAGAAGGATTCTATCTGCTGATGTCAGTCGTGACATCAGCCCAGGGATTTCCTAGTTACCTGTGAGCTCTCGGCACTGTGTAATTGAAGCCCCTCTCCTGCTACAGCCTCAGGAACTGTGATCACCAATCACTAAGTAAGGGGCAACCGGGGAGACCTCCTCAGTATCTTTCCATAAAATTAAAATCACTGTAGTGTGTAAATTAATTTAAAAGGCCATGTGTCATACTCACTTAGAGCACTGCACTTAGCTCATCTCTCAGTGTGTGGTCACTAATTGTGTTCCAAGCTTACAGAAGGAAACTTCAAGTATGGAAAGACATCTGAGGCTTTTTATTATTAACTACTGGCAGGGCACATTCAGAAATACTCCTGTTGAGCATGATCGCCCAGCAGCAGTATGTAAAAGGATTTAAAGAACTCTGATAAGAGCTTACTTAGAATGCTGCACATAGCTTATCTGTAAGCTGGGGCCACCAGTTGTGGCCCCAGCTGACTGAGGAGACCCTTTGGTATCTAATGACAGTTTGGGTTCTTTGAAACCATCATGGATTTTACCTTTATGGTACTTTTACTGCATGATGGTCAAGGCCGGCCCAAGATATTGTGCTGCCTGGGTACAAAGATGAAATGCTGCTCCCCCTCCCCCGCACCAAAAGCACACCAACATCCACTATGTTATGCAGTATGTGTAGTGAACGCAATGTCTGTTTGTGTAGTGGACGCAGTGTGTGTATTGTATGCAGTGTGTCATAAATTCATTGTGTGTATAATGTATGCAGTGTGTGTATTGAATGCATTGTGTGAGTGTGTGTGTGTGTAGTGGATGGATGCTTTATGTTTTTGGTGTTGTGGGTGTAGTGTGTCTAGTGGATGCAGTGTCTGTGTAGTGTATGTAGTGTCTGTGTAGCAGATGTAGTGTCTGTATGTGTATGTAATGTCATTGTAGTGGATGTAGTGGCTGCATAGTGGATGTAGTGGTAGTAGTGTCTGCGTAGTGGAGTCTGTGTAGTGCATGTTGTGTTGGATAAGTGCTGGAGGGGTAAGCAGTTTAAGTTCATTTTGGTTTATCCCTCCCCTTCTTGCCTCTCACCTGTGGGCTGTAAGGTGGTACAGTTTGTAGGAAGGTTAACAGTATAAGGGGACAGTGTGTAGGAAGGTGACAGTATAGGGGGCAGTGTGTAAGAAGTTGACAGTTTGGGGCAGCAGTGTGTAGGAAGGCTGTGGGGGGCAGGCTGTGTGGGTGACAGTGTGGGTGGGAAGACTGTGGGGTAGCAGGGTGTGGGGGTGCAGGCTGTGGAGGACAGGGTGTGGGGGGCAGCCTGTGGGGGAGCAGGCTGTGATTGACAGGGTGCATGCTGGTGGCAGAGTGTGTGGGAAAAGGCTTTGGGGAAAAGGGGACAGGGTGTGGGTGTAGGTTATCAGGATGTGGGGGTGCATGCTGGGGGCAATGGGTGTGGCAGAAGGCTGTGGGGTAGCAGAGTGTGGGGGTACATGCTTGGGGTAGAGTGTATGGAAAAAAGCTATGGGGGTGTGCAGGTTGTGGGGAGTCTGTGACAACCCTCCCCACTTTGACATACCTTTTCCCTGGTGGTCCAGTGGGATCGCTCTCCAGTCTGCAGCTCCGCCGGGTGTAAGCTGCAGACCATGTGTTCGAATTCTCCATCACATAGTCTGCAGCTCACACTCGGCGGAGCTGCAGACTCGAGGCTCTCCCCGGGCAGACTGAGCAGAGGAGCCCTGCACCCATACAGGGCAAGCTGCCGGGCCACCCTCCTGGTGTTGGGTCGAGGACCCGACAGGTCAGTCTGCCCTTATGATTATATATATATGCAGCAGAGGTGGCCTGGCTCCTAATGGCTTGCAATACTGAAGCCAAAATAACCAAGTTTGAAAATATCTTGTTTAGTGAATAATTGTCAATGTCCTTATACTCCTCGGTAGAGATTTACGAACTCAGTTAAAGCTGTCGTATGCTAATAAATAGACATTGTCCACTTCACTAATATCACTACTGTCTGTATGTTATTTCTGGCTTTACAGTCTTTAAAACCTAAACTGAGCCAACAATTCAAAGCAATACATTCCATGGGGACATCTCAACCGCCAAAGTAATTGACATTGTCTAAACACAAACAGGTTAACTTTTTAAGGAATTCTACTATACATTCCTTAATGTGTGGTACTGTTAGTTTAAAAAATAATGATAACATTCTATATTTTTTTTAAAATAAGTAACTGGCATTGGAGAACCTGATTGACGACAGTACTTTAGGTGGCCTACATATGTGAATTTGATCCATTATTTTCATTAGTTTCAAATATGTGTGGCAAAACAGTTTTTGCTTGAGGTGTAATATTGGATTAAAATGTATAGGGAATTAAACCTTTCTGATGGTTAAAAAGAAAAGCTATTGATATTCCCCATCTTGTAATTTAATATGCTTACTGATCTCCATCGCATTTTCCATCCTCTTTCACATCGCTTCTGACCACTGTTAATTGTGTTCTGCATAACAATATTATTAATATTATTATTTGTATTTTCTGTAGAGGTAATGTTACTTCATAGTCAAATGCTCTTTTTTAAATTAGTCTATTCATTTTAAAGGAATATTCCAAGAACTATAACTTTTAAAAGAGTGAGTTTTGACTAGTGGGATTCCTTGGTGCCTCGACTGTAATTAAATGTAATGGTTTGTGGTGAATGGGCTCAGTATGCAGAGAGAGAGAGAGAGAACAAGGCAGTGTCACTTTAAAGGGGAAATCTCTGGCACGGCAGGCAGGACAATCCAGAGACAAGGGAAGCAAATATCAGATTCAGACAACAGTTCAGGATCAGGAAGCAAGCTTAAAGTCTTTAGCAGGATAATCTAAGGGTCAAACCAAGCAACAAAGTTAAAGATCACGAAATAGGTTTAAAGTACTTAGCTTGATAAGCCAGACTGAGAAAGGAGACTTGAAACTCAAGAAGCTCATAAGACATCTGAGCAATGAACCTACAGTGGACTGGGTTTAAATAGGGAAGAGAAAGGGGAAGTCCTCCCATGAGGTGGGCTCTAGGGGCCTAAATATGTGAATGGCTTCACCTACTGTATCGGGATCCTTGCCCCTTTTGTGGGCCAGACACTACGTCGGATTTCTACTTCATCCTGTTGCTCCACTTGCTGCTCCCCTGTGGTCTAAGCTGAGACCTCCAGGTTTATAAGACACCGAAGGGATCCTGGAGCAGTGTGGGGAACACCATTCATGGCTCGATACAGAGCCCTAGTCAGATGGGAGGTGGACTGCAACTCATGCGGAGTGGCTGCAATGGCCAGCAGATGGAGAGCAGGCACAGGATGCCCTTCATTCCCGAGACACCATCAGTCACATGGAGTTTCTACTGAAGTTACCACCTGGTGAGTAAGTGTGGAGCGTCTTCCTCTTTCGTGATATGCGGTGATCAAATGACACTTTTAGCCAATGATCTGGCCCTGCAATGCAGTGCTTAGCTCAGGATAGTTAATTGAAGCACCTATGCATGATATTATGCATATTATGGCACACCCAGGACATACTTGAAAACGAGAGATATCTCAATGTATCCTTCCTGGTAAAATATTTTATAAATAAATAAAATATTTTATAAATAAATAAATTATGGCTCTACTTCCTCTAATGAATGGAACAGTCATAGTGTGCTGCCTGCAAAACTGTTTCTGGTTGCTTCTCATGACATAATTTGAAGGTATTATCATATGTACACTGATAAGCCACCTGCTTAATATTGCATAGGTCTCCCTCTCTTGTGGGGCATGGACCACACAAGACCTTTGCATGTGTCCTGTGGTGTCTGGCACCAAGAAATGGGCCTCCCTTGATCCGATTTGTTGCCTCCCTGGATCCAATGTTGTTCCAGCACATCCCATAGATGCTCAATCGGATTGAGATCGTGCAAATTTGGAGGCCAATAAAATACCTTGAACTCTTTGTTAGCAATGGTTTGGGGTGTATGACAATTTTTGCAGTGTGGTAGAGTGCATTACTCTTCTGAAAAAGGCCACATGAGGGAACACAATTGCCATAAAGGGTTACATGGTCTGTAACAATCATTAGGTAGGTGGTACATGTCAAAGTAACATCCACATGGACATCCATAGGACCCAAGGATTCCCAGCAGAAAATTTCACATAACATTACACTGCCTTCACTGGCCTGCATTCTTCCCAAAGTGCATCCTGCAATCATCTGATCCCCAAGTAAGCGATGAACACTTGCCAAACCATCCACCTGATCTAAAAGAAAATGTGATTCATCAGAGTTAACTTACTTCCATTGCTCCATGGTCCAGTTCTGATACTCACGTCTCCATTGAAGGAGCTTTCAGGAGTGGACAGGAGTCGTCATGGGTACTCTGACCATATACATAGAAAACTTTAATGCACTGTGTATTCTATCATGGCCAGCATTAAGTTATTCACCAATTTGAGCTACAGTAGCTCTTCTGTGTTATATCACCAGACGGCTTGCCTTCACTCCTCACATGCATTAATGATGACATCGGTTGTATATACTTGCACCATTGTTGAGTGGTACTAACCACTTCATACCAGGAACACCCCACAAGACTTGCTGTTTTGGAGATGCTCTGACATAGTGTCAGGACCGTATCCTGACAACTATGTTTTATGTTCCTTTTATTTCTGTTCCTTTAAAAGAAGTTCCAGCTCTCAACCACTAGTGGCCGCACTAACCACTAGTCACCTCAGTCTTTACCTGTATAGGACTAATTACAGATCCTACAAAAGGCCACACCCGAGAATACCAGTGGCCTTTACATTGAAGTTAATGTTCTTACTGAAACACTTCATATCCTTGCTCCTGTGAATAAGCTTCAGACTTACCTTCAAACCTGCTCCATTCCAACCTGCTCCAGACTTACCTTCAAACCTGCTCCTACCAATAACCTGCTCCACCCTTACCTATACTTCAAACCAGCCTTCCACTGTTACCAGCCTGCCTTTGTTACAATCC
Organism: Pelobates cultripes; assembly: GCA_933207985.1. NCBI lineage: Eukaryota > Metazoa > Chordata > Amphibia > Anura > Pelobatidae > Pelobates > Pelobates cultripes. Next base: position 205,335,085 of record OW240914.1, read on the forward strand.
TACCTGGAAATTAGAGACATTCTTTATCATTTGCAAGTATCCTGTTTTGTGGCATATTACCTAAATTCTGTTTTGCCTCAACTTTCATAAAATGTCTAAAATCACTAATAAAGTACCCGAAGTCAAACCTGGCATAAGTTTCCTATCTGACACATAATCATCTAGTCATCATTTTTTGGCTATTTTGTCAAAGTCACTCATCTTTTCACTTGCCCATTTTTCCTGCATCTAACACATGAAATTCAAGAACTGACTGTTCACATGCTACCTCATATATCCCACCCCATGACAGATGCCAGTGGAAGGATATAATCAATGTTATTCACTTCCCCTGTTGGTGGTTTTAATGTTGTGGCTGATCGGTGTACAAAGTATGTATAGTTATAAGAGGAAGTGCCTCTCATAATTGTAACCTCTCTATGTATAACCTTTAACATTGCATTAGTGACAGAGGTGTTCTAGTTGCACTGGCATCTTCCTGTTTTAATATCTAATTTTTAGTCATTTGTTTTATAGTAGGTTAATACACTTGTGCATGCACACACATTTCTACCATGGATGGTGGCAAAACTATGAGGAGATAACTGAATAGGTTGTTATTAATTGTGAAATTTACCTTTCAACCTATCCTCCCTGACCCTGCCCTATCCTTTACTGTCTTTGAAGTTCACACTGTCCGTCTATTTAAACCCACTCCTTTAAGAATTACCATAATCTAATGCCCCCCCCCTCCCATCCCCCTGGTCATCCTAGGCTATTCATTGAACACTTTTCCTCCTGACTACCTCACTCTTTCTCCTCTAGCACTCCTTCCCTCATACTTGGGGACTTTAACATCCCAATCAAAAACCTCAACTGCCCTGATGCCTCCCGTCTACTCTCTGTAACCTCCTTCTTTGACTTCACACAGTGGTCTACTTCAGCAACTCATACAGCAGAAAACACTCTTAAACTCATCTTCACCAATCTGTACCTCTTATCTCTCCAATGTTCCATTTCCTTTATCTGATCACCATCTTCTGACCTTTGACATCGGCATACCCCGTACCAAATTTCACCACCCTCAACTCTCCAATCTCGCAGAAACCTCCACTGCCTTGATCTCCAGCATTTCTCCACCAAACTCCAAACTCTCATTTTACCCATCTCAGATCTCTAAACTCTCTCCTTCCCCTTCCAATACATCTTCCAATACATCACCCAACCCCACTCACTACACTATTCTATGCTCATTCGAACCTGTTACAATGGAATAGGTTTCTGCTCTGCTCCGGTCCTCCCATCCCACCACCGGTTCCCTCGATCCTATTCCCTCATATCTCATCCGCGCACTGTCTCAATCTCTTGCTCTCACTAAAATTTTCAATCTCTCCCTTTCCTCCGACACATTTCCTTCACCCTTCAAGCATGCAACCATAACGCCAATTCTGAAAAAGCCCAACCATGACCCCAAAGTATCCAACGATTAATCGCTGCCATTACTCTTTCCCAATTCTCCTTGATTTTTCTGCTGCCTTTGACAATGTTGATCATCAACAACATCTTCTCATTCTCCATAATCTACATAATCTACAATCTAGTATCTACAATATACTGCTCTCTCATGGTGCTCCTCCTACCTCTCTTAGTGCTTTTTAAGTATTTCTTTCTCTGGCTCTGCCTCTTCTCCCCAATCCCTCTATGTTGGCGTTCCCCAAGGTTCTGTCCTTGGTCCCCTACTGTTCTCCGTCTATACTGCCTTCCTTGGTAAACTCATCAGCATCTTTGGCTTCCATTATCATTTATATGCAGATGACACGCAAATCTACCTGTCCTCTCCTGATCTCTCTCCGCCCATCTTGACTCCTGTCTCTGATTGCCTCTCCACGATTTCTAACTGGATGGCTGCTCACTTCCTTAAACTCAACCTGTCCAAAACAGAACTTCTGGTCTTTCCTCCCTCAAGTGTTGCTACTCCCATGTCTGTCTCCCTCCAAGTCAACGGCGCCACCATCACCTCTACTTCACAGGCTCGCTGCTAAAGTGTTCTCTTTGACTCCGACTTCTCCTTCACCCCTCATGTCTAGTCGATCACCAAATCCTGTCACTTCCATCTCAAAAACACAGCTCGATTCCGCCCCTATTTAACACCCGATGCAGCTAAGGTGCTGGTCCATGCTGTTCTTCTTTCTCGACTTGACTACTGCTATCCCCTTCTCAGTGGTCTTACATGTTCCCAGATCGCTGCAATCTATAATGAATGTTGTGGCAAGACTAATTTTCCTGTCTGCCAGCACCTCCCACACCTCCCCCCTCTGTCAGTCCCTACTTTGGCTTCCAGTTAGATATATGGCTCAATTTAAGATTCTGGTGCTTGCTTAAAAGTCCCTACATAATGCTGCTCCAACCTACCTATCCTGCCTAATACAGAAGTATGTCCCGTCGAGTCCCCTGCGCACTGCCGAAGTCCTACGTCTATCCTCTGTCCGTACTCCCACATCTGATGCTCACTTCCAAGACTTCTCAAGGGCTGCACCTTTTCTGTAGAGCTCCCTTTTCTTCTCCATTAGACTTTCACCCAGTCTCCACTCCTTCAAAAAATCTCTGAAAACACATTTCTTCAGGAAACATATCATTTAAACTGTTAGCGGGTTCTCAGTTAATACTGAGAGTTCTTAGTTAATACTTTTATAGCAACCTATTTGACTACCCCTACTTTTACCCTTTGTGTCACTATACACCACTCCATCTAGCATGTAAGCTCATTGAGCAGGGCCCTCAACCCTTTGTTCCTGTGCGTCCATTTGTCTGGTTGCAATTATGTTTCTGTTAGTCCACCCATTGTACAGAGCTACGGAATTTGCTGGCACTATATAAATAATAAAATAATAATAATAATAATAATAATAATATGGCTGCTATCAGCTTGCTCAGCTATTCCACTCTTTCTATGAAACTAAACATATTAATGGGACACTATAAGCATCCAGATCACTTCATCTTATTTAAGTGGTCTGAGTGCAGTGTCCCTGTATCTTTAACTGTTTACATTGACTTACTGCCCATGCGAATTAGGTTCCCATTGGCTGACATTGGCAGAGAAGGAGGCCGACATCGGCATTGGAACCAATTAAGTGAAAGAAAAATTTTCCTTTTATAAGGGGTAGATAGTTGGTGCATACACTGTAAATCTACTGCAGTGGTAGACAATACATTGTATTACATTCAAAGTGCATATCAATGTTTAACAACTTAAATTATTTAAGGATTTTTGTTGTTGTTGTTGTTGTTGTCCTTATATGTGGACAACAACATTGTCATTATATATGGATGCATATGCATATTGAGCATTAAAATAGGACCTTTCCTCACTCTGTGGTACTGGATGTGTTGACAGCATCTCAGGTTATGGGGTGGATTTTTTTGGGTATGTAAATTATGAAGTGATCCTGCATACCCATACTGTGTATCTGAATGCATTGCACAATGACCATTTCCTTATTCTGTACTAGTTGTCTCAAGTGGTTTTTATGTCTTATAATAAAACTCAATACCATCTACATTTGAAAATAGAATGGTTCAACCTCTCAAGTGATTCTTGCTTATCGAGATATCAAATTTGATTTATAGTATTCATCATCAATTCTTTGGTTTATCTTCTTTCACTTCTTTTTTGTAGAGATTGTTCCTTTTAGTTACTTGACATTATTTGTTTGTTTATTTAAAGAGCATTACTACTATATTTCCTGCTGTTGAAGAACTTTGCCTCACTATTCTTTTGACAACTTAATTTAAAAACTCAGGCTCATGCAACCCAAGTTAATCAGAAAAACACATTAGCAGTAATAGCAAGTGTCCCATGCATGCAAACAATCTAAGTGATGTATGTTTTATGGTAATTCTAATACTTTCTTCTGCTAAACGTGTAGAAATTTTACATTTTTTAATGTTTTTTTTCCCCATGTTTTCATGTTGATAATTATACGACTCTAAACATTTTTCACTTACATTGTTGCTTTTGTATTTTTAAAGGAAATCTGTCATCCACAGAGCATATCGCTTATAAATCTTTGGGAACATATAAACATAAATTATCAATAAAAAAATGTAATTCATTTTTTTTGCAGTGCATAGTATGACAAGTAAGCGTATAACGTATAAACGTATAAACATTTCGCAGGATGACATATGACAATACAGGAGTGTTGCAGTAATACAAATTGCAGGTTTTTTTTGTTTTTGTTTTGTTTTTATAAGAAACAACATGAGCATTAAAAATTATATTTATAGCCAGGTAAGGTAGTCAAATATACAATTAACTCTACAAAAGCTAATTTGACTGTATAAAAATTGCAGGCTTTGCATAAACATAACTGAAATATCTAGAGTTATGTTAAGAAGTAGAAGGCCTAAGCCTGCCTCGTAAGAACCAGAGCTGATGCCAATGGTGAAGCAAACCCTGGCATTTAAGCGCCCCTATGGGTCACAATAGAGGTAAATATAGGTACACTAAAAACTGGAATGGGGGTGTTAGTTAATGAAGACCAGGAAAAGGCAGCAATTTTAAATAACTATTTCTCCTCTGTATATATTAAGGAAGAACCCATGGCATTAAATGCTTGCTGCTAAAAACTTGCAGAAAAATTTTAATTGCTTAACTCAAGACAATGTGCTGCAGCAACTAAAGAAAGTTAATATAAACAAAGCTCAAGGGCCTGACGGTATGCATCCACAAGTAATTAAGGAACTAAGTGTAGAAATAAGTGAACCTCTGTTTTTAATCTTTCAAGATTCTTTTCTTTCAGGAAGTGTTCCATGGATTGGAGTAAGGCGGATGTGGTTCCTATATTCAAAAAGGGTTCAAAATCCATGCCTGGAAATTATAGACCTGTGAGCTTAACTTCTGTGGCTGGAAAAGTATTTGAATGGTTATTAAGGGATAATATTCAAGACTTTCTTGAGAAGAACATGGTTATCAGCAAAAATCAGCATGGTTTTATGAAGCACAGGTTATGTCAAACAAACTTGATTGCATTCTACGAAGAAGTAAGTAGAAGTAAAGATCAGGGTGTTGTAGTGGATGTGATCTATTTGGATTTTGCCAAGGCATTTGATACAGTTCCACACAATAGATTAGTGTTCAAACTCAAAGAAATCGGCCTAGATGAAAATGCTTGTTCTTGTGTAGAACATTGGCTTAAAAATAGAGTACAAAGAGTTGTCATTAATGGTAAATTTTCAAGCTGGACAGAGGTAGCTAGTGGTGTCCCTCAGGGTTCTGTTCTGGGACCCCTTCTGTTTAACATATTTATAAACAATCTTGAAAAAAGCATTGAAAGTCATGTTTCAGTGTGTGCAGATGACACAAAACTCTGTAAAGTAATACAATGTGAGCAAGATATTACCTTGCTGCTGAGGGATTTAGATGGACTGGGCACTCAAATGGCAGATGAAATTTAATGTTGAAAAATGCAAAGTTATGCACTTCGGCATAAAGCATGCACAAGCAACGTATACCCTTAATGGAAGCGAATTAGGGATAACAACACACGAAAAGGACTTGGGAATTGTTATAGACAACAAACTATGCAACAATGTGCAATGTCAATCAAAAGTGGCTGAGGCCAGTAAGGTATTGTCATGCATGAAAAGGGCATTCATTCTCAGGATGAGAATATTATTTTGCCTCTTTATAAATCACAGGTAAGACCTCATATTGAATATGCTGTGCAATTTTGGGCACCAGTTCTAAAGAAGGATATTATGGCACTAGAAAAAGTGCAGAGGCGGGCTACAAAATTAATAAAAGGAATGGAACTTTTCAGCTATGAAGAAAGGTTAACAAATTTAAACCGCTTTAGTTTAGAAAAACGTCACCTGAGAGGGGATATGATAACATTATACAAATATATTCAGGGCCAATACAAACCATTATGTGGAAACCTATTCACAAACTGGACTTTACATTGGACACAAGGCCATGCGTTTAGACTGGAATAAAGAAGATTTCATCTAAGGCAAAGAAAAGTTTTTTTACTGTAAGAACAATAAAGATGTGGAATTATCTGCCTGAAGAAGTGGTTTTATCAGAGTCCATACAGATGTTCAAACAGCAACTTGATGCATACTTGCAAAAACAGAATATTCAAGGATATAATGTTTCAATGTAGGGTAATAGCTGCTTGATCCAAGGATAAATATGACTGCCAATCTGGGGGTTAAGAAGATATTTTTTCCTAGTTTGTTGCAAGTGCTTCAAACTGGGTTTTTTTGCCTTCTTTTGGATCAACAGCAAAAAACAAATGTAAGGAAGGCTGAACTTGATGGACGTAAGTCTCTTTTCAGCTATGTAACTATGTAATGAATATGAATCTCATCATAGGCTAGTGAATCTTTGCTTGTAGTGGTAGTCCCAGGGTAAACTGCTAAGGCGTGGAGCCCAATAGGTGACAAATCACTTAGCCGATGCCTTGACAAGGGGCAGGTTAGTTTTGCATTGAGTCATAGATAAGCAGGGCTATGTTTAAGTGCATTGTATAACCTATTACTGATATCACTTCACGAATTACATTTAATATCAAAGACAGCAAAGTATACTGCGGTTTGAAATTGTGTTTGCGTAATGAAAGAAAAGTAACAGAAGAATAAAATAAACAACATAAAGGTACACCGGCCCACCCTAGGCTTGAGGCTACAGATATCTTGGTTTAAATTTCCAGTTATGTAGTGTATGACTTTGGACCTTCCTTCTCACTTCGTGATGAGTTAGGGGTTATGCATATGATTGTTTTAAGCGAGGAAGCTCTACCGTTAAAGTAGTGTTCCTCAGGTTAACTGGACAGGTAAGTAAGTGGTCATGGTGCCAGTGTCACGTATTCATCCGCACATAAAAATGTGGTTAATGAAATTTACTGTCCTGACAGGAAAAGTTGTGCTGAGCAACATTACTGTCCTGACAGGAAATGTTGTGCCGAGCAGCAATTGTGCACATGGAAACCTGGTGATTACTTTTGGGGTCAAAGGCCTGTCATGGCCAATCAAATCCACAGGAGGGTTTGTTCTGAGCAGCAATCAAGCACATGTAAACCTGGTAATTGCCTTTGGGGTCAAAGGCCAGTTACAGCCAATCGGATCCACAGGAGGGATATTTAAACCCAACTCTCCTCTTGCTCATCGCCCTGTCATGGTTTCATGCCTATGGTTATCCGAGAGTCCATTCCTGATCTTGATTTTCTGGTATTTGACTTTGGCTTTGTTTTGACTTCCCTGATATCTGGTATACTTGACTTTTGGCTTTCCCTCATCGTTGTGTCTGATTCTGTGTCCCTGACCTCGGAAAGTATTTTGACTATTCTTGGAAACGTTAAGTCCGGCCAGTCTAAGGTCTGGTTATATGTTATCCTTAGTCCTAGGTGTGACACAGTACTGCGTGCTGGATCAACTAGTAATCATGACAACCAGGCGTACTCTGGGTTGGTTACCCAGGAATAGGGAAAAACCATTTAGAAACGTTTTCCCCCTTACCTGGGTACTCCTGGACTCCGATGCTCTGTGGTAGTCTGGTGACACACTTTCAGCTTCTGCAGAGCAGCAGACGCCAGATGTCACGGCCATCAACATTCATTGATTGGAAGTGTCATAGTGTCATTACGTATTTATACTAGTTTCAGACCAGTCTGAGCTTCTAGTACCTGGCCCAGTCATTGTGTGAAAAGCATGTTGTTACAGGGACAGACCTCTACCCTGACAAGGAGACCTAGAGACTACAAAGCAGGTTAGGTTATATGCCTATTGAATTTAACAATTCTCCTCAGCAGTGTAAATTTATATTTTGAAACTCTAAACTACAATACATGTGTTTAAAAAGCAGTCTAAATAAATAAGATACATTGATTTTGTTCTATGTTACATCGTACAGTTTATTTACATAAATGGTTATCAGTAGGTCATAACATCACCAAAAATGTTCTGGAATAGCCCGCCCATTATTATTATTATTTGGAGGGGGGCCCAAAAGCTATTCTTGCACCAGGGCCCTCTGTTCACTAGTTACCCCACTGGTTCCAGGTGCTACCACATGGTATGTTCTCTATGTACGATAGGTAAGTCATCAAGGATAGGGAATATCAGTATGGAAAAAAAAAAACATATAGGTTAGAATGTTGTTAATTATCGTAATATAATAGACTAGCCACTTGAGAAATACACAAGATAAAACTAGGGGACAGATAAGTGTCCTTAGCCATTCCTTGTTAGAAGTATGTGTTGTATACCTCTCCTGTATTTATACATTTTTTATCTTAATTGTATTTTTCAATTACTGACTTATCTTCTGTATTCTATTATTGTATGGTATTTTTGTTCTCCACATTTATAAAATTGTGAAGCTTTGATCCTCCTATTCCAGATAGCAATAAATGACAACATATTGCTCTTGATGTGATAGAGAGCCAGCCAGCCAGCTCTATATAGATATTCCAGAGGTTTATTGGCTGAAAAGTGCATGTTAAATATTTACATGTGGAAGCCTCTTTTGATAAATAGAGGTAAACAAAATATCATGGTAACAAAATCAACAATTGCATAATGCAATTGAGCATGTACTTTTCAAACTGTCTTCATTGTAAAATGAAGTAGCACAGTCTTATAGCTAACACATGTGAAAGTTCTACTTATAATCCATTAAAGTTATTTTCAAAGGAACATTGCCAGTGTTGAAATCATTTTTAATAAATGGAAACCAATGTGATGAAATATATGGCTTTCAATTATGCATGGTCTATGTAGCTTGTAATTATGTCAAAACCTCAACTCATATGTCATTAAGAACACTTAAAAACATACCAAAAAAATTAAGCACTTCTTAGAAAAAATGATGGATAGATGTGATTAAGTAGACAGATCTATTCTGCCCTAAAGCTTGAAATGCAAAGATTTACAAAAAACTCTTGTAGGTGAGTGACCTCTTGGGTTTTGGTGTGAAATTAATATCCAGCTTAGTTTTTCTCATTAGAGCCTTTTGACTAAATTCCTTTAGAAGATCATCCTTGTAGTTACCACCTTGGTACAGTATTGTCCTTTTTCTTACCTTTTCTTAACCTTATGTCATTGTTCATTAGACTAGGACTTAACTAATGTGATATTGTTTCTGAATACTTCTTCATTGCATTTACTTTATTTCAGCTACTTGTGAACACTGAGTTGATACCATCAAAGGAACTCACTCGTAAAAATTGTGCCTTTTAATGAAAATGAAAATATAATTGTACTCATCCATTTGTAAACCCAAGATACCTGATAGCTGTGAATCTGAGTGCTGAAAATAGTCTGGAACCTAGTTAGATTTTTTTCACGTGACAAATTTGAGACACAATAAAATGACATATGCAAGAAAGATCTAATGTTAATTCATACTGAACTGAATTATGAGATTTTAAAGAAGACCGTTTCATAAGAATCCCCCCCAACCCCATCCCCAAAAAAGAAAATGTGTATATATAGCTATAAAATCATTTACAAAAATGTCATTATTGGCCAAACTGAAAGGAGGACATATGAACAAAATAATTTGATGCAATCAAAATCACCCATTTTAGAAGTAGTTTCTTCTATACTAAAAACAAATGTGAGGAAGGCTGAACTTGATGGTCGCAAGTCTCTTTTCAGCTATGTAACTATGTACTATACTGAGCATGACCACCTCCTATTGCTTCTAATAAGTATTTTGATTATATTGGAACTGTGTTAACTAAATGGAGTCCTATAGAATGTCCTCCACCCATATCTCCTACTATGGGCAGTAGTTGCAAATTTAAAGGGACACTAACATCACCCAAATGTGCTGGTCTTGGCACAGTGTCCCTGTCCTGTTAATCCTGCAATGTAAAATATTGCAGTTTTTGAGAAACCTCGGTGTTTAGATTGCAGCGTTAACTCCTCCTCTAGTGGCTGTCAAACTAACTAAAACTTGGTCACATGTCATGGAAGCCACATAGGAAAGTATTGATTCAATGCTTTCCTATTGGAGAGTTTGAAAGCATGCGTGGTGCTCACCACACATGATCGTTAGGACTCCGATGTTACTTTATGAGGATTCCATCAGCAGAGGCACTGCCTCCTTTGTGACTATTCTGGGAGGAAAAGTGAGCAGCACAGAGTGATCCTCTACACTGGAAAATGGGAAATAAAAAACTTTTTTTAACCATTTCTACGTGGAATGGGAGGTGCCTAACAGTACAATGGACAGGGACACTATAACGTAATACAGTAATACAGATTTTTATTCGTAACATTATTGTGTTTCTTTAAAAAAAAGAGCAGTTCATTCATGCAAGAGAGAAGGCATATTTTAGAAAATAACGGTACTTGTATATTAGTTGTTTTTGTATTTTTACAAGGCTTCCCTTAGACTAATGGTTAATCTACTGCTTTATCACAGACAGAACAATTCATGCAAATGAAGTTACTTTTGCCAGTGTATGTTTTGTATGCCAGCATTAATTAGTGGTAAATTTGTGAAAGTGAATGCAGCAGTGACACTGGAAGTATTTCATCGCTCTCAAAAATTGTGGGAAAAATTTATTAATTTGCATGGAATGTTCCATCTGCTCTTTTTCAGGAGGCTGTGGTAATGTCACATAGGGTTTAATAAGCAACATATTTAGAGAACAGAACGCTTTGTTTAAAAATAAAAGTGAAAAAGTCATTTTAAGAGTAATTAAACAGATGTTAGGAATGAACTGAAATCTTTTAACTACCATTGTATCAATGATTGCCAATGTTATCTGTTATACTTTAATTTAAATATAGATGATGCCTCTTATTTTCAACAGGTTTGAAGCAACTTTAAAATTGTGTAGCTTTGTTAAGTTTTAGATGTTACTTATGGATTTAGTAATGCAAAGTAACTATAAACTGGTCTTCACGTCTTCACTATATTACAGACTGGCTTTCTTATAAATGCATAACTTATATTACTTGTCATGCTGTTTGAATATAAACTTGTTATGTCAAAAATATTAAATTATTGTCTGAGAGAAAATTTGAGAGAAATGTCAGCAAATACATGCCTTTCCATCTTCATTGGCCAGTGAAAAAAGATGCCATTTGTTAGTATGTTCTCACAACTTCTGAAGAGATTAAACTTCAGAGCAAGTACAACTTCTATAATTCTATAATTGACACTGTTTTGTGTTGAAAAAACAACAAACATAAAGATTAGAATTACCAATATGAAAGTTGAGGTTAAATTAGCTTATGGCAATGCATTTGCTTTGAAACATGTAATGTACTAGGTTTACTAAAATATTTGCCTTGAAGGTATAAAGCATTCCTAAGGCATGTGGATTCTTGAAACCTTCCTCACATACAATTTTTGCCTCCAGGATAAGAAAGACCTGAAGAAATAGTAATCATCTGTAATAAGTGGTTTCCCAGTGCGTTCACAATATTGACGTGGTCAATACCTACATTTTCAGAAGCATTTCTTTACGTGAATGTTCTCATCTTTTCGAAGATTATCATCTGAGGAAATGGAAGATACTTAAATACAATGGTGGTAGGTGCATTGTTGGACTATTTCCGACATTCAGTGTGGCGTATTTGACTCACTTCATGTCAGGAACACCGTTTACAGAAAATAGCATTACGTTTGTCTTGCTTTTGTGATAAACAGATCAATTATTTTCATAGTTTAACAGAATTAATACCCGTTGAATGCAAAGTAACACCTAAAAAGAGAGGATAGAAACATAACAGAAAACTCTCTGCTGTAGGATCACTTACATCAATACGCATTGTTTAGCACAATTACATTTTCTGACGGGTCAGAAGATATAGTTTAAAAAACATAAAATGGTGCTATCCTTAAAATTAGTGTATCTTTATCAAGTAAGCACCATTCCAGAAAATAATCTTAATATTAAGCAAAAAAAATATATATATACACACATTTGTGCAAGTTTTCTCAAGTAAACATGCTATTCCCCATTCCCCACAGCATAAATGTCCCGACTTAGGGATTTGAGGTGTTATGCAAATATGGGTTTTGCATTGTAATGAACATCCAGTGGACCACCTCATATTAATCAGGGAATTAAATTCGACATGGCAATTTATGTGTGTATAAAAGTATAAATTCACTTGATAAAAAGGTGGTAAAAGTCAGTTAGGAGTCTCCCATTCTTTCTAGTAACATACAGGGTAATAGGTGGAAAATGTGTTCTTGCTGCATCTTAGATCATCAACCAAACTCTGCACCTTATGACCAAATTTCCAGGAACTTGTCGATGAATAGCATGTCTCTCATTTGAGTTGTTAAATTCACCATGCTTTCCTAGACACACAACATGTGATCACAATGATGTAAAATAGATAGGCTTTCACGGGCGGCTCTCTAATTAGGCGGTGTCGGGTCCTCGTTCAGTGACTGAGGACCCGACACCGCAGTGAGCAGAGCTGCAGAACATGTGTCTCGCAAGAACTGGCCAGAGTGTTGCCGCAGGTTACCATGGCAATGCTCTGACAGATCTTGCGAGATTACATGGTCTGCACACTGGATGTAATGGCCACCGGGTCACCAGGGAGCCCACCAGACAACCAGGGAATAAATAAAGGCATGTAGTCTTCCCATTAGACCCCCCCCCCATCAACCTCCCTCCCTCAACATCATCCCCACACACCATCAACCCCCTCCTCACCATCACCCCCCCTTCCTCATCGTCAACACCCCT
>OW240914.1:205347894-205376233 GCA_933207985.1 Pelobates cultripes
CCTCTCACTTCACCCCCCTCCCTCTCACATCACCCCCCTCCCTCACACCACCGATACACATAGGGTCCCAGACAAAACGCAAACATGCTCACAGAGACATACATTCACACACACAAGGATACTCTCTGTCAGACACACTCTCAGGCACATACACAGGTAAACTGTGCATCAACGTGTATATGTAACAGTGTGCATGTATTGCAACTCTTTTTTTTTTTCACTTTTTTTTTAGTGCGGCCTCATGTTTGAGTTTCGCCTAAGGCCTCATAAAGTCTAGAGCCGCCTCTGGGCTCTCAATTTGTTTCTTCTTGGTTTGGACCCTACTGAGTACCTGAAGTTTTTTTTCAGTATTTATCATTTAACTCTTTTTTTTTTTTTTTACAAAAACTTAATCTTTATTTTAAATAAAATGTTTCCTTTTTCTTTTCTTTTTTTTTTAAAATAAATATATATTTACCTAATATTTTAGTTTTTTTGTTATGTTTTAGGTTCTTTGCTATGTTGGCATGTGATGTGTAATCTTTATGATGATATATATGAGAGTCATTTAAACTGTATATTCTATTCCCCCTTTTAAGTAGATGGAAGTACATCTCAGATCATGAAGCTATTACTAGTTAAGTTTCAATATACCACCAAAGAAAGCATGCAAAAGAAAATGAGATAATGCATGCTTTCCTTCTGGGTATGCCTACTACACTGGCAAAACAAAACTTTTAGATTGTATTATCCTTTTAAGGAGAAAATACTAAAATTTAAAACACACAGACATGCACATGCACGTACATACATACCCCTTAGTAAATAGTGGAAGACGCACTGTATAGTTTGAAGTTTAGTTTGCAGAGGTTAGCATGTTGAATGTACACATGCACACATATATAATAGAAGCTACTTTCACTATAGCAAAGCTCTATTTTACATAGTTTAAAGAACACAATATAATATTTTTTCTTTAATACCTAACACTTTTATATAATCTTTACTTGATCACACTTCCATAATTTCAGGAAACATGCATAAACATGCACTTATCCATGAAAGGAAACTTCTTTAGAAAATAAACCAGGCTTTTGCCAAAGGGAATATGTTTAGAATTCAATGTTCAAAATTAAAAAAAAAAAGACTATAATGTATCCTGTAAACTTCAATGCATTGGCTGCCTGTTTAGATCGTCTGATTTCTTTCCTTTGTAAAATAACTAATCTCTGCCAGGACTTTGCTAAATATGGGCAATTCAGACAGATTTAGGACTTCAGTGGCACTGCGTTTCATTAATCAATCAGCATTTCTGTTTTAACTCAAACCCGTACTTTTGTTATTCATTACAATAGTGTGACAGATGTGTCTACTTGGGCTTTTTGTGTTTTGATTCTATACTGAATACATATTTTTAATTAAAGGATATATAAAAACTTTTATCCATATCCATTATTTTTAAGATTTTACTTTGTCGTCTCTGGTTTTCATGGTAGTATGACTGTGAATGCACAAGTGAGAACATATATTTTTATGCCCTCTCCATGGAGATATCTTCTAATTTATATATCATTGTAGATGGACATGAAATGAAAGTTTACACCTAAAATATGCCATGTTTCTGTTGTATAATAATCATATTTAAAACAAAATGTTCTTTAAAAGATGAGTACATCATTTCCCTGCCCCCCCACCCCCTCATATTTCAAGCCTCAGCACTCAGCTACAATTGACTGTTGAAAGTTACAATAATGTGAAATTAGGATGATTTTTATGAAAAAGGGAGAAATTATGCTGCAAAATGTTCATTTTTTTTTTTGCTTTTTTGTTTTTGTTTTTTGCTTTTTTGTTTTTGCAAAACTAAAAATTTTGAATGAGGAGAAAACACACCATGAATATGAGTCAAAAACCTATCAAATAACCTCACATTATGTTGGTGAACAGAGTATGCCTAAAGAGTTATTTTAAGGATGCACGACAATGCTGAAAAAAAAAAAAGGTTTAAGAGTTTCAACTTCCACAATCCTTTGCCATTCTAAAGGCTTGCAAAGCATATCAGGAGTTTCAGTTCTACAACATCTGCTGAATCATCCTTTGGGGACCCCTGGTATAGTGTATATGCTCTCAAATCAATGTTTTGGTGTTGTTCTATGTTTTAATTGTTCATGGTGTTTTGTTTATAAAAACTTGTATTAACCCCTTCAATACCAAAATAGACTATAGACATTTTTCTTTTCATATATTTTACAGTACGAAATACAGTCAACAAAGCCTCACCCTCATTTATACCTTATTTATGATTACCTGCCTGTAGAGGAACTAATTACTCTTCCAGAAGCCACTAGTCACTGATATAACACTTTGATGAAAATTAAAGCTCATTCCCCACTTTATAACAGTACAGGAAGTTTCAATGGGTAATATAATTCCTACAGTCAGGGCACGGGGAGAAGTGAACGGACTCTACCATTTCACTGACAGCTTTACATTAGCAGTCCAGAGTTAATAAAGATTGATATTCCAGTTTGAAATAGCTTTATCTTAGAATTTATTTAGCTGCATTTATGTTATGTAGTCATTATTCTCAAATACAGACATTTTTTTTATTTTCTGTTGCCATTTCAGCTGCACAAGGTATTTGACATTTTTAATTTACTTATTTTTTTTTTACATCTACAGTATGTGAGAAACATCAAAAATTTGCTTTTATACTAAAATTTCAGACACTGTGTGCGATATTGCAAGATAAAGGACACTGCATTATATCTAAATCTTTTTATTTATCAAATCTTTTTATAAAGGATAAATAACTAAGTGAAAAAAATGGTGTAAGTTTGCATAATTAGAATCTTTAAGTTTGCAAATCAATCTATACACAAAAGAACTGTGTTATGATATGTTTATATGTTAGCTATACATCCCTTGCTTCAAATACACGATATGCTAATATTTTTTTCAATTGAAAAAAGTGCTCAGAAATGAAATGTTAAAAATAAGCTGTGTTTTCAAGATTCAAGGATTTCCCAGCTTGAGTGTATATATATTTAAATTATACGTGCATATTTATGTAATATTTTTACATTAAATAATTGTATTGATTGCAATTTGAGGGACCTGCCTGACAATCCAGGCCGAGAGTCCAGAGAATTTAATTTGCTAGCACTGTATTTAACCCTGTAACTTTCCATGACACCCTAAAACCTGTACAGGGGGGTACTGTTTTACTCGGGAGACTTCGCTGAACAGAAATATTAGTGTTTCAAAATAGTAAAACATATCACAGCGATGATATTGTCAGTGGATGTGAAATTTTTTGCATTTTTCACACACAAACAGCACTTTCACTGATGTTTTCATTGTTGTGATACGTTTTACTGTTTTGAAACACTAATATTTGTGTACAGCAAAGTCTCCCCAGTATAACAGTACCCCCGCATACAGGTTTTATAGTGTTTTGAAAAGTTACAGGGTCAAATATAAGGCTTGATTTTCCATTTTTTTCACATTAAAATTTGCCAGATTGTTTCTGTTGCCTTTGAGAGATTATGGTAACCCATAAATGAGAATTACCTTTATGATGGCATACCATTTGCAAAAGAAGACAACCCAAGCTATTGCAAATGGGATATGTTTAGTCTTTTTTAGTAGACACTGGCCAAAGTTAGCATTCATAATAGTTTTTTGCATTTTTAACACACAAACAAATATAAATGCTAACTTTGGCCAGTGTTTGTGACTAAGTGGCTACTAAAAAAGACTGGACATACACCACATTGATTACCCTGAGTTGTCTACTTTAAAAAAAAAATATGTACATGTGAGGTGTGATTCAGAGGTTTATGACAGATAACAGTGTTACAATGTCACTATCGATAAATTTTAAAAATATATATTTTGAAACAGCAATGTCCTACTTGTACTTATAGCCCTATAACTTGCAAAAAAAAACAACTAAGAACATGTTAACATTGGGTATTTCTAAACTCAGGACAAAATTTAGAAACTATTTAGCATGGGTGTTTTTTGGCGTTTGAAGATGCGTAACAGATTTTGGGGGTCAAACTTAGAAAAAGTGTGGGTTTTTTTTCCATCATATTTTATAATGTTTTTATAGTAAATTATATGATTTGATGAAAATAATGGTATCTTTAGAAAGACCATTTAATGGTGAGTAAAACTGTAAATAATATGTGTGGGAACAGTAAATGAGTAAGAGGAAAATTACAGCTAAACACAAACACAGCAGAAATGTAAAAACAGCCCTGGTCCTTAACAGTAAGAAAATTGAAAAACGGTCTGGTAACTAAGGGGTTAAAATCAGTATTTCCCAATATTTTATCCTAAATACTTTACATGCTGACTGTCACCTTTTACATCTGTCATAAAAAAGAGAAGATTTTATGGCATTGCTTGATGTAAATCCCACACCTAAAAGGATTTAATAAATTGTCACGTTCTTTAATATGAGGCTTTTCTTCTACAATAATACTTTTTTTTCTTGTATTTTATTTAAATGTTTTATGCCTCAAGAAGTCTTTTAGGTTGCAATCTAATAGCAATATTTCCCTGTTAATGAGTTTTCTATAAACATATATATAAAATACTTCCTATCATCATATACATAATTACATATACTATAAACCACCACCACACAAATGATACTTAACTAGCAATGTATCCAGGATTAGGTTCTGTAGCAGCTTCCAGTAGTCTCCCCACACAAAATCTGTATCAGTTCATAAGGGGATACAGCTGTAATATATATATATATTAAAAAAAAAAATCATAGTGTAGTATGGTTAAAAGTGACACTGCAATACATTTGCACACACAAAGCAAGATGTTGATCAGTGCATAAAAGGTGCCTCCTCTGATTCTTGGGGAGCTAGTGCACACAGCTTTTTTTTGCTTAGCTCTACTCCAAATAGGGACTCCAATCAGGTAGGTATATAAAGTATGGCAAAATATTAAAGCAGCATTAAAGCAATGATGCAGTAATACAATTAAAATAATAACATTGTATTACTGCATGATTGCTTTAATACATTCATGTGTTATATCTTACACAGTGGTAACCAGTGAAACTTGCAGTATTCATCAGTATTGCATATACAGACCAATTATTATTTGATATTTGCTGTGTACTTACTTATATCTACTTTTATGCAATATTTTAAACTACTAAGGCACAATCTGAACTGACACAGCTCTAAAAAAAAATGTTGTACACGAAAACCTGCTTAAAGATAGAGTACTTAAAGTTGTTAGTTTAAAATATGCCAGTTGGACCATGGACCAAGATTTTTGCATTCTTCAATTTAAAGTCCACCGTAAAATAGTGTTTGCTCAATTATATATTTCAGTGTTTGACACTGGCATATATTTAGGCAAGGTGACACATTCTCAACAGGTTATTACTGCAGACATCATAACGAAAAAAATGCAAAGTAATATATTTTGGGGGAAAAAACTTTGATATCTGAAACAGTATTGCTTAATAAATACTGAAACAGTATTGCCTAAAATAATTAACTGAACATTCTAACATTATAATAAATATATTTATTTGTTATTATTATATGTTAGTTTAGTATACTGGACCCCTAGTAATGGTCTGGTGTCACTTTAAAGAGAGAGAAAAAATATTTATACATGTTACTAACTCTGCATATATAGTGATGTTACCAGCAATCTTCACAAGAGTCAGACTTGCATTGGTATGAATGGTTGGTTTTGCATTACAATGGATAAAAAAAAAAAAAAAACGCTGTGAAAAAAAGACAGTTAAAGACAGTAGGCAGTAGATGAAAGGAAAAATTCTGAAATAATGTTAATCACCTTTTTAATGAGGATTTGTGTCATAACTTTAAAGGGGAACTGTCCCAGGATTTCTAATACCATGTTTACTTATCCCCATATTTAACAAATGTGCATTTGTGATGTGTGAAAAATAAAACTGAACATAGAAAGCCACACTACTTTATTTTGTAATTCTGTGCCTCCATCTTAGCTCCCTGCCAATCATTCTCATTAGCTCAGTTCTACAGGTAATTTTCAATATTTTAGTCAATGATTCCAAAGAAGTCAAAGAAGTATTAGTTTCCCTTTAATGTTCTTAGTGTCTCTCTGAGGTCCATTTCTCTCTAGAAATGAAAGTCAATTTCGAAAAGAAGATGTCAGATACAAATTCCAGAGTTTTAAAAGTTTGAAAAATTCAATGGTGATAAAAAATAAGTAACTTGTCTTTGATAAACATGCTACAGAAAAAAGTATTCTAACAAAATAAGGTTTTTAGTTACAGAAGAAGAAAATATTGAATACTTTTCATTAGTTATTATTTAATTGGGTGCATGTGTATCTTTTTCCAAATATCATTCACAGACAGGTCTTTCCGATTAGCTTCACTGTAAATCTCAGCAAGAATATTAAACTAAAATGCAATATATGTATCTGAGGGACTTCTAACCACCTGCATATTGTTATTCATAACATTTATTTTCCTATCTATGTAAAAAAATATTGCAACAGTTTTTATCATAGATACAACATTTAAATCATTGCTAACTATTAGCTTTTGAGCATAACAATTTATATACCATGTTTTGGCATACCATGTTTTGGCATTGTTTAAAGGAATTCTACCAGTAACATAACCAATGCAACTCACTTTAGTGATTATGGTGCCTCCTCTCTAAGCCCCCGCCGCATCCTCCCACCAGTGTAAGTAGATAAACCGTTTTATTTATGGTTTGACTTCTTGCTTGGCATCCCCTTGGGTACCACTCTACTCCCCCACTACTAAAACAAGAGAAGCAGGAGCTCCTCTGCAGGAATGTGTGTTAGCTCTCCAAAGATGAGCCCAGCCAGTGAACTAAGCCCTACTCTCCAGGGAAATTGAAAGTGTTATGATTGTAATTATTTACATGACAAATGATTATTTTTAATTCAATTATATATTGATAAATATTTTAAAGCAGAAATTGAATTCTGTTCCAGTGAGTTTACAGATAAAATCTGAGTCTCTGGTATTCCTTGAGGACTTGGTTGGGAACTACTGGGACATAGCATTGCATAGCTTGCGAGCATGGAGTATTTTTTACTTTCAAATATTAAGTGTATCCTATAAGACATGTTCATGAGATATCTGAGATTAACTGTCCCAACATCAAACTCTACTGTTTAATATGTGCTCCTGCTTTAACAGTGGTAGATGAGCACTTCCCTGGTTTCATGAGTTTGGTAATAGAGAAAATATATGGCAAACTCACAGTAATTTTCTTTTCCTGGCTATTTCTCATGGCAGCATCACTTATGGGTAGCCCCTCCCATAGCAGTCACTGGACTGGAATTAATTAGATTAATTAATTAGACAGATGGGTATAAAGAGTCCCTCGTCCCTTTACACCTCAGTCCAATTATAAAGCTGAAAAATAAAAGAATGGGCGGGAACCCTGATGCTACCATGAGAAATAGCCAGAAAAAGAAAATTACGGTAAGTTTGTCATAAATTTTCTCTATTACTGGATAGTCATGGCAGCATCACTTATGGGTAATACCCAAGCTCACAAAAATACATGGTGGGCAAAACAAACCGAAAGGAAACCAAACAGACTCTTTGCTGCAAAGAAATTTAATATCAGTGGGACAAAGAAACTGTAGACAGAACACTCTTCCCAAAGGAGGTGGAAGGAGAGCCCACATCCAGTTTGTAGTTTTTTAGAAACGTCATCAGGGAAGACCAGGTGGCTGCCCTGCAAATATCATCGTATGGAACCTCTGCCCAATTAGCCCATGAAGTTGACAATGCTCTGGTAGAATGAGTTCTTATCTTCATTGGAGGAGATCGACCTTTAGAGATATACGTTTTCCTGATCACTAGCGAAATCCAACGTTTCAATGTAGATAAAGAGGCCGCCTCACCTTTCCTGGCTCCTGCAGGCAAAAAGAAGAGTTGGTCAGTTTTCCTGTAAGACTCAGAATGGGCAAGATACAGTTGCAAGAAAAAGTATGTGAACCCTTTGGAATGATATGGATTTCTGCACAAATTGGTCATAAAATGTGATCTGATCATCATCTAAGTCACAACAATAGACAATCACAGTCTGCTTAAACTAATAACACACAAAGAATGAAATGTTGCCATGTTTTTATTGAACACACCATGTAAACATTCACAGTGCAGGTAGAAAAAGTATGTGTTGTTTGAGATGGAATTAGGGAGATTTTTTTCTACGTTCAGAAGCCAACCGTGGTATTGAAAAATGTTCATTGCCACCGAAGTATGATGAGCCACTATCTTTTGTGATGGACCTATGATGAGGATGTTGTCCAAGTAATGGAAGATCTCGATACCTCTCATCCTTATGAATGCAATCAACAAGACATGAACTTTCTAAAACATTCCTGGTACCAAGCTGAGGCCAAACGGTAGTCCTCGGAACTGAAAGTGTCTTCCTAGCGCCCAGAATCAAAGAAGCTGCATATGATCTCGGTTTATAGGGATTTGGTAGTAGGCGTCCCTTAGGTCTATAGAGGTCATCCAGTCTCCTCTTTTGACGCTTCTCACGTCGAGCATGGAGTTTACTCCTTTCAAGTTCAGGATGAGACGCCACTTTCCATGGGGTTTTGGAGCCAAGAACACTGTGGAATAAACCACCTGGAACCATTCCCGTTTTGGAACTTCTTCTACCACCTTCTGTTTCAGAAGAGTGGAAATGCAGGCCCTCATGGCCCTTCATTTGATACATGCCGACACCTTAGATTTTTTTGAAGAAAGCGGTTTTTGGGCGAGAAGAAAATTCCATCCTGTAACCATCTCTTATGATGGATTTGACCCACACATCCATAATATTTGAGGCCCACACCGGTAAAAGAACGTCAGTCTTTCAACCACAGTCCCTGGATGGGCCTGAAGACATTCAAAAGGTCTTCCCAGAGGTTCTGACTCCTCTTCCTCTGGAAGCCTTATTGGAAGAAGAGTGTGAGTAGGATTTCCATGAAGAATTTCTGGAATACTCCCTTCCTGGTTTATAGCTCCTGCTGTCCCAAAAGGACTGATCCTTAAAGCGCTTAGTCTTCCAAGAGGAGGAAAAACCCTTTCTGCTTACTTGAGGCAAAAATGCTTTTTTACCATCAGCAGCTTTTTGAATAGTCTCTTCCAGAATCTTACCAAATAGGAGATCCCCCTGGAATGGAAGGCCACACAAGGATGCCTTAGAGGCATAGTTCGCTCCCCACGAATGAAGCCATAAAGCACTTCTAAAGGCCAAAGACAGAGCCATACTTTTGGCAATCATGCGAGTGATGTCCAGTGAGGCTTCCAAACAGAAAGCCGTGGCAAGGCTAAAGTCCTTGAGACTCTCCAAGAGATGTTCCCTACGGACACCCTGATCAATGTCTTCCTCCAAATGGGCGAGCCATACTTTCAAGGCCCTTGAGAGAGTGGTTAGTGCCACTGCCGGATGGAGGGCGGAACCCAGCGCCAAATAGGTTTTTATGAGATCCCCATCCATATGCTTCTCCATAGGCTCTCTCAGATATAGAACAATAATATAACAAGTGAAAAAAAGGCGCTTATAATAGTGATTATGACCTTATTACATAAAGCAGCACCTTTAAGTGTATCAGCTCATAACACCCAACAATAAAATCAGAACAAAAAAATCAGTGCGCTAAATATTTATAAAGTGCAAATTTAACTCACTATATCAATAAAGTGAGATAGTGCAAACAATTTATACTATTTTAGTGCAAAAATACAATTGCTACATCTAAACACTTATTGCACTCTTTATCAGTTCAATATGTAGAAATCCTTAATACCAAAATGTAAAGTGATTTAGTGTATTAAAAAATGGTACACTAACTAAAATCATATACTTGAAGTGATCCTTGGTTTCAAATGGTGTTACATAAAAGAGAATAAAATACAAAACATATATAGTGAAGTATTGCTATTTAAAAATTATACAACATGTGTGTAAATTTTTCACTCTCAAGCAGAGAGCAGATGAGCCTGCTCTACTTTTGACAGCTCCAAATGCAGAAAAATCTACTGCAGCCAATAAAGAAAGAAGATTTATTTCCACAGTTAAAAAACAGCATTCATTCACAAATTCCGGATCCCTGTAAAAGACTGTCCTTTTGTGGGCTCGTGCATCCGCCGGCTAAAATACTCAGTCTGTGCACCCTCACAATCGGCAAAGTCCACAGGATACTTCCGGGAGGCACGGCGTACGTGATGACGTCACGTAGCCAATCAGATAACGCGTTTCACCGAGAGGTCGGCTTCTTCAGATCTGACTACCTCCTGTCATAGCAGTCTTTTTATACCGCCCATCAGGGCGTGATTAGACATTTCTCAGATATGCCATGGAATCAATGGGAAGCATAGTTTTCTTTGCCACATGAATCACTGCAGCGTCAATTTTAGGAACTGCATTCCATAAGTTGCAGTCAACTGCAGAATAAGTATAAATCATTGAGAATGTATTTTTCAAGGTGGACTTCCTTTCAGGCTTGTTCCATTCTTGAAGGATCATATCCCTGATTGAGGAATGTACTGGGACTCTTTATTACCATCAGTTTAATTAATTAATCTAATTAATTCCTGTCCTGTGACTGCTAAGGGAGGAACTACCCATAAGTGATGCTGCCATGATTAGCCAGGAATTATGTTTTTTGGTATCTGTCATAAATATGTTCCTTTTGATCCATTATCAGCAATTAATTTATTTTCATATTCAATATCCCTTAGCAAATGCAGACAACAAATACATGTCGAATAAACAAGGACTTCACAGAGAGTACATAAATGATCTATTTGTGCAAATATTTATATGTGCTTGACATTTGTACACAGTGTCCTATTAATTAGTATTTGTTGGATAAATGATTGTTGACACATGAATGTCAGTTTATCTGAAAATGATAAATGTTTCTTCATATTACATTAGTTTAGAGTCAATAAACTAAAAAACATATTGAGTTCAGTTACCATTTGAATGTTCTGAAAAGTTATTAAGATAAGATTTTATACAAACAAATACAAAAGTGCTACTATATATAAAGTGTCAAAGTGCATGTATATATAGTATATACACACACAATCAGTGCTGCCAAGTAGGCTGGAATTCCTCTGAATTACAAGAAAATGCACACCACAAACCAGAAAAAAAGTCTATGGCACAATGTGTATAAACTATATATTTATTACCACCTAAAACTGTGATAAAAACCAAGGCATAGTTACCTTACCAAAACTGGTATGCAACCAAGAAACTCAGAGTAAAAACAAGAAACACAGAAAGAAACATATGGTGTGGTATTTTAATGACATCAAGTTAAAAACATCTGAATTTATACAGAAGTAAAAAGCACAATAAGATTGTGATGACTAAACAGGCGCCCCAAGGGTTAATAAACCTCCCAATATCTCCCCAAGGTCACTCCAGTCCTGTTATATGTTCCCGTTAAAACCAGAAAATGCTGTGAATCCTCGAGGTGTAGTTGGCGATATATAATGAAGATTGGAGGTAACTAAAAAACCTACATTTGTTTAAAAATACATAGGGATTAAGGAGAGAAGGCAGGTAACTTGATTTTCTTTGGTTTTTACGATATATAATGAAGGATGAAGGATGAGGCTGCAATGATGTAAAGTTCCAGGGGAAAATTCACCACAAATAAGCTTGCTTTATGACTTTCTCAAGAGCTATAAGTTGTGTTCCACCATCTTCTGAATATATCGGTCTTCCAATACCTGTCAATAATTCTCACCTGGTTCTCTGACAACGTCATCACACATGTTGATGACGTCATTACTGCATTATAAATACTCAAGTGCAGCAGCGCCATATTGGAGTTTGCCAATCTTCAGTGTTGAAACAACTTTATCGATTAAGCAGCATGGGTAAAATGATGTCCCCCCAAATTCCGTGATATGTATTTGGATACTAATATAAAACGGAAGAGAGAATAAACGAGACAAAGCGAGAACACTATAGAAATGAATGGTGCAATAAAGGAAGGTGAGGGAAAACATTGTACCTCATTTGCTTGCATTTAATTAAAAAAAGGAGACCTAGTTGTACAAATAACATAAATAACAGAAAATGTGTATTAAAATGGAATATATTAAGAGAGAATATACTTCAAAATCTAAACATTCTTTAAATAAAAATGGAAGCAATATAAGAAGTATATACACATGACATATATCTAAAAATGCATTTGTGAAAACTGTAACTTAGAGATATATATAGATTTACCTTAAAGGACCACTGTAGTACCAGGAAAACATACTCCCGCCGGGCTGGATGGAGAGGAAGGGGTTAAACTTACCTCTTTCTCCAGCGCCAGGCGGGGAGCTCTCCTCCTCCTCTCCGCCTCCTCTCCTCCTCCTCGGCTGGAGCTGCGCGCGCATTCAGCCAGTCCATAGGAAAGCATTCACAATGCTTTCCTATGGATGCTGGCGTCTTCTCACTGTGAAAATCACAGTGAGAAGAGCGGAAGCCCTGTAGCGGCTGTCAATGAGACAGCCACTAGAGGCTGGATTAACCCATAGGTAAACATAGCAGTTTCTCTGAAACTGCTATGTTTATAAAAAAAAAAAAAAGGGTTAACCCTAGCTGGACTTCGCACCCAGACCACTTCATTGAGCTGAAGTGGTCTGGGTGCCTATAGTGGTCCTTTAATAAAGCTTATATAAATAATTTACATATAATAACACTTTCATATACTAAAATGCATCATATAATTAATAATACATAATACTGTGTTTTAATTTATAGAATGCAAAAGGGCAATCCCTTACAAAAAGCAGCTGTGGAGAAACCACAACAAAGATTAACGCCACACTAGACCCTATAAATGGTGAAGGTAGATAACGACAGAGAGGCATTCCCACAAAAAGGATACAAACATCCTAGGAGCAGGCTATATAGAAAAAAAACAACCCTAAAAATACCTCGGCACCGTGGATAAATCCACTAGTACCTACCTAAACCAAACTGTCCCTGTCTGGAAAAGAAAACTTATATAACCGCTAGCGTGTAATAGCAGCGTGTCTATATATTTGATTTTACTATTTAATAACTTATGAGTATTAATATTGCTTCCAATACATTCAAGCCCTTATATTCAACATTATGTTATTAATAACCTCTAGAACGCCAGCCCAGTGAAAGGTCAAGGGTCAAGTCCTGGGAAAAAGAGTGGGAACTCACCCAAGATCCACTCCATCCCCCCCCAAAAAAAAAATTTACGCTCGTATGCTTATATATTTCTCAGAAAATACATTGCAACATTTTTTGTAAAGTGCCAATTTACAAAGAGATCTCCAAAATTCACATGCAATAAACAAATAAATATAGAACAGTAGTAACAAAATAAGTTAACTATGCAATAAACAAATAAATATTAAACAGTTGTAACAACAAAATAAGTTAACTATACAAAAAACGCAGTATTTCAAAAAGAATATATCTTTAAGAAATACTCAAAAGTGACAGATCCACTTTAACCCCAAAACACAAAGAGATTAAACTTGTAAGTGCAATATAAATACAATTAATAAATAAAACAGCAGTAAACGAACAATAATTGTAAAACGAATATACTAACACATTGTGGTGCAGTTATACATTTCTGTCAAATAAAGTGTCAGGGTGTCATGTAATGAATTGCAGACTGTTTTTTCAAGAGGGGCAGTATAAGGGGCTGGAGGGGTTAATGGATCAAAAGAGAGAAACTGGGGCAATGTGCCTGTCTTTGACTGCTGAAGGTCTATTTGTATGATGGGACAGTGTGCGTTTGTGTGTGAACGCATAAGTGTTTTTGAGTCAGTGTGCGTGCATACAGGGTCATCATAAGTGTGTGGAAGTTCAATGTGCTGGAATGGCATGGCACTGTCTGTGTGAACAAAGTGGCAAATGTGCACCCCTCATTGTCTGTAGTTTAGCCCATTCCCAACTCCAATAGCTAGTTTCCCATTACTACTAGCTATGGCTATGGGGCATTGCTAGCTAGTGGAGTTGGGAATGAACTAGGCTACAGACAATGATGGGTATAAATTTACTTCTTTGTTCACTTCACACGGACAGTGCCATGCCATACAAATACACCCTTACCCCCTGCATTCAAGCACATTGAACTGCCACACATATGACATTGTTTGCATACACACTGACCCCCCACATATTTATTCATGTCAGGGCCACCATTTTCCTATGGGTGGAGAGGAATTTTCTCAGGTGGCCCTGAGATGAATAAAGTCCAAAGGTGGCATAAAGGGGGCCAGCTGGCACATCACTTTACATAACACATACTACATTACATAATTACATGATCAAATTCCTTTTGCTCACTCACCTCCTGTTTGGCACTAACTGTTCTTAGGCAGGCCAGGTCTTGGGGTCCACATTGGTGAGCATTGAGGGCTCCCATGGCAGTGGCATAGTGGCAGTGTGGCTGCAGTCAGACAGTGCTGGGTTAATTAAATTAATTTGTTTCCAGTGTTCCTCTCTCCTCCCCTCCATGTCCATTCTTGTTCCTCTACACCCCCTTACCTGTCTATTATTACACCCTCATTTCCCTAAATTTTCTCTTTTAGTGGTCCCCCCTACCCCAGTGTTCCTTTTCCCTTCTGTCCCCTGTACCTTAGTGCCCCCTTTAATGTTCTACTCTCTCCCCCCTAGTGTTCCTCTCCCCTCTTTTTTAGTGTTCTTCCCCCCTTTCCCATAGTGTTCTTTCCCCTCTTCCCCATAGTGTTCTTTCTCCCTTTCCCCATAGTGTTCTTCCCCCCTCCCCATAGTGTTCTTCCCCCTCCATGCCCCATAGTGTTCTTTCCCCCCTCCCGTCCCATAGTGTTCTCCCCCCTCCTGTCCCATGGTGTTCTTCCCCCTCCCTCCCCTCCCCTATCCCATATAGTGTTCTTCCAACCCCCTCCCCTGCTCAGTGAGCACTTCCTTTCAGTCTGGCCGGGAAATAGAAGTTTCTGTACTGTGGACCTCGGTGCGCACTGCTCCGCTCGGACACGCTACACAGAGTGACTGGTAGGAGCCCTGCAAAAGGTGCTAGGTGAACATATAAAAGAGCGACGTGCAAATGTGACTGCAACTACCATCAGAGATGCAAATACATTTAAAACAATATATACCATAGATTTGTACAATATGGCTATCTAAATCAGATAGGGATAAGTTGAAAAGTCTTCCACATTACAAGATTGGGTTCAACCCCCTTATATCATGCCACATATCTGCTAACCCCTGTCCTCAGGCAGCGTGTCTATATATTTGATTTTACTATTTAATACTTATGAGCATTAATATTGCTTCCCTTATATTCAACATTATGTTATTAATAACCTCTAGAACGCCAGCCCAGTGATTATCAGTTATTTCTCTGACTATAGTTCTATAATATAGTTATACGTCAACTTATCACTATCTGATTTAGATAGCCTTATTGTACAAATCTGTTGTATACATTTTTTTACATGTATTTGCATCTTTGCCTTAGGGTGATGGAAGTTGCAGTCACTTTTGCACATTACTGTTTGCACACACTGTTACAAGCGTATCATTTATTTTTTGGGGGGTTGTGGTGGATCTTGGGTGAGTTCCCACACATTTTTCCCCAGGACCTGACCCTTGACCTTTTGCATGTTACTGTTTGCACACACTGTTCTCATTACCAGGCAGATTTATTGCGATCTTACATGGATCATTTTCCTATAGTTCTCCATTCATTCTTTATATCCTTTAATCTTGTTATTCACTTTAACCAGTTAGTCACTTGATGATATAACCATGTGCATTTTACATAATTAGTTCACACTAACTCACACTGCTGTACTCATCACGTTGGTTATACACTTTAATAACTTCTGATCTCTATGGAGACTGGCGTGGGCAGTCCTGTGTCCCGCATAAGCACTTCCGGGTTCGGGTACACAGAGGATCACAGCACGGATTGGTAAGTCACTTATCTTCTTTCCTATATGTTGTATTCACATACACTGTATATTTGATCTTGAGAAAGATCCTATTAGGATTGAAGCGTCGATCGGAACTGTTGTCACTTTATAATGAAGACACTTAAGTAAAAGTTTACCATTTAAAAATCCCTCTGAGTGCACCCTCATTCCTTGAAATATCTACATGACGCAGTTTGCACCAGGGTACCTATTGCCTCTTTCTTTTCCACTTAGAGGTGAGTGCCAAGCCAACTGTATATATATATAGATAGATAGATAGATAGATATGTATATATACACATATACATATGTACACACTTTTTTACATAAATCAATTTATGCTAATCCATAAAAGCAAGGATATCTATGTCGTTGTTCAATCCTTGTTGACCTAAAGTTTTCAATGTAAAAATCCATTTAATTTCTTTTTGTGTTAAAGCCAAAGCGATATCTCCTCCTGTCCAGTGAGGTTCTAAATGGTTAAACCAAAACACAGGCCAATTCAGACAATGTTTTGGAACACTATGTTTTATTTTTCCCCTTTTAGTTGCATAAAAAATGTTCCCATACTCTATCATGTAGTTTCCTTACTGTTCTACCTTTATATTAACATTGTAATAAATATATTATATTGTTGCTTTTACAATTAATAAAATGTTTTATGATGAGCTTTTCTTTTATCACTGTGCTTTCAAATTATGTAGCATTTCTTGTTTATCCACATATTAAAAAACCTGTAAATTTCTCACATATATTTCCTAAGTTTTCTTAATTTTATATAGTTGTAAAGCACTTGAAGCTTGTGTAAGTTATTTTTTAAGTTGTTTGCTTTTTTGAAAACCATAACTGATTTGTCTGGAAGGACTTTGCTTAAAATCAGATCTTTAGTTAAAATTGTCCAGTGTTTTTTTATTGCACTTTTGATTAAGTTCTCTCCTTCGTTATATACTTAGTGAAAAAGGCAAACTTGAATTTATTATCCATACTTCTTTTTTTTTTCTTTTACTTCTTCAGTTTAACACGTTTTCTCTCCTAATTATGGACATCTCTTCTATAGATCTATCTTTTAGATCTTTTGGATAGTTCTTTTCTTTCAATCTATTCTAGACAATCTCAATTTGTACATTAAAAAAATGTTGTGTTTCATTCTAATAAATCCAATTTATTTGGTGTTTTTTTTTAGCCATTTTGAATAACTAAAACTTAAAATCAGGTAAACTATTCCTACCCATGTGTTTAACCCCTTAAGGACCAAACTTCTGGAATAAAAGGGAATCATGACATGTCACACATGTCATGTGTCCTTAAGGGGTTAAAGAATATTTTACTCTCTATTTTAGAATTGTCCACATAAAACATAATATCAATATTTTCCACATAAAACGTAATATTTTTGTATTTGTTTTTGCTGTAAATTTTAGTGCATAGTTGTCATTGTTAACTAAAATTACAAAAGTAGTTAGATTTTCTTCTTTTCCTTCCCAGATCACGAGGGCATCATCAATATACCTCCCGACAGTACAAGGTTTTCGGAGATAAGACTTTGTGCCAACTTGTGTATAGCATTATAACATATTTATCAACAAGTGTGTCTAGTGAAATTAAAAACATTATAATCACAAAATTATAAAATACAAAACAAAAAAGTATAAGTAAGTACAGTATAAGTTGCCTCTAGTTACTGTCTGATTGACAGACGCTAGAGTCAGTATTAGTCCCCCAATGTAATTATTGCAGTTTCTCAGAAACTATAATAATTAACATTGCAGAGTTAATGGGACAGTGACATTGCATCACCTACTGATCACCTAAACTAAATCTTGTGTAGGCCAGGGCCAATAACTCAGCAACCCCTCTGCTGCTAGGCTATGTCACATTAAAACCATTTATGTGCACTCATTGCATTTAACCCGTTAAGGACACATGACATGTGTGACATGTCATGATTCCCTTTTATTCCAGAAGTTTGGTCCTTAAGTGGGGTTAAATACCATTAACAATGTTTTCTCTATAAATTACTGAAAAAATGATATACTGTTTTTTTTCATGGGATTATGACTATTTACAAAATAGCTTTAGTTTGCAAATAGGAATCTAAATACTGGAATAAAACCCCATAAAAATGCACAAAACACAATATGGTACCATTTTCTTTTATGTACACAGGAGTCATAATTTTAAAATATATATTTTAAATATTTTATTTAAATGCCCATAAAAAGTTACATAACGTTTCAATACAAATTATCAATAAAAAATTAGAAGATAAAATGTATTATTTTTTTGTTACTTTTGACAATTTAATAACTTATGCAGAATATACATAATAACATATCTAGCCATAAACATATTAAATATATATTTTAATCTACACAATCTTCTGATTTCACAGTGAGTGGCATAACAAATTTTTTATAATATATGCACTTTTCTACCTGTGTCCAGACAACATGATGATCACCTGAAGATTAGGGGGCATCTTTCAACAAGGGTATGTCCACTATTTTGACTAAGGAGTTTCATGTCTAGAAACAGAATGGGAGACAGGGCTTTAATACAGCCCATACCCCTCCTTAAAATATTGTCTTCACAAATAGAGATGTAGGTGTTCACCATTTCTATCACATGTGACTAAGAGTAGCAAGAGAACCTTTGTTTGAAAGGACAGTATCTGACCTTTCCCTACAGGCAAGGGTAGATGGGCCCCATGACACCATCACAATACACTTTTCAGCTTCTTTTTCTTTACTTGGGACAGTGGCACCCAGGGCCAGCCTTAGGGGTGTGCAAGCTGTGCGGTTGCACAGGGCGCCATGGCAGCAGGGGGCGCCACGTGGCTAACACAGCTCACAGACTCCCTAGTTGACAGGTGTCAGGGAGTGCACAGAGCTCTCTTATAATGTAGGTCGCAATTGTGCTATGTAGCATGGCCGCGCTACACTTGGGGAGGCAGGACTATCCGATAAGGCAAGGGGCGGGGACAAATTTATGGTGGGGGCAAATCCACACTAGCGGCAAGGGCGGAGCTACACACAGCTGAACCCGCTGCCTGGGAACTTGTGGACATTGTGGGTGAAGCTGGTAGGAGTCCCTTCTCCTCAGACACCTATACACCAGGGACTGCAGTGCCCGTGCTCCTCCCGCCAGCCCCCCTTGTGTGTGTGTGTCAGAGAGAGACTGTCTGTAATTGTGTATGTGTGAGTGAGTGAGAGAGACTGTCCGTAACTGTGTGTGAGAGAGAGACTATATGTAACTGTTTGTGTGAGAGTGAAACTGTCTGTAACTATGTGTGAGAGAGACTGTCTGTAAGAATGTGTGTGTGAGAGACTATCTGTAACTGTGTGTGTGTGAGAGAGAGAGTGTCTCTAACTGTGTGTGAGAGAGAGAGAGACTATCTGTAACTGTGTTTGTGTGAGAGTGAGACTGTCTGTAACTATGTGTTTACGATAGACTGTCTGTAAGAGTGTGTGTGTTTGTGTGTGTGTGTGTGTGTGAGAGAGAGAGAAAGAGACTGTCTGTAACTGTGTGTGAGAGAGACTGTCTGTAATTGTGTGTGTGTGAGAGTGAGACTGTCTGTAATTGTATGTGTGTGAGAGTGAGACTGTCTGTAACTGTGTGTGTCAGAGAGAGAGACTGTCTGTAACTCTGTGTGTGAGAGAGAGACTGTATGTAACCATGTGTGTGTGTGTGTGTGTGTGTGTGTGTGTGTGGCTGTCTGCCGGTACCTGTGTGTATGTGTCTGTCTGTAACTGTGTCTGCTTGTACCTGTGTTTGAGACTGTCTGTAACTGTGTGTGTCTGCTTTTACCTGTGTGTGTGTGTGTGTGTGTGTGTGTGTGTGAGACTGTCTGTAACTCTGTGTGTGTGTGTGTGTGTGTGTGTGTGTATATGTGTGTGTGTGTATATGTGTGTGTGTGTGTATTACTATTTACCTGTAACTTTGTGTGACTATGTGCCTTGGACTTTGTGCATCTGGCTGTATTTGACAGTGCATGCGTATGACTGTGTACATCTGACTGTGGTACTGTGTGCATGTGAATCTGCAAAAATACTCACCTGCATTCACACATGGGACTACATGCATATTTTTGTCTGAATTAAATACCCATCACACACATCCAATAATCCCAGCACAAATTTTTTTTTGCACAGGGCGCCTTAAGGCCTAAGGCCGGCCCTGGTGACACCTTAAAGGGATACTATAGTCACCTGAACAACTTCAGCTTAATGAGGTTGTTCAGCTGAGAATAATAGCTCCCTGCAGCCTTTCTCATGTAAACACTGTATTTTCTGAGAAAATACAGTGTTTACATTGAAAGCTAGGAACACCTCCAGTTGCAGTCACTAAGAGTGAACCAAAGGGACTTCGATGTTGATGGAGGCATAATGTGCCTCCATCCACTCAGATCTGCTGTAAGCAGAGCACAGGGCAGCACTGTGCACAGCATCCTGTGATTCAGTATCACCTCCCTCTGCATGCAGACACTGAACTTTCCTCATAGAGATTCATTGATTCAATTCATCTCTATGAGGAGATTCTGATTGCCCAGGGCTGTGTTTGAATCATGCTGGCTCTGCCCCTGTTCTGTCTCTTTGTCAGTCTCAGCCAATCCTATGGGGAAGCACTGTGATTGGATCAGGCTACCACATGTCAGCAGACTGCTTGTTTTTCTGAGTCTAACAGCATGCAGATTTACAGCTTCAGGCTTGAATACAGTAAATTTTTTACTATATTTATGGAGGCATGAGGGGCCCAGGGGGGCTAGATGGTGGTGTTAACACTCTAGGGTCAGGAATACATGTTTGTGTTCCTGACCTTATAGTGATCCTTTAATTATTATAACTAGGAGAAATCATTGTGCCTTACATAGATCACTGAATGTTGTAGAACTGCAAAGGCCATGATGCCTTACATGCCTTTAGAATGATTTTAGAACGACGAAGCATCATAGAAGCTGTAGTTTTCAAACATTTAGGGATCTACCTTTTGGGCACCCCTGCTGTAGATGGAACATTATTCTTTAGATAGACTGAAATGTGTCAAACAGCACCATGCTTTCCATTGCATTTCAGAAGCTCTGCAGTTAATCACCTGATTTGATATAAAATGGCTAAAAGGCAATATAGTCCTTGTCATCAAAAAGGAAGAACAAGTGGACAGCACTGAAAGTAAAAATGTCTACATAAGTACATGACAGTCAGTCGCAAACAATTTATCTAAATACATTGATTTCTATCTCCAACCGGTAGTAGTTAATACCAGATCTTTCTTGAATGACACTACGGATGTCTTGAGGTTGTTGAGAGACATTACCTGGAAGGAGGGATACCTTTTAGCTACCTGTGATGTGACTTCTCTCTATACCTGTATTCCACATGAACAGGGGTTTGCAGCCGTTAGATGTTTCCTGGAACAGAATCATACACTATCCTCCATTCAAATGGATTTTTTAATTGATTGTATTAAATGGACCTTGTACAACAATTATTTTTGGTTTGAGTCTGCCTTTTTCCCCCAGAAAAGGGGTACGGGGATGGGCAGCACTTATGTGCCGAGTTATGCTAATATTTTTATGGCACATTGGGAAAAAAAAATGTATATATGGACAGCATAATTGGAACGCACAGGTGTGTGCCTATCGTCGTTATATAGATGACATGATTTTTATCTGGTAAGGGTCAGAAGCTAGTTTTAAGGAATTTGTGTCCTTTCTTAATAATAACACTTGGGATGTGCAATTAACCAGCAATATGAGCACTTTATCCATTGCGTTTTTAGATTTGAAGATCTATGTAGAGAATAATCAATTAAAGACAAGACTTTAAGAAAGTGGATGTTAATGGCTATGTGACATACAGTAGTGGCCATTATTCACCATGGCTCAATAATATTCCTAAGGGTCAACACATGAGGCTAAAGCGTAATTGTACTGAAGAGATTGAGTTTTAACTACAAGCGCAGGATTTGTTAGTTTAGTTTAGAGAGAAGGAATATGCTGAGGACATATTGGGAAAGGCACTGGAGGAAGTGGGTAATACCGCACAGCGAGAATTAATTGATGGGAAAAATAAAAGAGCAAATGACAGGATATCTCGAAAGATGTACTAGTGTTTAATTATAATAGCCAACACCGAATAATAAAGAAAACTATTAATAAGTATTGGCCGATTCTCAAAGCAGATAAGGACCTAGGAAGTACTCTACCCCTAAAAATGAGAATTACTTTTAGAGCTGCCCCAAGTGTAAAAACAGCTTTGGTACACAGCTACCGTAAAGAAAAAACAAATATGCAAACAGGGAATTTGTTAGGTTGCTCAAAAGGTTTTTTTAGATGCAGGGTATGCCTGGGCTGTAAAAATATGATCGGTAAGAAAAATTTGGAAACAAGGTTTAAGTCTGAAAGAATTAAGAAGTTTGAAATAAGGGAACAAATTACCTGCCATAGTAATAACATCATCTACCTACTCAGGTGTCCCTGTAATTTACAATATGTGGGAAGAACTACATGTCCCCTTTTTAAAAGAATAAGGGAGCATATTTAAAACATTCACAGAGGGGTGGAAAGTCACAATGTTTTGGACCACTTCAAAAAATTACATAACCAGGATCCAAGTGGTCTGGAATTTTTAGGTATTAAAGGGACACTCCAGGCACCCAGACCACTTCTGCCCATTGGAGTGGTCTGGGTGCAAACTCGCACTACCCTTAACCCTGCAAATGTAATTATTGCAGTTTTCATAAACTGCAATAATTACCTTGCAGGGTTAACTCCTCATCTAGTGGCTGTCTACTAGACAGCCACTAGAGGGCACTTCCTGGTCCATAGCACAGGTGTGAGGACCTCCAGCATCACTAAAATCCCCATAAGAAAGAATTGAAAAACATTTTCAATGCTTTCCTATTGGAGAGGTCAACTGCGCATGCGCATTAGGTCTCCCCAGCCTGCGGGCGTGATCAGTATCCCCCACCGGCTGATGTGACTAACGGGACATCGTCGCTGCCTTTGGTAAGTGACTGAAGGGGTTTTCATCCCTTCAGCAACCGGGGATGGGAGATGGGAGGGAGAGGGGACCTGCAGTGCCAGGGCACTGGAGAGTCCCTTTAAGAAAGTGTTTAGAGAGGTGGAGATTTTACCAGGAAGATTGGACAAGAGGAAATGAAGTTGACCTTCTATTTGGAGACACTAGCCCAATCTGGTCTGAATACTGATTTTGAGTAGTTTCAATTCATATAGTTTTTTAAAATCTATTTTGGATTATTTCTCATTTTTAGTTAAATATATTTTATATATATTTTAGATTTTTTAATTTTTTTTAAACCCCCTTTTTTTGTGTGTTTTAGCCCATCCCTCTGCGATTGCTATACCCCATTTTTGATTAATGATTGTATGTTGTTTTAAATTGTTGTACTTAGTGCTAGTTTAACTAACTCTTTTTTTATTCTTTTAGGGTTTTCCATTGGATCACCATGTGTTTTGATTTAGGGGATCTACCCCCTTTCATTTTTTGTTTTCTGGTTACTTTATATGAAGTCTAGATTGGAGATACCTCGGACAGACTTTATAAAGACTGTAAGCGAAATAAGTTTTTAAGAAATTTGTAATAAAGAATGTTACGCTTCATCTGGGTCAAAGTGTGTCCATTGGATCCCACGCTCACCAAGGTCTGATCCCCCCAGAGCCCTATAGTGCAGAGTGGTACTTAAACCAGTCTAATTTTGTGAGTTTTAAATTTTTAGTGTTTCATGATACTTGATAAATTGCACTAGTGGTTCTCTTATTTATTTACTTCACAGATCTAAGTACTGAGAAACTCCTTGCTCATGTGCACTGATTTTTCTCACGGTTTTATTGTGATATAAGAATCTGTCACATTTGCCTATTAATAGGTCACATATGCATGGGGTTTGAAGTATATTTTATATATATATTAATATATATATATATATATATATATATATATATGGGATTTTATACTTTTTGCTCACCTATTTTTTTGATTTTTGTATTGTGTTTTAATTCTATCACCAGGACTGATTTGATTGGGCAGATGAATTTTTAGATATACCCCATTTTTTATCCTTTTATAAGTTTTTCGCACCATCCTGCCTGTGTAGTGTTTATAAGTACATAACAGATAAGGGATGAGGGGAGGTAGTGAGGAGAAGGAAGAATAGAAAAAAATAACAGTTTATTTTAAAATATGCTCTTAAATCATACACACTTTACCAAAGTTTCTGACTTTAAAGGCCTTTATCAAGATCCATCAAAAGAGCAACAGCAGAAAGAACTAGCAACCAAACTCACAGCATTTGCAAAGGATGA
The DNA here is from genome assembly GCA_933207985.1 of Pelobates cultripes. Lineage (NCBI taxonomy): Eukaryota > Metazoa > Chordata > Amphibia > Anura > Pelobatidae > Pelobates > Pelobates cultripes. The sequence continues at coordinate 205,372,176 of OW240914.1, forward strand.
GATTAAACAGATCATATAGTTTTGATAATCTCGCCACATTGCATTGGAGAAGCCTGGTTGCTCGCCTGCTGCCTTTGGACTATGACCCCCATGTTAAAAGACTTTGTTTCGCCTGCAGAAAAGCTTTATTCGTGCTTTTCTGCCTGGAGTTCGGTAGATTCAATCTACCGAACAACCGCACGAATGAATAGACCACCTGGGAGCTGGAGTGTGCCGGCAATTAACCTCCCTGAAGCTGCGGTTAACCTCAGCTTAATTGGCGAATGCTGGGTGGCCGCCATTCATAAAACGAACACGAGGTCACGTCCATTTTAAACATGCGAACGCACAGCGGTGTTCGACGCTTAATTCATGGAACTAAAATCAGACACAGTTTTGCGCGAACACCGCTGAAGCCGCCGACCTCCATTCTTGTTCGGTGGAAGTACACGAACGGCCGGTGTTCGGTAATTTTACTGGAATATGTTATACCCCAGATAGGAATCCCATGGAGCCCATTCACATGAAACTGACAGTGTAAAGACTTTAGCTCCACGGCAATTAAACTGTATTCGTGTGGTCTGAGCGCCATTCGCTTAATAATGTGCACTCAGACCTGAGCTATCTGGGGATATGTTAAATGTATGCTTTTAATGTTATGTGTCTCACATAGTGTATTTTAATAGTAATTCCTGTGTTAGTATCCCCACGTGCATAATGGTGATTTGCCTTTGTCTTGGGAGATAATTGAATTACTTCTCAATTATCTCCAAGGCAGAGGGGAGGAAGCCAGGATGCATGGTGGGAATATAATGTGACTGTGTGTCCTATTTGTCTACTTGTCTGTCCCATGTCACAGTCTCCCATTTGGTCCCCTTTGGGAGTGTCCACCAGGTGGGAGACCTGCTTAAATACTGGACAGGGAGCCCTCATAAAACAGACCACTGATTGACCCTCAACACGGAGCCTTGTCTCGTCTTTGGGGGGATTTACTGAATGCTGACAGGGACTGATTGCTAGAAGTGAAAGCTGTTCGGATGCTTTTCCTATTCGTCTGCTAGCAGCGATTCGTATGGTTCCTGTTCGTGTGTTTGGAGTGCTATATTGGATGCCGTTCGGGAGTTTGGAGCATTCACTTATTGGCGGTTCGTGTGTTTGGTGTTTTACAATAGCTGTGCCTGCATCTCTGGAAAGGGGGACGATCGCCTAAACGGTTTTTACCCCTTGTGTGCAAAGCGGTCCGTTACAGTTTTGACCTAAACAAGGTCCTATTTCACTCAATGCAGGGTAGTTGCCAACTCTGAATCACACATACATATAAAAGGGGCTAATGGATTCAAAATGCTTCAAAAAGTATACTTACTGGCAATTTTTTGCCTATATTCTTGGTAGCTTACCTCCTAATGTTTATTTAGAAGTTGTATCCCCGTAGAAGTCTGAAGATGTTTCAATAAACAAAGTGTACTGTTAAATAGAGTTTGTTTGTGTCAATCTTTCTTTTTTTGAGGCAAGCATTAAACAGGGTACAGAATAAAGAGGGGATGTACGGTATTTGTACAGGATGGGAACATGTTAACACATTTTAACATCTCCTATGGGTGATTGCCTCATTTTTTATTAATTGAGCGTGCCAGAAAGTTAATAACAGCTATTGCGCAATAGAAGTGAAAGTCGCTAGTCAAAACCTATGTATAATGTCTGTAAACGTGAGTAACTCGTAGGCTAGTCAGCCGGTTTATCAGGCAGTTGCACACTATTCTAGCTAAGCATGACCATTATCGCAAATAGCAAATGATTGGCACAGGCATGTACAGATCGCTTAACATTATAAGTTGTAGGTTATGTAGTCATGCTGAGTAAGCCACCTAGCTCCCACCACACCATGAATGCCTCTGGTTATGCCAGTGGAGGACAAAAGAGCATGCAGCTGAGCTGTGCATGTCATACAAGGTGCTGGCCCCCTGGAGTATTGGGTTGCAAGCAGCTATATATATTAGTATGCAGAGTTAGAAATAAGAGAGGGTATGGCAATCAAATCAGTTAACTGGAAGCAAACAGTTAAGCAGTATGTCCATGGTATGTTGGTGTAAAGCTGTGATTGCCTTCTGAGTAGAGTTGAGCGAACCCGAACTGTATGTTCGGGTTGGAGTTCGGTGTTCAGCGATTTAATGGTGCCTTTTCAAAGGCTGCAGGGCAGCCAATCAACAAGAGTTTGACTCAGGTGCCTTTAGAAGCCAGCACAGCCATGCCTACTAATGGCATGGCTGTGATTGGCCAGTGCAGCATGTGACCCAGCCTCTATATTTAAGCTGGAGTCGCATAGCGCCGCATGCACATGCGGTCTTATTAGTGTAGGGAGAGGATGCTGCCGCTGATAGGGGCAGCTTAGGAAAGAATTCTGCAAACTAGTACATTAGTGGGGTGGGGTGCACTTCATATCTGAGAGTCAAATAGAAGCTTCAAATAGAAGCTTCAAATACCGCGGTTACATCGGAGTTTTAAAAAGTAAATTTATTTGGGTGCTAAATAGTACATTAGTGGGGTAGTACATTAGTGGGGTGCACTTCATATCTGAGAGTCAAATAGAATCGTCAAATACTGCTGTCACATTGCAGTTTTAAAACAAATATGTTTCTTATTTTAATGGCTAAGATCTCCATTGTCATTATATATAAAATCGGCGACAAAGGACAACCCTGTCTCGTACCATTTTTAAGTGTAAACCACTCTGTGCATATGTTTGGGGCCACTGTTCTTGCTTTAGGACCTTCATATAATGCCAGAATAGCATTTAGCATCCTTCCCTGAATTCCGAATTTTTCCAGCATTTTCCTTAAAAAATCCCAACCGACCCTGTCGAAAGCTTTCTCGGCATCAACCGCCAATACATATAAAAGTTTGTTACTTCTTCTAGATACATCTATCAGATCCAATAATCTTCTAGAGTTATCTACTGGATCTCTACCTTGTACAAAACCGATTTGGTCATTTTTAATTATATTATCCATTAATCCTCTTAATCTATGGGCCAAAACTGAAGAAAAAATTTTAACATCTGTATTGATTAAGGAGAGAGGTCTATAATTTTCTACCTTTAGAGGATCTTTATTATCTTTAAGAATTGGAAGAATATTTGCACTCAACATTTCTGTAGGGAATTTACCAACTGATACAATTTCGTTAAACATGTCTGTTAGGTGGGGAACAATAAGTTTTTTAAATGATTTATAAAATATATTTGCGAAACCATCTGGACCTGGCGTCTTATCTGGTTTTAATTTGTTTATTACTACCTCTACTTCCTGAGCTGTAATTAAAGTATTTAACTTATTAGTAGTGATGTACCGAACGGTTCGCTGGCGAACGGTTCCTGGCGAACATAGCATGTTCGCGTTCGCCACGGTGGGCGAACATATGCGCGGTTCGACCCGCCCCCTATTCATCATCATTGAGTAAACTTTGACCCTGTACCTCACAGTCAGCAGACACATTCCAGCCAATTAGCAGCACAGCCTCCCTAGCAGACCCTCCCACCTACTGGACAGCATCCATTTTAGATTCATTCTCAAGCTGCATGCTTAGTAAGAGGAGGGAAAGTGTAGCTGCTGTTCATAAGATAGGGAAAAGCATAGCTAGGTTAGGGATAAGGGTATGCTTTTTTTTATTTTTTTTTTCTATGTAATGTAAATGCACTTAGTTGTCTGCCACTGCTGCCAGCTTCTGTGTCAGGCTCACAGTGCCCATTTCCCCAGTCAGTGCCACCAATTACATCTGGTGTCACAATAGCTTGGATTTAAAAACAAAAAACTTTTTTCACTGTTATAGATTGAATAGCAGTCAGTTGTCTGCCACTGCTGCCAGCTCCTGTGTCAGGCTCACAGTGCATACTGTGCCCATTTCCCCAGTCAGTGCCACCACTTACATCTGGTGTCACAATAGCTTGGATTTAAAAACAAAAAACTTTTTTCACTGTTATAGATTGAATAGCAGTCAGTTGTCTGCCACTGCTGCCAACTTCTGTGTCAGGCTCACAGTGCATACTGTGCCCATTTCCCCAGTCAGTGCCACCAATTACATCT